>OZ012704.1:26333128-26930083 GCA_963942595.1 Cylloceria caligata
ATATATTCATTAAAAATCTTCCATAACTCATTTCATAAAAGCCCGCGCAGTGACTGTTGTGAAGTGGGTGGGGCGAGACAACGTGAAGCGCAATCGAGACGAGATTTGTTACGAGCGGCGCAAGCCTTCCGCTGACGCGCCTAGCACGGGCAGCGTGGTGAGGGCAGCGAGATAGGGGCAAAATTCCCTCATGTGGCATCACTGGCAAGATCTATTCTTGCTATTTTGGTAAAGGTGCTACTGTCATGGTAATCGTGTCGATATCAATAAAGTCGTGCGAAAACAATGGCAGGCTCAGCGTTAAGGCGTTTGATGGCTGAATATAAACGTGAGGATTCCGGCTACGTTAAACGGCACTCTGTCCGTATCCTAGATAGCATGATTTTGCGTCTACTTCGAATTTAAACGTAAACTATATATATATTCTGAGATATTTTAATATTTTACGGTCCTTTACAGAATTAACCTTAAATCCACCTGAAGGTATTATAGCCGGTCCGATTAACGAAGAAAATTTCTTTGAATGGGAGGCTTTAATTACGTACGTTCAACAAATTCTTCATTTTACTATTTGCAATGCTTTTAAATAAATTCATTTTATGTCATGCCTTACAGGGGACCCGAAGGAACCTGCTTTGAGGGTGGCATTTTTCCGGCTAAACTCATATTTCCACCTGACTATCCTCTGAGCCCACCAAAAATGCAATTCACTTGCGAGATGTTCCATCCCAACAGTAAGTATTATTTCAGGAAAATCTCTTTTCTAGCTTGCACAAGTTTTTCTCGCCTACTCACAGAAAATGTAGAGAATGTAGTATAAGAATTTTATTCTGTTTCCAGGTAAATACCTTTTACATAATTGTTATATTTTTATTCTATGTTATACTAGCATAACAAAAGATTTGTGTATTATACCTTAATTTGCTTTGATAGCTGTAGATTGCATCTTATATTAATCCTTTGCTCTCGAGAGGTGACTTGCTCACCACTTATTAGAGAGCAAGAGTCACTTCTCGAGTGCAAAGGGTTAATACTTATAATCAAATACTTCTATGTATATAGATTATAATATTAAACTAAATTTAGAAGTAACAGGAATTTTGTGCTCTGTTTCTGTTATCTTTATATTTTATTACTTGGGAAAGATGAATGAGCGATCTATGTGGCACTAGTTAACAGCAAAATATACCCCTAATCTGGTTTTGTTGAAAAAAATGTAGAAAAATATATATAAAGTACAATATTGAAAGAATTCTAAGAAAATTACTTTTTGTTTGAAAAATGATTTATTTAGATAAATAAAAGATTTTCCAAACATGTTACATTTTTATGTTGAATGGTCTACCATTGTCAATTATTGCATTGCACTTAAGCTTTAACTTATCCACCTCATTGATTAGAAGGCCTTATTGATGTTATATCATTGTAGTGTCTAAAATTTGCATTATATTCTTAGAAATTGTTATTTGAGTTGTCATTTGAAAGATAATTAACAGTTGAAATTTTTGATAACTATACAACAGCAATTAAATTCAGTACTTTGTTTCAAAAATGAATACGGAAATTCGTTGGATTTTAATGGACTAATTATAGGCTTTATTTCATATAAGAAGCCCACAAATTCATGCTCTAAATTTCAACCTCTAATTCTTCCTCTTATTTGATTAGTTACTATTGCTAAAATTTTAAACGATATACTTATCAAAAGTTTTCATTACAGTTTTCAGTAGAAAGATCATTATCGTTGCTAATTTTTAATGAGTAAAATTAATGA
Source organism: Cylloceria caligata (assembly GCA_963942595.1). Lineage (NCBI taxonomy): Eukaryota > Metazoa > Arthropoda > Insecta > Hymenoptera > Ichneumonidae > Cylloceria > Cylloceria caligata. The sequence continues at coordinate 26,334,903 of OZ012704.1, forward strand.
AGCTTTTGTCTGCTGCATTGAATGGACAAATGAGTCTTGAATAGTCATAATACTGATTGATTGATCATATAAATTGGTCTTACAGTCTACGCAGATGGGCGTGTGTGCATCAGCATTTTGCACGCTCCAGGTGATGATCCCATGGGTTATGAAAGCAGTGCCGAACGGTGGAGTCCTGTTCAGAGCGTGGAAAAGATTTTGCTGAGCGTCGTGAGCATGTTAGCCGAACCGAACGACGAGAGTGGTGCAAACGTAGATGCCGCGAAAATGTGGCGAGAAGATAGATCAGAGTTCGAGAGGATAGCCGAAAGAATTGTGCGAAAGACCCTCGGTATTCCGACTTAAAATTCTTTTATTTCCCACTATTGTAATAAATGTACCACACGTTATTCAGAAAAGTAAATTGAAAGGTTTATTGCATTATACATCTATTTTTGCTTTTTTTAGGCTTCATCTGTAATATATATGTTATAACATAAAGATGTTAAATGTAAAACTTATTTTGAAATAATTTCACACCCTATTATCCATTCATTAGCAGTTCTGATTACGAATTCTCCCTTTAACACTGTCACAAAAATATCCCCACTCCTAAGCTCTACTATAATAACGCGTTACCCCCACTCTGCTATTCGTAATCTAGTTTTAGGTAGTGTACCTTATAAAAGGTTTATTGATTCTTTTGTACCAGAGATGAGTAGGGAAATTGCCAATGAGCGAATTTTTTTGGTCACCGTTATAGTTAGTCCTTGAAAAACTCCAGAGACTAGTTATAATTAAGAGTCTGGGCCATGGTCTATATAAGACTGTGGTCTGGACTTCAACGATGCAATTCGTTTTTACTTTCGAGTTCTTTGTTTCAGAAGTTTTATTTGTCTCTTATACGAGGCATTTTAATTCTTTATTATACTACGTAAATGCACAGATACAACATGCAAACCATGTCAACTTAACGATTTTGTAAATACAATTTGTTTTTCTCCTTGATCGGCTGATGAACATATCTTTGGGAGTACAAACAACTTGCGCTGATCACAATGACAATTGAATTTATTTTGGCAGTTAAAATACAGCAAATTTTGGGCATTGTGCAACTTGCAAAGTGTAGCGTGTCGTTATAATAATACAATTTGCTGCGCTTATGTTAATGTTGGTTCATGTGCCAACTTGGGTGGGAGACCACGGGCAACGTAGATCGAGTCTTATAGAACTCCAAAGCATATAGCCCGCTTGAAGCGATTTACACTGGGATGATCGACCCGAGTAAGCACTCCAATGTTGAGAGAGCACTAGTGTCGCTTCTGCTTGTGTACCCTCACCGACAGCATTCTTACGCATGCAACTGTGTTAGTGTTAGAGTTAGCTCCGCCTCAGTGACCAATCACGAACTGTGGTGATCACGCCATCTTTCTCGCACTTGTCTAAATTGATGGTGCGTTCTCTCTCGCACCCGATCGAAAACAGACACAAAGTGTGGATCTCGTATGCCAGCGTATGATTTCTCGTATATTTTCTTTGTTTTCGTCACGATGCTTAATAAATGCTGATCGGAACGCCTTGTTATTTATTACTTTAAAAAATACAGACAATTATAGGAAAAATGAAATTATTAATCGACCAAGCAAACCAAACCGAATTAAAATCCGAATGGTGCTATAACTTAAATATTATAATTACATTTATGTATTTCCTATTTTTATGTATTTTTTTTATATTAATGTAAACATTGAAGTTCTCGCTTTTGTTATTTGTATGCAATATATATTATTTGAATGCAAATATATCATATAATTACAATAAAAAAATAAATGTACAGAAGAGACTGGGTGAGCGCGGGATCCCGCTGGCACGTGCGAGTCGCTGTCTCTCTCACGCGAATCTTCGTTCATTCGGTGTATTATAACACTATCTCTTTCGCACTAGAGAGCTATATATGTATTAAAACGTTTCGCGATTTTTAATGCTTGATGCACTTTATTTTATCCCGTCCTCGAGCGAGGCTTATGCGTGTCTGCTAAGCGGCCGCGGCGAATCGCGTAGTTTTTATTTTTTTTCGAGCGCAGTTTCTCCTAGACCACCGGGAGAGGATTTGGTAGCTCGAAACAGATTCGTGCTCTGGGCTGGATGGAAGGAGTTGTGTCTATTGTTTTATAAGAGTGTGTGATTGATTCCAATATTTTTTATTGTTTTAGTTGAGAGACCTCAGTTGGGGTTTATTGATTTGCATATGTCCTTGGCGGACATGCGATTCGTTACCCTTTCATCATTGATCTTTGTATTTGTTGGGTAATTCTCTATTTTTGTTTGTGCTTAAGAGTCATCGAGCACACGTGACCAACTCAGAATCGAGGGTAGCGCCACTCGCGAAAAAAATACACATTGTAGCTAGCGCCGCTTGTGGCAAGTGTGCCAACCAAAGCATCCAGCGAAAAGTAACAGTTGTCGGTATTGCAGGATGTAAGGATTACACACGGGGTAAACTTTTGAATAATAAGGTTTATGTTTAATAAAGACTTTTATTCACAATCTATATACATATACGTTTAAAATTTTTAATTTGAATGACGCTCTGCCGGGGCGTGCATAGCTTATTTATAGTAGGCTTGGGCCTACGTACCTAGAGTGAGGGAACCTGGAGGGGGAACCCGCTAGCTAGGAGTCGTCAAGTGCTGCCATGCGGCGAGAACTATAAGATATTTATTTCTAGTAAATTGCGGAGCAGCCTTTAAAGCGCTGCTTCGGTGTAAAAACTTACAACTAACAAGTTAAGTGCATGAAATTCGAAGATGGTAAGGACAATCAGCAATTTAGCGTTACATTCCCCCTTCTAGATTCGCCTTGCACCTGAAAGGCGCATTTTTTCGCTAGAGCTCATACTCTCATCCGAACGCGGATAGCGTTTTCGAATTTCGGACTCATGTTCAACTCCTGGATTTTCCTCTCTCACATATCGTACAACAGGGGTTCGCTCTCTATTATTAATAATATCATGGAAACAAAATAAACTTATGCAGATACTGGGCATACATCGAGATAACAGACCCAGTATTCCACACTTGTACATGATTCCTAGGCTTAATACTGCCATGCTCACATAACCCAGATATGTTAGTGTTTCTGAGGAAGTTTTACTTGGTATTAATTTGTATCCTGTTCTATCAGTCAACGGTATGTACGTCAATGTTTTTATGAAAAATGGTGAGATGCTACATTGTTTAACAGGATTTTCTTGATTTTTAATTTGAATTTTTTTTTTTTTTTTAGAATAGATGTTTTACAGTTGGTGGTTTCAGCAAGTAGATACGTTGATTGTTCTCGTCTGCAGATGTAGTGTGATAATAGGTTTTTACATTTATCGATTTGTAGTTTATCTATAGGGATATATGAAACAACTGGAGTGCTTAACAATAAATGCTCGTCTTGTGGTAACAGTTGTGATTAGGACAAAAAGGAGTGTCAGTTCTCGTGTCTTCATCCTGCAAGGTGTGTTTGACGTTTAAAATAAGGCTTTAATCGGTTCACGTGTACGTTGACTTCTTTATCTTTAGTTGATATTTTGTAATTGTTGTTCAATAATTCCGAAGCTATTTCAAAAGGTCCAGTCCATTCCGGGGAGAGCTTACTTAGTTTATGATCGTTGTGAATCATGACCATGTCACCTGGTTCAAAGACTGGCATGACTATAGCTATCTTGGAATCATGTATTTCTTTATGCTTAGCTTTCGCCTGTAGTAGTCGATTCCTTGCACGTTCCAAGTAATGGTTGTGGCGCTTTTTCCATGCGTTGACAAGTTCGTGGTGTGTGAGGGAAGTCGTGGTTCCTAGGATGGAGGGCAAATTAGCCTGCCGTCCAAAAGTTAATTCGAAAGGAGTTTGGTCCAGACTCTCGTGTTTTGACGTATTGTAGGCTAGTGTAATAAATTTTAAATTTTCATCCCAATCAGTGGCATTCCTATCCATTGTTGTTTTAATAAGGTCTTTTACGACAGCGTGTGCTCTTTCGAGGGATCCGTTCCCTTGTGGGTGGAACGCTGTTGTTTTCACGTGATTAATTTGAAACGGATTTTCGAAATCTTGTATAAGATTCGATATGAAATTTGCACCTTGGTCTGTGAGTATACTTTTTGGAGAACCAAATATATAGATGAAGTGCTCAAATAACTGATCGATAATGGTTTCGCTATCTGTTCTAGCTAGAGGTACTAGTGTCAGATACTTTGTAAGTGTATCTTGGATGCTCAAGATGTATTTGTTGTTTTTGCTAGATAGAGGTAGCGGTCCAAAAATATCCATCGCTATTTTGTCGTTAGGTTCCAACGCAGTATCGGGGATAGTGATCCCCGAGCGTGGTCGTACGCGCGTCAATTTCTGTTGTTGACATACGTCACAGCTCTTGACAAATTATATGATGTCCTCTTCGATTCCTTTCCATTGTGCGATTTTTTTTATTCTATCGAGGGTTTTATTTTCGCCGAAATGTTGACTAGCTGGAGAGCCGTGTGCTTCTCTAATGATGTTATCCTTTTCCTCTTGAGTTAGTTCGGTTTTGTCTGTATCGCAGATGATTAATTTGTAATCTGGGGTTACCTCGCGTGATATGTAATCACAGATCTGACGTATGCGCAGTTTTTCTGTTTTCGTGAACTGTGGATCGCAGAAATGGAATCGTATTGTAGTGAATTTTTGCGAGAGCGTGTTCATTGCGAGATTTGTTAGGATTCTCAACCATTGTTGTTCGTCGTAATCTGGCAAAACCGTTTCGTTGTTAGTCAATCTCTCTGGCGTTTTAATGATCTTTTTCCAGAGTTTTCCAATGGCATTCGGCTTGACCACATACTTAGCAGGCAGTTGGTTACTGGAAATCCATTGTTTATAGCGTCCCAGTAAGGCGGTGGCTTCGTCGTTCTCAATTTCCTTTTCGGTAGTTATAAAAAGTCTAGACAAAGCGTCAGCTGCTTGATTCTCTGAGCCTTTTTTGTATTCGATCTTGTAGTCATACTCCTCTAAACGCAGTCTCCATCGTAGCAGTCTCGATGATTGATCCTTCACGTTAACGAGCCACTGAAGAGCTTTATGATCTGTTTGAATTGTAAATTTTCGTCCCAATAAATATTGTCGGAGTCTTTTACAGGCCCAAACAACCGCCAATAACTCCTTTTCGGACGTATTGTAGTTAACCTCAGGTTTATTGAGTGTTCTGGATATATAAATACATGGATGTCCTTCCTGCGACAGCACAGCACCGAGTCCCACGTTTGACGCGTCGGTGGTTAGTATAAATTCCTTACTGTAGTCCGGATATCTTAACACTGGTGCAGAACACAACATGTCCTTCAAAGTGTCAAACGATTTTTGGCAGTTCGAAGTCCAGTTAAAAATACGATCTTTTTTTGTTAAGTCAGTGAGAGGTTTTGTTATTGTTGAGAAATTTTTCATAAATTTTCTGTAATATCCGGCAAGCCCCAGGAAAGACTTCACCTCGGTTGGTGTTAATGGAGTTCTAAAATTTCTCACGGCTTCTAATTTACCTGCATTAGGTTTGACGCCCTCGTCTGTGATAACATGCCCAAGATATTCCAGTTCAGGTTTTAGAAACTCACTCTTGTCCGGCTGCAGCTTCAGCCCAGTTTGTTTAAGTCGTTCAAACAAAATTACTAAATTTTCATTGTGCTCCTTTAACGATGATCCGAAGACAATTATGTCATCGAGGTAAACGAAGCAGATTCTTCCGACTAACCCCCTGAGTGCCATGACCATCATTCGCTGGAAAGTAGCTGGAGCATTCTTTAGTCCGAAGGACATTCGCTCGTACTCAAAATGTCCCTCGGACGTGGAAAAAGCTGTGTACTTTTTTGATGATTCTTCCATAGGAACTTGATGGAATCCGGAGCTCAGATCTAAGGCTGAGAAAAACTTAGCTTTTCCTAACTGGTCTAAGATATGGTCGATCACTGGTAACGGATAAGCGTCGTGATCGGTTTTTTCATTAAGTTTTCGGTAATCAACTACAATTCTCCATTTTTTTGTTCCAGATCCATCATCCTTCTTTGGAACGACCCAAATTGGCGAATTATATGGTGATTTTGAGTATGTGATCACTCGTTTATTAAGCATTTCTGTTATTTGCCGAGAAATTTCTGTCTTATGGCACTCTGGTGGTCGATAGGACACGTTGTTTATGGGTTTGTTATCGGTGAGAACAATTTGGTGGTGCGCGAGGTTCGTGCATGGGAGAGGATCTCCTTCGAAAGTGAAGATTTCGTGATACGCTTGAATAATTCGAGCGATCGACTCTTGATGTGCATTTTCGATATGTCCTAATCTTGTGTGATTCTTCAAGATTTCTAAGCGTTTAGTTAGTTCGCTAGCTGTGATAGTGAATATTCGTTTTTTTGGAACACTCACAGGTGTTCCTTGTACTTGGCCAATTGTTATTTTGATTGGGGTTGCTTTTTCATTGTGAATAGGAATTTTTATTTCTCCTTTGTCTATACCGTATATAGCGTTGGGTATTCCTTTAATATTTTCTATAAGGAGATTGCCTGACTGTTGCGCTACAGATACCGTGATTTTAGTGACGCTATTAGCCGGTAAATAAATTTCGTTAGTTTGAAGAGGATATTTGTTTTCATCAAGCTGCAGTACGTCGTTCGATAAACAATATTTGTATGCGTGTAGAAAGGGCAGACCAATTAGTCCATCCTGAGGCATGGGAAAGTTGTCAGGAACAATATGAAATGAATGTCGTTTTCCTTGAAAACATAAATTTGTCATCTCTTCGGTCTCATGTTTGTCTCTTCCCATGGTAAAAGTTCCTGTTTCTCTTCGTACTCGATGTTCTGGGGAAACGAGTCCTTTTTTTATGAGATTAATCGAAGATCCACTATCTGTTAGTAATTTTCCTGTTCTTGTTGTTCCCCATAATCGGATTGCGACTGATTGCAATCTTCCAGATACTGCTGATATTCTGTCTTTTCTTGCCCGATCAGTTGGTCTTCCTCTTATTTCGTTGGTTCTATCTTCGCTTAGATTAGTGGTCGTCGTTCGCACATGGTTGTTTTGCGGCGGTCTCTTTTGGTTGTAGGGCTGTTGAAAATTTTGAGTCTGTTTATTCTTCGCATGACATGTTTCATCCATATGACCGCTTCGCTTGCAGATGTTGCATGATAACGCGTACGCGAGCCAGTAGGAACGGTTCGACCATCTGCTGTAGCTCGTTGTTTATCGAAGGTCTGAATGGTGCGTCCTTTACTTTGTTTTTCTCTGATCCAGCATTCAGCTTCGAGTGCTTCTTGGTAAGCTGCGTTGACATCGTCGGGGCGTTGAGCGCGTATTTGCGAACCGATTTCTTCTCGAAGATTCATCACGTAGCGTTTAGTCGCCGATTTTTCTTCGATCTGCATAGCTACAGCACAGTGTCATGTGCTGGAATGTTCGCGTTGAACGGCGTATTTTAACTCATTCAATAATTGACGAAAACGTAGTATGTAGCCCTGCACATTTTCAGTTGGTTGTTCTCGAATGTTGTCGAGACGTGAACGAGCAGTCTCGACAGAAGTCGTTACTGCTACATTTTTTTTCAGAGCATCGTATAATTCTTTAAATGATTCAATCCGAATATATCGGATCGCTCGCTTGGCACTATCCTGAATTTTTCGGCCAAGATAAAATCAAGTAATAATTCGGGTTGAGAACAGCGGTCTCTCGCTCGACGAACGCTACGGATAAAATCCTTTGTTCCTACGTCGTCTTTTCCTCGAAGGCTTTCGATAGTACGTATCAGTTCCTTGGCTGGGAATACGTGATTGTTTACACAGTGTGGCCCTTCAGTTTGGTCGTGAGTCGCAGCGTGTGCGAGCGGGTTGTTTAGTCTACTGAGTTCCGGTGATAAGGAGCGCGAAGAGGTCGAGTGTCGTCCTTGGGGCGAGGATCGTGGGACCGAAGTTTTTTCAATCTCGTCATCGCTTTGTTTCTCGTCCTCGGTGGCGAGAACCTTCATGTGTTTTGCGAGCCTTCTTATGTCGTTTAATCGTTTTTTATTTTCTTGGTTTGCTACTTCAAACCGTTTTTCAGTTAATGCAAATTTTTCGGAGATTTGTTGGTATCTTTCGTCGGCAAGAGCTCCTTGAGCCTTGATTGCCTCCATGATTTTAGCTAGGGATGACTCTTTGTCTGATATTGCAGATGGAGAATTAGCTCGTGATTTCATCATTGTAGGATTGATATCAGGAGGGGTTCGTCTGATTTTAGTGGCGTCTTTGTCAGTATCGTCGTCGCTATCCTCGGTAGAAAAATGCGGCTTTTGAGTTCTATACTCACGAAATGCCAGCGTAATATTTTTAACTTTTAAGTAATAAAATATCCTAACTATTATTACACTCGTGAATTATTTGTGTGCTTATACTATCGCACGGGCGTATCGGGTGTGGATTCGCGACGCGGTTGACCGTAGGAATTGTAATGTTGGACCGTGGTTGGAGATAGCCTTGCCTCCGGCCTTTTGTTTTAGCTCTGTTATTGGGAAGCAAGTTGCTACAAACTTGCTCAATAATTCAGAGTAGAGTTTCGATTTTTATTAACGGAGGATATGGATTCGCGGATCCAGTCCTACGGGTCGAATTCTTACGTGAACGCTGAGATTGTTGCAGTGTGGCTGGCCAGGAGATGTACCTAATGTACCGTGGTGCTTCGGAGTTGTCTCGGGCTGCTGCTGCGATGATTGAAGTCGAGATGTCAGCGGTGCAAGCTCTGCTTGGTGACGTCTGCTTCTTTTTTCTTTAGAAGATAATTACGTTCGGAGATCGGAATGTAATCCGATATAACGTTTTGTATTTTCTCGAAACCCTTTCGTAATAACAGTTACTAAATTCACCGTGTAGGATTTGTCGAAGTTTCTTCTCTTCTAATTATTTTTTATTTATTTTTTTCCGTGTATTTTTACAGGAGTCCGTGGAGTCCCTGGATTCGTCGCAAGATAGCAATCTTTTGATCGTAATCGTGGATTTACTATCCTGGCAGGATCGCCAAAATTTGTCACGGGGTAAACTTTTGAATAATAAAGTTTATGTTGAATAAAGACTTTTATTCACAATCTATACACATATACGTTTAAAATTTTTAATTTGAATGACGCTCTGCCGGGACGTGCATAGCTTATTTATAGTAGGCTTGGGCCTACGTACCTAAAGTGGGGGAACCCGGAGGGGGAACCCGCTAGCTAGGAGTCGTCAAGTGCTGCCATGCGGCGAGAACTATAAGATATTTATTTCTAGGAAATTGCGGAGCAGTCTTTACAGCGCTGCTTCGGTGTAAAAACTTACAACTAACAAGTTAAGTGCATGAAATTCGAAGATGGTAAGGACAATTAGCAATTTGGCGTTACAGGTACATGTGAGCCCTGGTCGCTCTGCGTCGTATCCCACCGATCCATGTGGCCAGGTAGAGTAAATATATAAAATTCGTTGCACATAACTGTGTTGAAAAAAAATGCGAAACAAAATTCATCATTTATAGTTAGGAGCGTAGATTATTATTTATCATAACTAGCGAACTTGCGTGCATTCGAAATTTCTATACTTCTTTACCGGACTCGAAAGTCGGATGAAAAAGAATGAATTTTCCAAGACAGTTATTTTTTTCAAGCAATAGTATCGCTGCAAAATGTTCTTCTGCTACATTTATTTTTCTCGGTACATTTGAATGGGCAGCCATATTGCTGGGTCTGTCTATCAACGCCGCCAGTGCCACGTTTAGGAACGCAGGAACTATTCTCCGCCGTACTCACAAGGAGAGGCAGCCTACTCGTCATCACGGATTTCGCTCAAATTTATAGCATATGTAGAGCTTGGCTAGAAATGAAAGTACCCAAAGTGGGAACTCTAGATGGCCAAGCATTTAGAAAATAAAATTTTTGACGCAGCACTGGCACCGTAAAAGCCATTTATGTTAATATATTTGCCAAGCAGCGGTTGGCGTAATAGTAAGAGCTCGAACTCGTAATGCGATGGTCGCAGGTTCGAATCCCCGTGCGGAGACTTTTTTGTTCCAAGATTTTTCCAAATTTTTATAATATTCATGTCGCAATTAAGCGAAGTGATAAATAATTTATTTTATTTATTTATTTATACGCAAAAAGCATAGATAAGGAAAAAAATTGGGATTGCGGACTTTTCAACAAGGGGTTGTAATTAAAGCGCATACGAAAAGACTTTGTACATAAAAATTCAAACTTTTATTCATTTACATTCGATGATTTACATTTGTCGGGGTGATATTCATCATAGAAACAGGGGAAACAGTAATTATTTCTGCATCTAGTACACGTTGTAAACGCTACATTTTTACAATTACAATGTTGTTTCAACGTCTCCATAGAAAAACAAACTTGGTTTACATTCATAAAATATTCTCTCTCATCGCAAAGTTTAGCAGCGAACCACGCGTAACGTAACATGTCACCGAATATTGACGCGGATAGTTGATGATGAACATCAAAGTTTGAATTTTTATGTACAAGTCTTTTCGTATGCGCTTTAACTACAATCTCTTGTTGAAAAGTCCGCAACCCAATTTTTTCCCTTATCTATGCCTTTTGCGTATAAATAAATAAATAAATAAAATAAATTATTTATCACTTCGCTCAATGGCGACATGAATATTATAAAAATTGGGAAAAATCTAAAAAAGAAAGTCTCTGCACGGGGATTCGAACCTGCGACCATCGCATTACGAGTCCGAGCTCTTTCCACTACGCCAACCGCTACTTGGCTAACATACTAACATAAATGGCTTTTGCGGTGCCAGAGCCGCGTCAAAAATTTTATTTTCTAAACGCTTGGCCATCTAGAGTTCCCACTTTGGGTACTTTCATTTCTAGCCAATCCCTACATATGTTATAAATTTGAGCGAAATCCGTGATGACGAGTAGGCGGCCTCTCCTTGTCAGTTTCTGCTCCGAGCAAGCAGAGGTATATGTAGATTTAAGCTTTGACAATGACACCAATGCTTCACGGCTTCAAATATTACTAATGCAGGAAGGGGAAGCAACACCGCCATACTTCACCTATGAATGCGAAAGATATAGGCTAGTATGGCGATCACGGCGGCGGAGTAAAAGATGTGCTGCTTCTCTTTCACTCCGCCGTGTCCGCCATACTAGTTCTACCTCTTTCGCACTTATGGATGTTTCGCTTCCCCATAAGACTTCTGCTTGCTTAGAGCAGAACGTTTTTATAGTGGAGCATAGCTTCCGGACGTAACACGGGTGGCGTTGATAGACGACCCCAATAATATGGCTGCCCGATTCAAATCTACCGAGAAAATTGTGGCCAAAAAAGTGGCTTGGGAAATTCATTATTTCTCACCCTACTTTGGAATGAAATAAAAATAGAAAAACACACAAGTTCCCTATTCTTCATTTTTGAGAATAATGGTTTATGAGATATTGAGGAACTTCACGCGAAGTGGAACGGTTTTTGGCCGAGATCAGTAATTTTGTTTCTTCACTAGAATTCACTTCCTTTTTACCATGTAAGTTCTCTTATAGTTATATGTCGCAATTCGAAGTGCTATAAAAGATACTGTTACTATGGATTTACCAGAATTTATCATTCACATTTTGACGCCATATATCTTGGCTATGATCGAACGAAATGAACATTTTAACCACCGAATTTCGACCATACAGTTCCTTTATTTTCGTAAATAAAAAATAGCTTAAATACGGACGGAAGTCAGGACCACAGGCCGTTCCACTTCACGTGAAATACATACATTATAAAATGAGAATTTCCAAAATCATCTGCCTCAGACTCAACTTTAACTTGCTGTACGGAAATTGTTGGTGCCGAGGGGATGATTAATTTTGTAAAATAAATCGAAAGTCTCAGATTTTGAACTTTAATTGTTAAAAAAAAGTATCATCTCAGAAACAATTCAAGTTTTAATGCTGGAACTTTACGAAATTACTTCCAACAATAACATAATTATTCCATGGTAACTAAAATATCCGGAAAATTGCGTTAGTATGAAATTAGAGTTTTTTAAAGTTCATTTGTCCCGCCTCCAAGGTGCGGCGGTGCACAACCGCATGCGTGTGTATCAATGCCTCATTTCTATAGATTCAAATTGCATGGAGCCCAATCCTTATACAGAGTATATAACGACTCGTATTAGGATTGGCCCGTGTACGGTTGGAGTCCGTCGATACGAGGCACTGCCGCGTGTGCTGCGAGAACAGCGAGCCTCGCTGCCTCGCATGGCTGTAACCGCGCTGTTGCCGCGCTGTCACCGCTCTGTTGCCGCACCGTCGCACAGTGGGGCCCATTCGCGAAAAGCTGGTCAAAAGTCGAAAAATGAAGTTTCATTTTATAGGATTTAGAGTACATAGGTGGATAGAGTAATGTTGAAAGAATATAATGGAACATTTTATAAGGGCTAGTGAAGTATACCTGGCAAGTATAAGCCAGTACAAAAGAGACCTTCGCGCAAGTAATAGCTCGATCGTTCGAGCTCATATTCAAGCGTCATATTAAAAAATTCGTAGAAAATCGTAAAATTGGTGTTTCTTAATTCTGCAAAATGGAGGTTTCAGGTTGAAGAAAGTAGTTTATTATCATATGCGTCGAAAATTATAACAGATACATATAAATTAATAGCTAAACAATGTCTAAAGTAGAAAAAAATGAAAAATTATGTGCAATCATTTTAGAAAAACAAGGAAAAAGTTAAAAGTTTTGCAGTGTTCCGCAACGAAACAAGTTTTAAATTAAAGTTTGGACTGTTATGTAACAAAATTAGTAAAAATCAGCTGCAGCTAGCTGCAACTTTGTTTTTATTGCACATTTGAATATAAAAAATTACAAATTCAAATTAACCACTTGTTGCACGTTTTTTTCAAATGAATATAATTTTGTGAAACTTGTTACTCGGGGGTTTTTGGGGTCGCTGAATACGAATCCGGTGTCAAAAAAACTAAATTCAAAATGGCGGATCCAATATGGCGGACGCAATTTTCGAAATCGGTCGGATTCGCTTGAAACTTGTTACTCGGGGGTTTTTGGGATCGCTGAATACGAATCCGGTGTCAAAAAAACATAATTCAAAATGGCGGATCCAATACGGCGGGCGCAATTTTCGAAATCGGTCGGATTCGCTTGAAACTTGTTACTCGGGGGTTTTTGGGGTCGCTGAATACGAATCCGGTGTCAAAAAAACAAAATTCAAAATGTTGGACGCAATTTTCGAAATCGGTCGGATTCGCTTGAAACTTGTTACTCGGGTTTGGGATCGCTGAATACGAACCCAGTACCAAAAAAACAAAATTCAAAATGGCGGATCCAATACGGCGGATATAATTTTCGAAATAAAACTACCATTTTTTATTTTGTTTTTTCTTGGCTATGCAACGTGAATAGTTGCGTAGCATAGTGGCTTACACGCTGGACTCGTACATTATTGTTCTCGGTTCAAATCTCGTGTAGGTGATTTTTTTTAATTTTCCATAATAATTATTTAATAAAATTGTACTTAAATTAATTCAGCAATTTTCATAATTTTAATAATTATTTTTATGTTATAAATAACTTATTTCGTTTTAGAGTATATATTGTTGGATTCTAACCTTTATAGAGGGTAACGGAACATTTGAAAAGAGTCGACTGTATACATAGACCTACCTGCAATATATAGGTCTACCTATACATAGTGGAACAGATAGAGTTTTTGCGACGGTAATGGAATATTTGAAAAGGGTCGATCACGTCACAAAGGGTCGATAGGCCTACCTGTGGGCCTGTGGCAGTTACGAGCAGAGTTGCCTGATACGTATCTTTTTCGCGCATGCCCATTCAGTTTGGCATCCACGTGTTCATCAGTGAAGTACTTAGTTCAACTATTTAAAGGTATATATAGCCCTTACTTTGAAAGAGAGATGTTATTTTTATAGAAATTTAATACCGGCTATGATTAATCAACTAATAATAAATAACTGTCGCTCAATAATTTATTACTGCTTAATTTATCACAAGTTGCGTTAAATTTTTATAAGGGTAGTTATTTGTTGGAACATATATGGGTTCCTTATTGCTATATACATGCCTGGAAATTCTTTCGCATGCACTGCGCATGCCTGAAAAGGGCACGCATCTGGCAAGGGGATATGCTTGATGCAACTCTGGTTACGAGTTACGAGGCAGTAGCGAAGTGATCTTTCTTGGAGTAGCAGCTGTTGTGTTGAATCGTACAAAGTAAAAGAATATTCAAAAATTTGCCAAACATCGTGAAGTGGATCGTTTTGCAAAATGGACGCTTCAAGTGAAAGTAAGTGCATTATTTTTACATGTCTAACAAATAATAATAAAGCTATATTGTTATTATTTATTTCATTCATATTTACACAATGCTTAAAGATTACAAGTGAAAAATAACGTGTAAACGTTTCAGTTAACATACAAAAAAAGTCATGTTTTGTAAACTTTTATTCACAAAATTATTGTAAACTATAGTTTATATAAATTTTTAGCAAAAGTTTTGCAATGGCTAAATGGCATCGTTTATTTCGATGAAAAGAAAGAAGATGGATCACCGCCACAAACCACGTCAGATGAAACACATATGGGCCGCCCAAAACAGCAATTTGCACAATCCAGTGAAAGAACGAAGCGAAGGAGAACCGAAGACATTCGATCGGGATCAAGTACTGAAGAGCTCTCCTACGCAACACAGATGAATTTACGAATCGAAGGAAACGTGGAAGCTGCTAAAATTGTTAAAGATATAACTTCAAGTAGTCCATCCAAAGCTCGAAAGTATAGAAAATCTTTGGAGTTTATTCCTGAAGTCACTCTTTCTGCTGATGAAGCTGTTTCACTTGTAATCGAGCAAAAACTATCGCGAAGTCAATACCAGGGATTAAGGAGTATAAGTGAAAAATAGAAATGTATATTATATCCATCTTATAAATTAGTACAGAAAGCTAAGTGTAAATGTTATCCTGAAAAAGGTAGTATTAGTATATGTGAAACCAATGCAGAAGTTAAACTACAAGCTTTATTAGACCATACAATCAGCCGACTGTTGACGACTCAAATGGATGTCGTAAAAAGTTTGCCGGATGAACAACTTTCTAATTTTAATTTATTTGTAAGTGGGGTTGTGATGGCAGTTCTGGCCAAAGTATGTACAAGCAAAAATTTAGTGATGATGATGGAAGTAAATCAGATTCTAGTATCTTTTTCACTTCGCTTGTTCCAGTGCAACTAATATCGATCGATAAAAATACATCTGCAAAAATCATTGTATGGAAAAATCCGAGACCATCATCACCACGCTTTTGTAGTCCAATAAAAATTGAATTTTTGCATGAAACTACTGAGGCCACTGTTAAACAAACAGAGTATATAAAAGAACAAGCGGACAAACTTATGCCATTTAAAACTGTAATAAATGGAAAAGAGATCATTGTTACTTACGAACTTGCTTTAACTATGATTGATGGTAAAGTTTGTAACGCAATTACTGCAACTGCTTCTACTCAACGTTGCTATTTATGTAATGCTACTAGTAAAGATTTCAATAAGATCGATGTACTTTTGAAAAAAGTAATTAATAGAGATAATTTAACTTTTGGCTTATCTACATTACATATGTGGATTTGAATTGATTATTTGAATGTTGTTTGCATGTTTCGTATAAATTGGATATTAAAAAATGGCAAGCGCGAACAAGTGAAGATAAGAAAGCGACAGAAAATAGAAAAAAAAATATTCAAAAAGGTTTTCGCCAACAGTTAGGACTTATTGTGGATCAACCAAAGCCTGGATATGGTAGTACGAATGATGGGAACACTACTCGACGATTTTGCGAAAATGCATCAATTTCCGCTACTACTATAACGGGCGTTGACGAAGATGTTATTAAAAGGTTCCATGTTATTTTACAAGCTATTTCAAGTGGTCATGAAATTAATGTACCACATTTCCAAGAATACACAATAGAAACAGTTCGAAAATTCGTCAACTTATATCCCTGGTTCTACATGCCTACTTCTGTTCACAAACTTTTAATTCACGGCTCTGAAATAATACAATCTGCTTTATTGCCAATCGGACAAATGTCTGAAGATGCACGAGAGGCTTGTAATAAATATATTAAAAGATACCGTGAAGATTTTGCACGAAAATGCAGCAGAACAAAATCGATGGAAGATCTTTTCTTGCGCTTGCTAGTGGCATCAGATCCATATATATCAAGCTTAAAGAAATTGCCACATAAGAAATTAAAATCCTTATTTCCGGAAACAATTCCTTTGCTTACTTCACCAACTGTTTATGCGTCTTCTGATGATTCTATCTCTTGTTTTTCGATGTCGTGAGATTCTTCAGATTTTTATATAGACAATTCGACTGATCATGAAGACTAATTTTTATCTTAATATTAGAACAATATTCTTGTTAATATAAATTTATTTTTTAATTTGGCTTTGTACTGTATTTCTCAAATAAATATGTTAGTATTTAAAAAATCGTGTTCCTTATTACACTTTCTTATACTATAGTATATTTGAATTATACATTTTTCAATATTTTTATAAATGATTAAAAATGTAATTACTTATCTGAAATATGTACAAAATATTTCTTTTAAACAAGAAAATCCTTACTCTGTAATCCAAATACATTTATTTTAAAACTGTAAATCAAATTATTATACAGTAATCTTAAAAAATGTTTACTTAAACTAAAATAATTATAAATTAACTGTTTGAACATGTTAATTTTATTTCACAAAATCTATTTTGTTTCAGAAAATGATTTTAAGAAATATGTGCTTCAAGAAAAAATTACTTGCATGTAACTGAAGTACATTCACTTCAATAAAAAAAGGAAATGTAACTTGTAAATAGTATAAAATAAGTCTTTCAAAAGTGATTTTAATCAATACAATTATAGATGTAAAAGTAGATGTTTTATTACTTTTTATCAAATATATAATTTACTTACAGATTTATAAGAAGTTAATAAATTTTTATAATCGCTATTTTGGATCTGCCATTTTGAATTTTGTCTTTTTCACATCGGATTCATGTTCAGCGACCTCAAAAACCCCCGAGTAACAAGTTTCAAGCAAATCCGGTTGATTTCGAAAATTGCGTCCGCCATATTGGATCCGCCATTTTGAATTTTGTTTTTTTCACACCGGATTCGTATTCAGCAACCGCAAAAACCCCCAAATAACAAGTTTCAAGCGAATCCAGTCGATTACGAATATTGCGTCCGCCATATTGGATCCGCCATTTTGAATTTTGTTTTTTTCACACCGGGTTCGTATTCAGCGACCTCGAAAACTTACAGAAACCAAGTTTCATACAAATTCGATAAACATTCCGTATTATAACTGAGTATTTTCGGTTTACTATCGCCATTTTGAACCCGCCATTTTGTTTTTTTTTTACAATTTTTACTTCAGATTCGTAATCAGCGACCCCAAAAATCCTTATATACTATATCTCAAACAGAATGAACTACGTTTTCGACTTTTGACCAGCTTTTCGGGAATCGGCTCCACTGTGCGTCGTCGCGGTGTTCCAAGAGTTTTCTCTGCTCTCTTGGAGGCGACGCGCGAGGTGCTGAGCGGAACCACATAATAGTCCAGTCGTAAAGCGGAGAATATGTGCTATTTTTGGTTTAAATCAAATTGCCAGCAATAATACGGCGATGGATGTTTTTCTTTTTGTTTCCTCGCGGAGGAAGATTTGTTGTCGTGAAATATTTTTTTCCGACATTTAAATGCCAGAGTGGTTTAAAAGTTCCAAAACGTCGATAAATCATATTTAGAAAAAATGTCCGTGCTTATGTGTTTGTGATGAGATTAAAACATGGAATTGGCTTTATTCCGAGAACGGGTTGATCGATCTTTCTGAAACTGCACACGAGGTAGATCATAACTCCCGTCAGTTTGCTGCAATTTGAACCAAAATCGCTAACGGATGACTCATTTTATGGTTGTTCGAATTTTTTGAACAAAACGTGTGATTTCTCAAACTGTCGTAAATTCTGAGCTATCGAGGCAAAACAAGGTTATTCGGTATTGAGTTTGGCAAGAATCGATCAACGATTTAAGATTGTATGGAATTGTGAGTTTTATAAATTTTTCGAAAACATCTATTTTCTCTCAAACTCTCGTAAATTTCCACCTATCAAACCGAAATTTAGCGTACAAATTGGCTAGGGACAAGGGGAATTAGTTTTGAATTTGGTTAGAATCGATCACGGGGTTTATATTTTATTAAATGTTCAATGTCAGTACATTTGTTACTTTATTTTTAAACATATTTTCCATCTTTTAAATCGATTTTCCAAAGCTTTTCCAAAATCGATCAACATACTTCCTCATAGAGGTGACTTTGTCAAAGGTGGAAAAAAATGCGAAACCAACGTTCAAGGTTCTACTTTGAATACTCATTTTATATATTATAATGTATATTTCGTAGAGGCTCATCTAGGAACCCATGTAACCAGGCGATAATATGGAAAGACAATTGTTTTTATTTTCATTTGACTTTAAATGACCGATCAATTTTATTTATTTACTAGTGTCATACCCGGCTTCGCCCAGGTTTATTTTTAGTATCGTTACGCTTTCTGGGCATTTTTCATTTTTTATTTTTAATGACTTGACTGTTTACTGCTTCACTAAAATGTGAATTGCATTTGAAAATTCATGTCAAACAAAAACAGACATTTCCGTTCACCGTATCATAGTAACCTTTTATTTTTTTAAAAAGCGCAAGCTATATCTACTACGAAGAATAAGTTTGCTTTTTTAAAAATTAAAATTAAACGTCAAAATTCAATAATACTCTTAGAAAATTCAAATGTCCGTAACTCCTTACGGACTCAACTTGAAGAGCTGAAGATAGCTGCGTTGACCTAGAAATCAGAAGACCTTTCCAAAATGTCCAAGATCACCTTCCTAGCCCGCTCCGTCTAGGAGGAGTTTAAGGGACGGAAATCCAAACTTTAAGAATTATAGTTTTTTTTTCAAGGGATTGTGGAAAATCTTTAAAACAGACACTTGGGAAGGGTACGCACTCCCCAGCGTGTGGGATTATTACCCACTAAAAACCACACACACCCTTTCTCCTTGACGTTTGCCCCCCCCCCCCCCCCCCGAAACCGCTTCCGCATTGCATCAGGAGGGTATCATTTTCACGCCAGCGTGGGCGCTATACTCATGCGCTTAGGAACCCCGTACCTGCCTCGCGCGCTCCTATTGGTTCTTGGTACGCGGTATCAACTTTACGTATCCCGTAATGCGGGACCATTTTTCTTCACTTTGCAGCATTTGCTCTACTGCATTCGATCAATTTTATATTGCAGTAAAAAAAAACTCACCAGCGGCTGGAAATTGCACGAAGAAGTTCAAAGCGTAGATAAGCTGCTTGCCATGAATTATGGACCGCCTCTTGAGATGCCTCATAGTCTCGATGTAACGCCATCATTGAACCGGCAATAGCTGTACGTTCGTCATCCCTCATAAAATAGATGGACACTGCTTCATAGAAGTTATCTCCAAACGTACAGTAAAAAGTAAAACAAATTTTAGTAAGATTGCAGCATTGAATATATTATAACGCAAAAAAAGACTCACCGTTGATAAGAAATTGATGTGGCCTCGCGTAATTTTGCCAAATTGGCTTGTCAAGAAGAAGTTTCTAAAATATGAATTTATATTATTTATATTAACGGGCCCTCCACCACCCCCGCTAAGTTTACGACTTCTAGCGGCCCTCTCTCATACTATATATTTATATGTATAGATATATCATGCATGTAGCTCGCGCGATAATTCAACGCGTGTTAAATAAGTTGAGAGATCGATCAAGTCTGAATTTCAAAATACAACTCGGGACTCGCTCAAGATCTCGATCATATTTTATACCACGTGGCTCGCGCGATAATTCAACGCGTTACATGTTTTCAGCCAGAGATCGATCAAGTTCGGATCTCAAAATGGAACTTGCTGAAGATCTCATACTGTCCTGCAAAAAGTTAGCGTCGATATACTGCCGCTGCTTTTGATGATATAAGGTTAAACTAAGCGATATGGTGGAAGAAAAACATGGTTCCATTTGTTTTTAAAGGTAGTACAAGTAGTTCGACCCTGACCGACTTCAATTTCATCACAATCGTATTTTTCCATACCTTCATACGTTTCTCGTTTCGCAATAGCTTCTAGTATGTTCGGAGGATTTCTTATCGGCTTTGGTCTTACATGTCTCGGATCAACAATTTCTGGAATCATGCAGTTTTCGTAAAAAGTTATCAACGCTGCTTCCAACTTATTCTTCGAGAAAGTATCATCTCTCTCAATTACAATAAGAACTGAATCATTTAGCGTCCATAACATAAAATAGCAGTACTGTCTTTGCGTCACATGAAGCTGTCCTTGTACTTGGTAGTAGTAGGGGTGTTCCGTATTTATCCGTGTCAGATCATTTTTGACGAATATTCTTCGTATACTCCCTTTTTTTTGGCTTAATCGCTTCATGGATTGAACAAAACCTAGCTGCATAAGGGTCTCGACGATGGCATTATTGCCAATCAGACCATCGGGCGTTGCCCCTAATCCGATTATTTCAGGATCTATAAATAAACCACATGGCTCAATATTGCAGCCCACATACTGCTGTTGAGTTTGTCGAGCGACATCCTCGTTTTGCTTGCCGTATCGAATGGATGGAATGTGACCCATTTCTTTAGGATAAACGATTCGTTGGACAATGCCACAGCACGATGTATAGTCCTTCATGTGACAAACAACACAAAAATTAGATGCAGTAAGTAGTTTTCGGCGCATCGATTGCCAAAGCATACTGTCACTCTGAAGTAATGTACTCTTTCGAGTTCTTCACGTGTCCGTTGAAACTCCTTCAGCTTATGGACAAGTCTAACATATTCGGCCGTATACGTGTCTTTGTCCAGATCGGGTTTTTCCGCTTGAGGTCCGTAATCTTTATCAGGACCAGTATTTTTATAAATAGTTCTCTTAGGCTCATCCCTTTTAGCATTCATCCTGCGTTGCCTCAATACATTCAAATGAGCTCGTCGTTCTTCCAACGCGAGAACAAGATCGAATGGTTTTTTCCTAGTTGTTTTTGAAAATGCAGTCATCACGCCGTTGGTATTAAATTGAACGACCGCACCAGAAACTCGGGCGTTATATGAACCCCGCTTTCCCCAATGTACCCGTTTTCCGCCGATAAACTTGGCGATAATATTATGAAAGCTTTCAACAACATTATTACTGACACCGTACAAAAAACTATCAGCGTTATCCGCCAAACGACGGACACAATCCAGAATATCATCGATTTTGCCTACTTTTTTCAAAGTTATCGCATAATTAATTTCGGTTCCGGTAACAGCTCCATAATCGCAATAACCAGTCTGCAGGCATTTGACGTGTTCGCCGAAGACATGGCTCGGTATATTCAAAATAAATGATTCGGCCATGCAGCGAATATTCATACCTGCAAGCAAGCTCTCTGCTTGGAAGAATCCTATTCCGTTAACAATAGCACCAAGAACCATTGCGCTATTTACATCTAACTCTCTATCATCGGGCGGCTCACTCCATATGTCTTGCTCAAAATTACATAGAGAACATTTGAATCTGAGGATTGATTTGAGTCCGGAGCGTCGTGTATTTAATAAGTCGAGGTTTTCGAAACCACAGTTGAACATTGGCGCATGATTGTCGAAATTTTCATGTAGCTGCTTCCAAACATAGCCGAACTGATAAATTCCTTTTTCGCTGAACTCCTCGTTGTGGAATTCTTCAACCGGTGAATTGCTACGAATCAAACTGTGCGCCTCAATGGACCGTTCTTCCTTGCAAATACGTTCAACTTCCTGAGTTATTAATTGCTCATCGTCGATATTCATGCATTCGGAGGTATATTGTTTCTCATTTACGGAAAATTGCAGAACGTTTTCAGAACGAATAAGAGATTCCGTTTGTTGTGTTGCAACATTGTCTGCCGAATCTGAAGTTATGCTGCGTAGAATACACTGATTTTCTTCATACAAGACACTTTCGGAAGATGCTGCCGGGTCCGCGTTTGTTGGTTTCGAAGTTCCGCCAATAGGTAATACAGTGTCGATGATGATAGGTGTGAGCATGTATTGGTTCCCGTATACGTCAGCTGCATTACTTCTTGGCAGATTCATCATCAAAATTTCAAACAGGGTATCCACCTGTAAGAAACCAATCAAACAGGCCTTTCCATTCTGACTTGCTTTTCCCAACTCATCTCGGAAATGAGAATCAAACATCCACACAAGGCCATCGAATACAAAGAGGGCGATGGACACTCCGTTGCACGTAACAATTGCTGCAGGACAAGACGGTTCCTTGTTGTTAATTATGTCGCTGAATAAAGTTACGATTGCGGTCTTTAAACTCAGAAAACCGTTTTCCTCTAAGCCAAACCAGAGATGACCGAATACTTCCTTTCCCAGTGTGATTTTGCGTCTTATAGATAGTACATCTACCACTTCCGGTAGTTCTTCAGGCATCAAATATTGAGCCCCGCGTTCAGCAATATTCACGGGATGACGGATTATTATAGCTGACTGGAAAAGATTATCGCCCGCGAATAATATGCTGTTCACTGTATCCTCCGTCCAGGGACGCAACAGATGTGCAGCTGCAATAGCTGCTGCAGCCATTGCGGTACACTGCTTTCCTCGAGAAAATGCTGAAAAAATATCATCGCCTTGGTGGTATGAACCTCGAACGATAAATTTACCTATTTGTAGAGCTAAGATTTCCGTTATCTGGATACGATTGGACGCTACGCGGTTGTCTTCATCGGCCGTCCCCTTCTTCCAAATGATATCGGCATTTATCAATCGTTCTTGTTCAAACGAAGATTGTGATCGATGACTCCCGCGTATTTCCTTCCCAGTTTCAATACCCTCACTATTTTCGGTTGCGCAATCAGCGCGACGACTATAAGAAACACCCGAAACGACGAAAGGAGCAGTTAGGTTTACGGAATTGGTCGCCATGGCAAGGAGTTAAGAAATGAGAACGGTTAGAAAATGGGGGGTTCAGTTATGGAAGCGTGTACTGTACTGTTTTTACTTTTTTTAACCTTCATGAAGCATTATTAAGAACGGCCGTTAACTACGCTACAGTGTCGATCTAAATTAGTTTCATGTAGTGAGAATATTCGTATACGGTAATACGGTGAAAATAATCACGGTTTTGTACACAATTTAGATTTAATTGGCTAATATTTGTTCAGTAATTAAAACCCACACATGGGTCATTCTCGCCCGTTGTTTATTTTATTACACTATTTATTATCAATATACTGCTTATATATATATATATATTCATGACAATGCATTGTTTAATAGACATTCTTATAAAAATTCGAAGACAAGTAGCCATAGACACGAGTGACAAATATGAGGGGAGGTTTCGAGTGTTATATTACGGACTTTTTCGAATTGCGATCTTATTCTATCGCCGTTTGGGAAAAATGTTCAATGTGATGTCAAAAATAGTCATTAATCGGGGGAGGTTAAGATAATAGTGCAGCAGGCTGTCCTGGTCGATTTCTGTTTTCAATAGTAAATGATAATTACTGTCAACATTTTCAGGAACAAATATCATAATGTTTATTGTTCAAAGTGTTGCTTACTCATAGAGGAAGCTTTATGATGAAAAAATATCATAAAATATTCCAAACATAATATTTACAATACATTACTGTACGTATGTGCACATGTACGTACGTATGTATGCATATATGTATGTACGCATGTATGTGCTGGCATTGAAAAATTGAAACGCACATATGTAAAGAACAGTTTGAGCCACGGCATAAAAACTTTGCACAATTAAGAGTTGGAGAGAATCAGTCAAACGGTTTGGATATTAAAACAAGCTGCAAATTGAAATTTGCAAATTGCTTCCTCGAGATTCCGCACGATGCTCAAAGTATCTGACAGTGTCAGAACATACACACACACACACACATACACACACACACACACACACACACACACACACACACACACACATCCGGACATTTTTTCTAAATATGATTTTTCGACGTTTTGGGATATTTTCAACACGTTGACATCGAAAACTGGAAAGAACATTTTTTCACCATCGAAAAATTTCTTCTATGAGGAAACAAAAACGAAGAAACGTGTATATTTTAAAGGGAAAAATCAACTTCTTCTGGTAATGGCCAACAAACCCCATATAAGGACCACCCTAATATACATACATGCATACATACATACATACCCACATAGGCCCAGACATTTTTTCTAATAGCGTTTTCCACTGGTACAGATGAGTGCTTGTTTTAACATGCAAAGATATAGTATAGTGTAGATGTAGATGCCCTGAGTGTATACTTATGTCACTTGCTCGCATCTAGAAAACTGGTGATTGTGCACGCTCAGTGCACCTGTGGAAGGCACCATAAATGTTATTTGTCGATGTCCGCTCGCATTGAAACATTGCAAGCACTGTGCCATGAAAGTGTCGATATTTTTCCCCATGAAAAAAAAGTTTCCTCTATGAGGCAAAACTGGATCGAATTCGGTAAAAAGAATCGTGCAAATTACAAACGTGTAGATTGCTTTCTTATGCGACTGCGACGATAAGAAAAGGACACCGGCATTTGTTTTCCGTCTATCCCACTCTTTCTCATAGCACGGTACACTGAACGAGATACACGGTAACTGCACGTGCCGCGGTAAGAAAAAGATGAATGTAATTAATTTTGTTCCGTCTCTCGCTCTTCCTCTCACAGTGCTCTTACGCGCCCTTGCATACACCTTATCACTACGAACGTACTTACTGTTTACGAGATTTCTTTGAGTTGCTCAATCGTTGTTTTGATGGCCACAGATGGACAAGTTTGTCGCCGTAACGGCGATTCATAATTTTTTTTTATACCTTACTCTCAATATTATCACACGCTCACCACACAGTAGGTTATAAACAAAAAAACTGTCAAAAAACAACTGCAAAATTTATTCAACTATCGCAAAGTGTGAGCTTCGAGGTTTTCGACGTGTACATACGAGTATGACAACGCGTGTCAATTGTGTTCGCGCTTTTGTCAACAGTGCACAGGAGCAGCGGGGGCAGTGTTAGGCAGCCGATTACTTCACGAGCGCTTGCAGTCTTCGCGGCGGCGGTTGCAGAAAATGTATTAGGTGCGCAACTAAGTTCCCGCTGTTTTTCAAGAGATGGTTCCAGTAGTAAGTATTGGTCGATTGAGACATAACCAAAACGTCATGAACCAAGCTTAGACATATGGTAAACAAACCGCTTTGACACATTAGTAATTTTGTTTTTGCGTCATATACTTTTGGTTGAGTGAAAATTTCTGATTTTGTGCCAAATAATCGTCATTTGCGGGAAGTGTTGCTTTTCTTCTTGCATTCAAAGAAAACGGCGGTTGAAGCGCATCGAGAACTCCAAAAAGTTTACGGAGATGCTGCTCTAAGTGAAACAACATGCCGTGATTGGTTCCGTCGCTTCAAAGACGGTGATTTTGATGTTGACGACCGTTCGCGTGAAGGAAGGCCAAAAACCTTCGAAGACGCTGAATTGGAGGTATTGCTCAATGAGGATCCGTGCCAAACGCAAAAAAAGCTTGCTTCAGCATTAGGAGTTACCCGCCAAGCCATTTCCAAGCGATTGCATGCGTTGGGAATGATTAAAAAACAAGGAACTTGGGTT
Source organism: Cylloceria caligata (assembly GCA_963942595.1). Taxonomy (NCBI): domain Eukaryota; kingdom Metazoa; phylum Arthropoda; class Insecta; order Hymenoptera; family Ichneumonidae; genus Cylloceria; species Cylloceria caligata. The sequence continues at coordinate 26,360,685 of OZ012704.1, forward strand.
TCTTATGATTTGAAGCCAAGAGACGTTGAGCGTCGTTTTTTCGCCTGTGAACAACTGCTCCAGCGGCAAAAAAAGAAGGGTTTTCTTCATCGCATCGTTACGGGTGATGAAAAATGGATTCATTACAGCAACCCAAAGAGAACAAACTCATGGGGACTGCCCGGTCATGATTCTACGTCGTCGGCTCGGTCGAATATTCACGCTGCGAAGATTTTGTTGTGTATTTGGTGGGACCAGGGCGGTGTTATTTATTATGAGCTGTTGAAACCGAACGAAACCATCACTGGGGAACGGTATCGAACTCAATTGATGCGATTGAGCCGAGCACTGCGCGAAAAGCGGCCACAATACGAGCAGAGGCACGAAAAAGTGATTCTACAGCATGACAACGTTCGGCCTCACGTTGCCAAACCCGTTAAAACCTACTTAGAAACGCTCAAATGGGAAGTCCTACTCCACCCGCCATATTCCTCAGATATTGCGCCGTCCGATTATTACTTGTTCCGTTCGATGGCACATGGTCTGGCTAATCAGCAGTTCAGCTCATATGGAGACATCTCAAACGGCTTGATTCGTGGATAGCCTCAAAAGACGAACACTTCTACCGTGACGGTATTCGAGCTCTGCCAAAAAGATGGGAAAAAGTTGTCGCTAGCGATGGGCAATATTTTGAATGATTCATTTGTAAACATTTTTTCACAATAAAGTTGCATTTTCATAAAAAAAAAACAGCGGGAACTTTGTTGCGCACCTAATAAGTTCTATAATATTAGTAATACATTGTTATAGATTGTAGCCGAAATTGTCCGCTCGCATTAGGCAATTATGAATACATTTGAAACAAATAAAAATGTCATTTTCAGAATGCCGGGGCTGCTACATCGGACCGTGCTGAACCCCAGCTTCCGAAATCGCCATCGATGAATCCGAGATCCACGGTGAGTACTTTTAATATAACCTTATTAACAATTTTTCTTTCCGTATAAATTACTGATATGATATATCTGCTCTTACAGAATATAAAACCGAGACGAAGTCGACGGGCTGGGGCGCAGCGTCTGCGCCGTCATTGACAATAGTCAACGCGGACGTCGCTCGGGCGTCCAGCGAGGAGGAGTCCGCGGACGAGGACATCCGTGGACCCTCATCCAGAATATTTCAACTCAAAATATTTTTCACGCCGGCAATTTTACTGGATGTAAATTTTAAAAAATTAAATTGATAAAAATTATATTTTTAATCATGTTTTTACTAGACCCTCCCATGTATTAATAATTAGAAAAAGGCATGTAAATATGACATTTTCACACTCTTTCTCGTAATTCTCGCCAACCCACAGATTCTCCTCTACAAATGGTATCTCAGTTGTGACTTCATAGAGGAAATAGTATTTCAGTTTGATAGATGAAAACTAACGAAAGAGCAAAAATAATTTGTTTCCGAAAAATTACAAAAATGCATGACTCTATAAAATTGATCAATGTTGGCCAAACTCAATACCGAACAATCTTAGGCCTCTCGTGGCCTATTCTTGTAGAAATTTTTAACTCGATAACAAAAAATATACGAAAGGTAGAGAGCGACTTACTTGTTTCGAAAAAGTCAAATAACTATAAAATAAGGTTTCAGGATGATCGAGTAGCACGTTCTCAAGATATATCCATTGCAACTTTGGAAACTCATCACACGTACACACTTGCCCGCGCGCGGACATTTTTTGTAAATAATTTCTCGACGTTTTGGGACTTTTCAAGTACTCTGACATAAAAATCTCGAGAACGTTTTCTTCCACAAAAACAGCTTTCCTATAAGGAAGCAATAAATAGATCATAGACACTATAGCTATATCGATATTTAAAATGTACACCATCGCTTGCCTACAATTAGTACCGTGTATAAACAATGGTAGAATGTTCTTACGGCTCGGGCGCTATGCGTCCTCCAGATCAACTGCACAATCCAATCCCAACCCCGAACCAATTTATATAAATCTAATTTGAAGGGTTGGAGACAAAATTGTCGAAAATATACCACATTCCCAATAAAATCCCGAAAAGCCCGGATAAAATATATATCCGGGTTTGTGCAGGTATGTTTGGTTCGCTCATTCTCATACAGTATACTAATGAACAAAGAAAAATCATTGAAGTTCGGAAAAACCACAATTTGAAATAATGACCATAATTCTATTCATGTGCCACGTTTTGGTTCGATATTTTGATATGCCAATTGAAAAAGCATGCAAATTAGAAAATTGCAATTTCTGATTATGTTATCTGAAAGCAAAAATCGAAGCACTTATGGTAATGCACCGTGCCACGATGAGAACAGGACACCGGCATTTGTTTTCATTCTATCCTACTCTCTCTCATAGCACGGTACACTGAACGAGCTGCACGATAACTCCACGTGCTGCAGTGAAAAAAAGACGAATGGTGAATGTTTTCGTTCCGTCTCTCTCTCTCTCTCTCTCTCTCTCTCTCTCTCTCTCTCTCTCTCTCTCTCTCTCTCTCTCTCTCTCTCTCTCTCTCGCTCGGCTGTGGATCTGCACATCGAGTTCTAAAGTATACAGAGAAAACTCTTCCAACAACGCCGCTATAGCGCGGCAACAGCGCGATGACAGCCGCGCGCGACTTGTCGTCTCACGCACACATGCACGTGACCACGCGCCTCACGCTTGGAGGTGAACCATATAATATGAAAAATTATTATTTCGTACTAACGCGATTTTCCGGATATTTTCCTTTCAGTATGATCACTGTACTTTCTATACACAAGATCACGCACTTGAGACTGAATGAAGCAGTATCCGACGAGTTTTCGTACAGATAATATCTAAACTGTGAAATATAAAATTCTATGAGTTTTTCGTAGTAATAACAAAATACGATGAGTTGTTAAACTATCTGTCCACAAACAAACGAAAAAACATAAACGCAAAAGATGAATTAAAATTTTTAAATAAGGGCTCTTTAGGTTCTTCAGGTTCTTTAGGTTCTTCAAGTTCTTTATTTAATTAGGTTTATTTAAGCATCGACATCAACACTAGGCACGAAAGTAAACAAAGTCAACTTACGTTCAATGAACGATCCGAGTTTGAAAGGACAAACTACGTGTATAACGTCGAAAAATTATATTTCAAATTTCAATCTTTGTTTGTCAATAACTTTTTAACAAAGAGTGACCGCCGGCTAAAACCTTCACAGCATTACTCAGAGTGATGATCTACGTAATATACAATTAAAATTCTTGAGATTGGAAGGTGTTCCCAATAGCTAAATATTTACCTTTTTTTAATAGTGTTGTGCCGCGGAATATGCCACTCCATATTTCGTATATTCGAGAATATTCCATAACAAAGAAACATTGCAATTCGTTCAAGACAGGAAACGAAGTCCAATGCCCGATCGTACGATCGACACCAAGAAGGCCGACGCAGCATGAGGCGACTCGTTTGGCGTTCGACGATAGGCTAACGCTAAAATTGCGAATGAAGGGATTTTCGTGAAAGCAGTTAAAGACTGCTTTACGAAAAGGCAGTTATAAATTAGACTCAAGATAGAACGGGTTGGTTCCTCGTCAAATACTCGAAACAACATATTATTGTACATTCTTACATTGACTTTTAAATAGACAACGGAAAAGTTACCGTTGCCTATAATAAATACTTCCTTTTATATAAATTCGCGTTTTCATCGATAACTCGAGATTCATCTCCTTATCGGCAAACGATCCCAAAAATAATAACTTTTTAATATTATACCGAATACCGAATAATCCAATTACGCGTTACCGGCATAACATTTGGTGGCAGCGGTGGGATCTGCCGAAGTTAAGTGATACGTAATTTATTCGGACAAAAAGTGGTTTGGACAAAGTTAAGAATACTCTGAAGTGACGACTACGACTCGTGCGAAGGACGCCAGTGTAGTTCGTAAAACCCGACGAATCTAACGCGAAGACGCGAAGTGAACGTCGGTGCGGGGTGACGTATCGGTCAACTGTTTAAAGTCCCGATTGATGGTTTCACGTCAAGTCGCGGAGAACCGCACAAAGTGTGCAAACGAGTAGGCGAAGCAGCTACTCGAGAAGAAGCCATCGTGCAACTATTGGCGACGTGCTAAGGAACCAACGAAGATACGGGTCAACAGCGTCAGGAATGACGTCAAGGACCATCAACAGAAAGGAGCTGCAGGATACCAAGTCGGCAACACCTGAGAACATCACCATGGAAAGGACCGTCTACCAGATCATCTTTCTGTAAGTGTCGGTTACATTATACTTATACATATAGCCGATAAACTAAAGCCAGCGTAGAACCGATATTTGGAAAAATATTCCACTAGATATATATATTTCTTCAGATTTTGTGGGAATATTTTAAAATAGAGTTCGCCGCGAAATTAGCAAACATGTCAGAGTCTAGAGGAGCCGGATCAAGACATAGGGGCAACTCGCTAGAGACGACGTTGCCTAGCGCAGGGGTAGACCCCACAGCCGGATTAGCCGCGGCCGTAGGGGACATCGTTTACGAAGCGCGCAGGGCGCTATTCGAGCTCTCGCCGTCGGGGCGAATCACCTCGACCAGACAAGAGGCCCATGTCGTTCGGGGATTTCGACAGCGACGTTAGCGACGACGTTTTTAATTTAGCAACTGGCGAACGAACGCTCGAGCGCGTCACCGAAAACATGGTTGACCAGGAAATAGAGAATATGCGAACTATAGATTGAGTAGGTTTCTCCGCAGCTACCGGTACGACAGCCCGGTCGGTACCAGCAAGAAAGAACGCGACGCCAGTACGAAAGGCTGCAGCGCGAGCACGATCGAGGCCAACGCGAACTCGATCGCGAACTCAGGAAGGCTGAAACACCGTCGGCAAGACGGAATTTGGCTGATACGCTAAACGAGGTTGGTGCAGACGAGTACGAGCTCATCCACTCCTTAAGAGAGCAAATTGCCAAGCTCCAGCGACGATTAGGAGGAGCAGGGATGGAGGACATTCCGCTCCCCGCACTGCCCCCGAGACGCACGCGGTTCGAGGAGACGCAGAGGCCCTCAAATATGCTCAGCCTCAGTCTCGGTATAAAAATGGTAAAAACGTTCGACGGCAAGGATTCAAAGGCGTTGCCGCTCTTCTTAAAACCCTGTGAGACGATATTCCGTAGGGTAGCAGAGGAGGAGCATGACACCCTCCTGGAGTTGATAGTCATGAGTAAGCTAGAGGGTGCGGCAGCAAGGCAACTGCAGCACAAAACCATCAGTACCATGGCGCACCTCAGGAGCGAGTTGGAAGCGTTGTACGGACAACGGAAGTCCCTGGCCGCATTGCAAATCGAGTTCAGCTCCCTCCGGCAGGGACAAAACGAGGACATTGCCGCCTACGCGGCGAGAACGGAGAGAATTACGGTGGACATCGCCGAAATACTCTGCGAACCGTTGAAAACTGAGGATCAAAAGATCACCGTCGAGAGTGTAACCCGACGAAGCGCACAGGCCAACTTCGAAAACGGCCAGCACGGCCAGGTGCAAGTGCTGGTACGTGCGAGAAATTACCAATCGCTGCATGACTCTGTGGCAGGGGCCATAGAGATAACCAACATGGTGCAGTCAAGGGGAGGGGTAGGTGGAGCACTAAGCCACCCCAGAAGGTCCCTAGGCGCACCATCCCAGCAGGGAGAACACTGTTACACCTTCGGAAAAGTTGGACATATGGCTCGAGACTGCACCCGGAAATCGGGAAGAGTAAGCTTGCCTGCGCCTAGCGAGTACAAGTCCATACACAACGTAGACATGCTGTCGAAGACTGTCGAGCGAGCAAGCGTAGACGTCACAGCAACCCCAACAACGGAGAGATGCAAGGGGCAAGACGGAAAAAACAACAGAAACAGCAAGTACTGGTCGAGCGAGTGAGGACACCCGCCCGCTGGGAACAATGAGGCTGAACACTCTAACGGCCTAGCAAAGACCTGCATGCAAGTAAAGGAGCAAAACTCTACAACTGCTACAAGTAACGTTGCCGGCGTCGAGTGCCACTGCCAGTGATTCGATATTGTTGCATCGTTGGCGTGACCGGGGTACTCACCCTCAAGGCAGACACCGGAGCCCAATGCAGCATCATTAAAGAAGACTGTCTCAAACCTGAGACTATGGTGAAAGACTGCAAAGTAGAACTGCAAGGGGTGGCGGGCGAAAAATTCACTCCTCTAGGAATCGCGAAAATCATATTCGAGACGCCAGCTCTAAACGTAGAACATTGGTTTTACATCGTTCCGAGCACCGTGCCACTGAGGGTCAATGGACTGCTCGGAATGGACTTCATCTCAATAGAGAAATCTCAATAAAGAAGAGCGCGAAGCGCTCGACGAGATTACAAGAGAGTACGAAGACGTATTCCACCTGCCAGGGGACAAGCTGCCGTGCACGCCAATGGTGAAGCACGTGATTCCCCTTAAGGAAGGGGTGCAGCCTATTAAGGTGCACCCATACAGGCTGCCGAAAACCCACAAAAAGGAAGTGGAAAGGCAGACCTGCGAAATGCTAACAGAAGGCATTGTCCAGCCCAGCAGAAGTCAGTGGAATGCGCCACTGTTGGTTGTGGCAAAGAAACCAGACGCCGCCGGAGTAAGGAAAATGTGAGTAGTAGTGGATTTTCAAAAACTAAACGAAGCCATCATCGGGGACTCATACCCACTGCCCAACATCACGGAAATATTGGACCAGCTGGGAATAGCCCGATATTATACGACCTTGGACCTCGCCTCGGGATTTCACGAAATTCCGATGGCACAGCAAGACAAGGAGAAAACTGCATTTTCCACTCCGCAGGGCCATTTCGAATATAACCGCATGCCATTTGGACTTAAGAACGCGCCACCGACCTTCCAGAGGCTGATGAACTCTGCGTTAACGGGACTGCAAGGAGTTAAATGCTATGTGTACCTGGACGACATAGTAATACACGGAAAGACCTTAAAGGAACACAAAGACAGGCTGCGAGAGGTACTGCAGCGGCTAAGAGAGGCCAAATTGGCGGTGCAACCAAGCAAGTGCCAGTTTTTGCGCACAGAAACACAGTACCTTGGCCACATCATATCCGAAAAGGTGTGCGTGCCGATCTGAAGAAACTGGAAGCGGTAAGGGAATTCCCGGTGCCAAGGAACGTAAAAAGAGTTCAATCTTTCCTCGGTCTAGCTGGTTATTACAGGATTTTTTTCAAAGATTTCTCGAAAACCACTAACTCTCACCGAATTAACCCAGAAAGGGGTTTAATTCGAGTAGACCGCAGTAAGAGATGCTGCCTTCGAAGAACTGAAAACAGTCCTTACCACAGCACCGATACTGCAATATCCAGACTTCACGAAACCGTTTGTCGTAACGACCGATGCCTCCGCGTTTGAAGAGTTAAAGACAGCACTTACCACGGCGCCGATACTGCAGTACCCCGACTTCACGAAGCCTTTCGTCGTCACAATAGACGCCTCAGACAGAGCACTCGGCGCTATCCTCTCGCAAGGCAAGATCGGAGACGATTTACCAATATGCTACGTTAGCCGCACCATGTCGAGGGCCGAAGTGAATTACACGACTACAGAAAAGGAACTACTCGCAATAGTTTGTGCTCTCGCTCAATTTCGGCCATACATTTATGGTACTCGCTTCACAGTAGTGACCGACCACCAACCGCTCACCTGGTTGTTCGGAGTAAAGGACCCAGGATCGAGACTAATGAGGTGGAAAATAAAATTGGCAGAGCATGAGTTTGATGTCGAATATAAGGCAGGAAAACGAAATACAAATGCAGATGCACTAAGCCGAATATTCCTCACGAGGGCCCAACCGAGAGCGAGGAACGAAGCCCGTGAGTCGGAAGAGGACAGCACCACGGGGAAAGTAGGCACAACGAACGACCGCACAAAGCAGAGGGCCAAAGATACCCCGGGCCAGCCCAGCAACGCGGCAGCGAGAGAGAGGCCGCGCCGGCTAATGCGCCAGAAGAAGATAGAGAGATCCGCAGCGTGCATGCAGATCGCTCTACTGAACCCCATAGCCCCGCCAAAAAGCCGTGCGGTCGGGGAAGGGGCAGACCACGCAAGCTACATATGCAAGGTACTGGTACGACTACGAGCGTCGCTGACAAGGACGGAGCGAGCCCAGCACTGCATGGCGGACACGCAAAGCGCGGAAGGCCGCGAAAAGTAAACGTTGCAAGGCCACTCGTGACAGAGAGCGACCCAACGGCGGAGCTACCGGTGGGCACACCGAGCGAAGAAACTGGACAGAGCACCGCAAAGGCCTGCTGAGGAAGCGAGGCACGGCGGGGCCCGTAGCCCACGAACTTCCAACAGCACGGACGAAAAGAGCGTTATAAAAAAGTATAGCGACTGTCGCAGTGGCGTAGCCATCCCTTCTGCTGATGACCGCCTGAAAATAATTAAAGAATACCACGACACCCCCATAGGAGGGCACCAAGGTATACGGCGTACATTACATCGGATCCGAACTAAGTACGACCGGCCCGGCCTGAGAAGGGAATTGGAAAATTACATATCGTCCTGCGAATCTCGCTAGAAGAATAAAATCAGGAAAAGGGAACGAGTGCCGATGGTGGTAACCGACACCGCATCGAGGTCTTTTGAGAAAATGGCGGTCGACATCGTACGACCGCTACCAGAAAGCGCATCTGGAAAAAGATATATACTTACTATCCAGGACGCGCTCACAAAATACAGTGCAGCTATACCACTGCCGAACCAAGAGGCTTCGACAGTCGCTAGAGCACTCGTAGAAGAATTAATATGCCGGCACGGAACGCCGGAAATAATATTATCAGATCAGGGTACGAACTTCCTCAGCTCGACCTTCAAGGAAATGTGCCTACAGCTACGAATTAAAAAGATACAAACTACGCCCTATCATCCCGAATCGAATGGCGCATTAGAAAGGTCACATCGTACCCTCGCTGAGTACCTAAAAAATTTCATAGAAGAGGGTCAAGGAAATTGGGACGAGTGGCTGCCGTACGCGATGTTCACGTACAACACCACGCCACGTACGGGGACCGGACTGACACCCCATGTATTGGTGTACGGACGCGAAGCGGAGTTATCGACCGCCGTGAAACAGGAGCTCCGCAGCACCTATGCTTACGACGACTACGTCGTAGGCATATATAATCTCGAAGGCGCGAAAAGACTGTCGAAGATCACGTACGACCACGGCGCGCAGGTGCAGGAGTACCGCGTCGGCGAACGCGTACTCCTCCGCGACGAGAAGGTGCGCAGGGGGCGGTCAGCCAAGCTGACCCCGAAGTGGACAGGACCCCACGAGATATTGGAAGCGAGGCCTCCCGTCAATTACATAGCCCAGAAGAGATGAAAAACGCAAGCGGTGCATGCCATCTGCCTCAAGCTCTTTATAGAGCATTAAAACTAAGTAAAACTAAGTAAATACGGGTAGGGAGCTCCTCGAAGCGCAAGGTAACTCCAATGATGAACAAGATAAAGTAAAACTTGTTTAATTTATAAGGAAATTTCTGAGGACATACATAGAAAAAAACGCGGTAAATTAAAAAACCCGCCTACAGAATCGGCAGGGATAACGATTTTTCGGTGCATCCTCGCGGAAGAGACGCTCTACCCCAAGCGTATCCTCGGGAAAATCCTCGTCGGCGTAGTGGCCGTCGCCCCATAGAGCGTCCACTCGTTGGCGGCCGGCCTCCCGACGGCGACGGACCCCTAGAGCTCGAGAGATAAACCTGATCTCCCAATCCGGGCGACGCTGAGCTGGAACGCTTGGGAAATACGCTTCCTGGAACAACATAGTACCCGCTATCAAAAGGAGGAAAAGGAAAAGGAAAAGGAAAAGACTCTCTTTTTCCTGCAAAAATAAAATGCTTACCTCACTTCTCAGCAGCCCGGGCGTGAGGTCGCCCCCACAACAGATTAAAACGCCATTAACAGCATCTTTCACCAAATAAGCCATATTGAAATGAACGAAGCGGTAGAGCGGACTGTTAGAGTAAGAATGACCCAAAGAGTCCTTACACCACAGAACCCGCGAGACCGCTAGAGAAAAAAAGGAGTACTAACGCAGTAAGCCTTCTCACGCTTTTTCTTCCCACCTTGTTACAGGTTGATCGCAGCCGGGGGTGGACGAACCGTAGCCACGCAGCGTAATCCAGACTACATCGTCAGCGCATTTACCAGCACTCCGGGCATCTCCTACGAAGACATAGGAAGCCTCACGATAATCGAATCGACATGGCGGTTGATTGTCAGGCTGGACCTCGCCGCTCTAATGCACCGAGAAGCACAGATCAGCAAAAATCTACGACGTCTCACAGAGCTGTGCGAAGGCGAAACTCGCGTACATGATATATGCCCCATCATCAGCGGTTCCGTACTAAGAATGAAGAGAAGGATAGAGATGGGGGTATCGACCATATTCGACCTCATCGGGACGCGCTCCGTCCGAGAACGCAGACGATTGGTAGACGGCCTAGGAAGCATAATCAAGGCCATCACGGGAAACATGGACGCCGCCGACGCGCGGGAGCTCCATGAAGAGATAACGCACCTTAAGGCATCCCACCAGACCCTGAAGGAAGGGCTGAAAAATCAAATACAGGTCATAAAAACTACTCTCAGGCTATTTAATGAAAGCGCACATCACGTACAGGCTAACGAACGGAGTCTACAGGCCCAAATGCAGCATATAAACCGCACACTCAACAGCGACATATACTACGTAAAGAGACGCCAACACTTAAACGAGACGCTCAACGCAATAAGTATTGCGGTCGAAGCATTACTCAGCGACGTACAGGAGTTACTGTGGCTAGTGTACGATATAGCTAGCGGTAAGCCCAGAGCAACGTCCCTGCCGCCACGCACACTGGTAAAGCACCTTGTCGAAGCACTACCACACCTACCATCAGGCAGTAGTTTCCCAGTCGCAATAGCACACGACCAAGTGCCAACACTTATGCGACTGGCAGATACCAGGGCCTACAGCGAAGCTAACGCGGTAGTGCTCGTGCTGGATATACCGCTGATCGGGCAGCAACGGTATAGTATACTTAAAGTATATCCTATGCCCATGCGTGCGGATAACGGCAAACACTACTACATAGACGCGACCGAGGGCCACGTAGTAATAGATCCCGAGAACCGCAAATACTTAAGGATGACATCTGACGACATAAAAAATTGCAAGGCACTGGGCAAATCATACATCTGCCCACCCACGTTTCCAACAATTCCAATTACGAACGACGCTCCCTGCGAAGTCCTCATCTACGCGAAAATGGATACTGATAACGGCAAGAAATGCGGAAAAAGGGTCATCGAACTAAACCATCCCCTTATCGTCACAATGCAACAGCGAGGGCGATAGCTATACGTCGCGGCAACCCCTGAACCCGTAGGAATAAGTTGCGGAAAAACTACTCCTACTCAGCTCGATATACTATACAATTCAGGTATACTGGCTTTGGTAGGCGTATGTATAGTAACTGCCCAAGATTTCAGCATCAAAACCATCGGGCGGACATCGCAGATCATCCGGGAAAACTACCTCCCATCGTTCAATTTAACATTAACGGAAATTGAAGCCCAGGCACCCCCTACGCAGACCGAGAGGACAATTCCATTACAGAGCGTGCTGCGAGACCCAGAAGAGCTTCAAAAGCTCGGAGCTCGAGCCGACCAAATCATGGACAACCTCAATACTGACGGAGACGGGATGCAGCACATCCACAATCTGAGTTTCTACTCACTTGGTGCAGTAGCACTAATAGCCTTGGTTGGCTATGTTCTGTTTAAATGTTACAGGTATCAACGAAACCGAACACCAAGAAGGACAAGCGAGGCAACGACCCCGGCAGTAGCCAAGGTAAACATCAACCTCGAGCAGCTCGGACGACAACAGCCAGAGGAGCAACTGCGATCCGAGCTGGCCAGAGTATGCACCCGTCCCCCCAACCGAGAACGACTCGCTCGGCACGAAAGACGATAAGAAGCAAAAGAAAAAACTTTATCGTTAACAAATGAAAAAATAAAATTTTTTATTGTATTGTTATATAACATCAAACTGTAAAATTGTATCAAATTGTAAGAGGAAATATGGGAAACCAATCAAAGAAAAAATTTTTTTGAGAAAAAATGTTTCCTTTTAAGGGGGGAAGAATATTGTCCCGCGGAATATGCCACTCCGTATTTCGTACATTCGGGAATATTCCATAGCGAAGAAACATTGGAATTCGTTCAAGACAAGAAACGAAGTCCAATGCCTGATCGTACGAACGACACCAAGAACGCCGACGCAGCATGAGGCGAGTCACTTGGCGTTCGACGATAGGCTAACGCTAAAATTGCGAATTAAGGGATTTTCGTGAACACAGTTAGCAACTGCTTTACGAAAATCAGTTATAAATTAGACTCAAGATAGAACGGGTTGGTTCCTCGTCAAATACTCGAAACAACATATTATTGTACATTCTTACATTGACTTTCAAATAGACAACGGAAAGTTACCGTTGCCTATAATAAATACTTCCTTTTATATAAATTCGCGTTTTCATCGATAACTTGAGATTCATCTCCTTATCGGCAAACGATCCCAAAAATAATAACTTTTTAATATTATACCGAATACCGAATAATCTAATTACGCGGTACCGGTATAACAATAGTAATTCGGTAAAGCTTCAGGATCGAAACTTGAATCATTCCCGAAGTAGTGCATTTTTTCCACAATTAATGTGGAAAAGCTATTGTAATGAAATATTTTTTATTTCTTATGTAGTTGTTTATTTTATATGGGACTCGAGGGGGAAAAGATTCAATAGGAACAGGATAGAAAATTGAATGGGCTTTATATTTAATTATTTAACGATGATTATTAATGATCCAATTGTTATATTCTTCAGTGTCAAACAATATTCTATCAAGTTTATAAATCTTTCATTAGTATATCAACAATATTATCGACCGAATTCATTTTCACACAATGTTACATCAATATTACACATCATTCATTAGTATAACAACAATATTATCGATCAATTCAACTTCAAAAACAGTATTCAGTCATTATTACATACCATTAATTAGTAGTGCAACGATATCGTCGGTTGAATTTATCTTCAAACGATATTCAATCAATATTATAAATCATTCATTAGTAAATCAACAATATGATCGATCGAATTGCACAAAAATCTTGGACTCGCAGTACACGAAAGCTATTTATGGCAATAAGTATACATGTATTATAGTAGAACGTCGAAACTTATCTTCTTAATTTCCAGATGTTAGATACGTAAGCACCGTAGCTCCATAGTGTTGGGGCTTGACGGTGAAATCTCCAATGATGTATCGTAGCTCTATAGCGTTGGGGCTGGACGGTCGGTTTCTCCTACGATGATTTCAAATCCTTGTACGTTTGATGGTTGAAATCCCGTGGCATCAGTATGTTACGTTGTATTCGATATGATCCAGAAATGGTGTATTTCTTTTACAATATGGATTGGATATCGCGAATAATAGATATATATATTTATAGATATACATATATTTGAGATGGATATGGAAAATCAAACATTGGTAGGTGATTATTTTAGTTCAGTGTATCTACGACTGTGGTTACGAACAGACTGAGCAGGCTTTTCGCTCGGCTGCTATTTTGCGACTCTCCTAGCAACGGTCAACACAAAACCCATTACTATGGTAATTATAATGAAACATACAAAGGACGCGATAAACACACCGGTCGCTATTATTCGCAGAGGGAATGAGACCGATCCACGGCTCATTAGATCGATTCGCTACACTATGGCCATCCAATTTCATTTTAGTATTTGTTTATATTATATTTTTCTCCGCACCAGTAATTTGGGGGCAAAGAAATTGGGAATTTTGCATTTTTTACTCCCGACTGCCCGTAGGGCAAAAAAGGGAATATGCGTTTCACTGGCATGGCTCGAATATGCCAGTCTTTCATGTTCAATATTCTCAAAATCACCTAAAGATGTCTTAAGAGTCATCGAGCGAGGGCATACGAAGCGCCAAGTGGCCAAATAGCAAACTACGATTTCGTTGTTTTCGGATTTCGCCGAAAATACAATAGTATTATATAAAAAAACATTAAAAATGAATTCTTTGGTTTAGTATGATTTGCAGTCTGGTCCGTCTTTCCATGCAATTTTTTTTGCATAGACACAATAAATTATCGAAAATTCGTGGCAGCTGTCGTTAGCCATGATGCTTTTCTCGCGAACTCATTAATTCATTTAACTACAATTTTCACGCATATCTGCTACACTTCACTGGACCAGACCGCAAAGCTTACCACTGCACTGCACTTAAATAAAAAAATTCTAACTTAATTGTTTCATTGCAAATCCAAGCGATAATCCGAAAAGTACGAACGGATATGTCAAAATCGTGTTCGCGGCCATATTGCAGTCTATGCTATCTAATTGTTAGTTCCAGCTCCTGACGGTAGATTCGCGATTCACGGTTGTCGGTATAAGCGGATAAGCGGTCGTGAAGGCATAAGCGTAAAGCGGGCCGCGAGACAAGACATTTTTTTATTCTGACTCAATGTTGCTGTAGAATCTATGTTGGTTTCTCGATTGAAAGTTTATTTACTGTACCCGGCCACATGGATCGGTGGGATACGACTCGGCGCAGAACCAACGATACGTGGGAGTTGGAGGCAGAGCTGCTAGAAAGCGGCCGCAGCAGCACGACGCACACAAGCGCACGCCTGTGTACGTGTGACCGTCCGAGCTCTTGGAGCATCGGACAATAGAAGAAGACAGATATATGACTGTTACGTCCTGGGTTTTAACGAGTGGACGCAACGACGGAATAATATTTTATTTCCCCCATTTTGAGGCAGAATGCGCTGCCTCGGGATTGGGGCACGCTGGTGAAAGGCGTGATTTAAATAAATAATGTTTATTGAAGCACAGAAGCACGTATTAAAACAGTATATATATATTTATAATTTAACACAATCGTAGCATTATTAGACGTTAAAACGGTATTGAAACAATTACCAATAAACGTAATTGTAATAGTCTCTTGATATATACTACACAGTGTTTATTGGGACGCGCACAATATCATTGGTTGCGCGGACAATCACTATTTAAGTATATATTTATAGTTCAACACGATCATAAAATTGAGTGTTGCAAAACAGTAGCACCGATAGATGCACTATGTATATTAAAACAGTTAAACAAAGTTTATTGGATACGAAGATATTAAAAATAAATGATAGGATATAGGTATGATATGACGAGGACCGACCGTCATGGTCAGCCCCCGGAGAAGAACTAACTAATGGATGTAGTGCTGAAAGTAGTGCGACATCAACAATAAAAGATTTGCGGGGCGCAGCGCGTCTTGCCGATGCGCCGCGTCCCGTTGGTCGGCGTGCGAACGCTGACGTTAGCAAAAGGCATCGCAACGCGTCTCGCCGGTCAACGTGGGAACGCCGACCTACGCAAAAATGAGTCAAATATGTTTAAATCATATATGGAAGAAAATTTTCAAATTATACATGTATCGGAAGACCCAGGACGTAACAATGACTGTCTGTCTCTTTCGCTCTCGCTGGGCTCGGGCTGCTCGCGCGGTTACTGCTGCTAGTGCTCGGGCTGTCGCGCGATACATTTAACTCTGACTGAGACGAGGGCGTAACGTATGTTAATTTGCGGTCGATGATAATTCGAATCCACGCAGTGACAAATTTTTCTTTCAGTAATTATTGCATTTTACGATTAATTAATTATTGTTATTTTATATTTTACATAATTTTGCTATTTCTTGTTTTATTACGTATGTGATACGGGCCATGTTATACCTCATAAAAACCGTATCAGTACTATTGCTGCAAAGAATGGACTATCAAATGTAATGGTTGCTTAAAAAATTTGACACAACGAGAACTCGAACTGTCATCGGCCGCGGATGAGAGATATAACGCGCACGCTTCACTGATTATCGTTGTTAAGCTGCATTAGCAAATTAAGATACCCAAATTTGATTCAAAGCTTCTGAAAACTAAAAATATAACAGTTAATCCAACCAACCGCGTTAACGATTGTTGGAAGAATTACTAAAAGAACGCAATCCACTCTTGGCCAACGTGTACGTTATTTTCTCCTTTAGTATATATATATGTTTGGCAATATACTTAATACTTAATACGTTATTACCACGAATTAAATGAAAGCAACGTTATGTTCTTTTTAATTATATACATGTGTTTGTTATTATAATATCGCATAAATGTACGACGTACATGTTGTTGCTCGACGGAAACCGCGAGAAGGTGGTAGTTTCTACCATCATCAAGAAAATATTAATAATTGTTAATTATAATGAAGCAAATACGACTAAAAAAAACGACTAAGTACAACCCAACAAAGACTAACTAACAGTAATAGAACACCAATCTTTTAATTTCCTACTCAACAGTGTAAATATAACGTATATAAGTATCACGTATAACGTTGTGATTATAACGTATATGTAACATCACATTATCGAATACGAAAGTATGACATTGGTGCTATTACTCTTATTTGATGTTCGCTGGAAATTGTAATGTATATATACATTGAACTGGAATATATTCAAGTATCAATAAATGAAACAAACAATTATTTAATATTTTCTTACGTTAGTTCATAGAAACGGGAAAGTTATGCACGATAGAGTTCTCATTACTAACATTGAATAAAGCGTTCATACTTCACGTACTAAAGGGTGGTTAAATTGTAAGGGCCGATGTTGAATGTGAACCACACCTAAACGTCAAGTTTTTTTCTGCATTTCATTTGACATTTCTCAATTTCAGACTAACTCAATTTGAACCATGGAAAGATACACAATCGAGCAACGCGTTAAAGTTATTCAGGCTTATTATGAAAATGGGCGTTCAAATCAAAATGCATATCGTGCACTTCGTGATTTTTTCGGTCAATTTAATCGTCCAAATTTGCGTACAATCGGAAAAATCGTGCAAAAATTTGAGCAAACCGGGTCTGTAGGAGATATTAAAACACCAGTGCATGCTCGTACAGCTCGTACTGCAGAAAATATTGCTGCTGTTCGCGATAGTGTGGCTGAAGAGCCGTCCACCTCAACTCGTCGTCGTGCCCAACAATTGCACCTCTCACGCTCGTCGTTGATGAACATTATGCATAAAGAATTGCATTTACACGCTTACAAGGTGCAATTGACTCAAGAACTAAAGCCTCTTGACCATTCCAAACGTCGTCAATGGTCAGAATGGTGGCAAGAAATGGCAACAGTGGATGATCAATTTTCGAAGAAAATCATCTTCAGTGATGAGGCACATTTTCACCTCAGTGGATTCGTCAATAAGCAGAATTGCCGCATTTGGGCGAATCATAATCCAAGAATGATTGTCGAAAAACCAATGCACCCACAAAGAGTGACTGTTTGGTGCGGTTTATGGGCTGGCGGCATCATCGGGCCGTATTTTTTCCAAAATGAGGCCAGTCAGGCAGTTACTGTGAATGGTGTTCGCTATCGTGAGATGATAACGAACTTTTTATGGCCCGAATTGGAAGATATGGATGTGGGCGATATGTGGTTTCAACAGGACGGTGCCACTTGCCACACAGCTAACGAAACAATGGCTCTTTTGCGCGACCAATTCAATGGCCGTGTTATCTCACGTGGTGGCGATGTCAATTGGCCGCCAAGATCATGTGATTTGACACCGTTGGACTTCTTTCTTTGGGGTTATTTGAAAGAAAAGGTGTACGTCGATAAGCCAGCAACAATTCAAGAGCTAAAGGATGAGATAATTCGGCACATTAACGGCATAGAACCTCAATTATGCCTAAGCGTCATCGAAAATTTGGACCATCGGATGGAGGTGTGCCGCCGAGGTCGCGGCGGTCATTTGGCCGATATTTTGTTCCATACATAATTGAACCATACCATATTATCATAATAAAAAGAATTGACAATAATTTCCTAAATAATTTGTGTTTTATTCAAAATCAACATCGACCGACGATATGTGGAAGACAATCTTGCAGCGACACATGTCAAGTAAAAATTCCATAAAACTCGATAAACCTTTTTTATTAACGTATTGTAAACAAAAGGAAATTCAAAGTATTCTCAATGTTTATGAATGGCTTATTAATATACTTTTCAAGAGAAAAGAGATAAATGTATATAGACTCACCGTTATCCTTTTCAAATAAATGCAAACAGCACAACTTAAAACGAACGATCAATTATCGTTGGGTCGTTTAAGATAATAATTCAGTCAAGTATTGGACTGAATTACAACGAAGTCAACTGCGTTACTTCGGCAAACTTCGCTTCTATGTACATTCTGCACATATATTGTAAAAAAATATATATACTAAAGAAGAAAATAACGTACACGTTGGCCAAGAATGGATTGCGTTCTTTTGGTAATTCTTCCAACAATCGTTAACGCGGTTAGTTGGATTAACTGTCATATTTTTAGTTTTCACAAGCTTTCAATCAAATTTGGGTATCTTAATTTGCTAATGCAGCTTGACAACGATAATCAGTGAAGCGTGCGCGTTATATCTCTCATCCGCGGCCGATGACAGTTCGAGTTCTCGTTGTGTCAAATTTTTTAAGCAACCATTACATTATATAGTCCATTCTTTGCAGCAATAGTACTGATACGGTTTTTATGAGGTATAACATGGCCCGTATCACATACGTAATAAAACAAGAAATAGCAAAATTATGTAAAATATAAAATAACAATAATTAATTAATCGTAAAATGCAATAATTACTGAAAGAAAAATTTGTCACTGCGTGGATTCGAATTATCATCGACCGCAAATTAACATACGTTACGCGCTCGTCTCAGTCAGAGTTAAATGTATCGCGCGACAGCCCGAGCACTAGCAGCAGTAGCCGCGCGAGCAGCCCGAGCCGAGCGAGAGCGAAAGAGACAGACAGTCATATATCTGTCTCCTTCTATTGTCCGATGCTCCACGAGCTCGGGCGGTCACACGTACACGGGCGTGCGCTTGTGTGCGTCATGCTGCTGTGGCCGCTTTATGGCAGCTCTGGTTGGAGGATCAATCAGGGCGACCAGGGCCCACATGTACCACGGCCCGCCATTGAAATCCTTACATCCTGCAATACCGATAACTGTTACTTTTCGCTGGATGGCTTGGTTCACACACTTGCCACAAGCGGCGCTAGCTACAATGTGTATTTTTTCCGCGAGAGGCGCTACCCTCGATTCTGAGTTGGTCACGTGTGCTCGATGACTCTTAACAAAACTTGGTACACAGATTCTGTGCATCGTGTTCTTTCTTGCCCTAGATTTTATATATTCGGTGAGATTTCAGAAAACTAAAGGAGTTTTAAAAAAATCTATGAGAAGTGCTATTGTATATGTCGAAATGCCAAAAGATGGCCGTCATTCCTACTCGTTTATGTGCACCTAACTTCAGAGTGCTCACGATGGAGTGAGAGAAAGAGCACGTGGGATCCAGTCAATAATTCTATACATATTTTATTATTCAACAGCGAATAAATTTTAATATCCATATTTACACACTATGTGGAGCATAGTTTTCGAATGTGACACTGGCGGCGCTGATATATGGTTGCAGCAAGATGGCTGCCCATTCAAATTTACGGAGAAAAAGTAGTGTAAAATAAAAAATGTTCTTGGGAAATTCATTCTTTTCCAAGTGCAAAAATAATTGAGCGATTACAGTTACTATTATTATTACAATTAAAGTACTCGTTCATGTGAACCTAACTTCTGAGCGCTCACGATGGAATGAGAGAAAGAGCACGCGGAATCAGTCCATATTTGTATATATATTTGTTTCAACAGCATGTAAATTTTAATAACTTTGTTGTACATTAGAGATCTTGTTAACAATAGGGAATTTGTATGTTTTTTAATTTACATTTTATTCGAAAGTAGGACGAAAAAGAATAAATTTCCCAATCAATTTTTATATATCATCAAGTATAGAGGGTTATCCCCATACTTACACAAATGTGCTGTTTCTCTTTCACTCCGCCGTGAGCGCCATTCTAGCTTATCACTTTCGCACTTATGGGTGGAGTACGGACGTCAAACTTAGATTTACATATACCTCTGCTTGCTCGGAGCAGACACTGTGTTCAGCGGAGCATAATTCCCGAACGTGACACTGGCGGCGCTGATAGACGGTTGCAGCAAGATGACTGTCTATTCAAATGTACGGAGAACAATTAGTGTAAAAGAAAAAATTTATGTAGCGTTAATATTGCTCGAAAAAAAACTGTCTTGGGACATTTATTCTTTTTCAAGTGCAAAAATAATTGATTAAATAAAATAGATCTTGTTGTAGCTACGTTTCTATTACTATTTAACTCTAGCTGAAACGTGTCTTTTAAAAACGTTATCAAAGGGTCGGGTTCCGGAGTATTAAAATTAACATTAAAATCACCACTCAGAATCATGGGCATTAGGTAATAGTCCTTGTTCAAAAGTGCTGCACCACCCACACTGAACGCAGTAGTACAAAATGAATAAAATCAATTATACTCTGAACTGATTGATTTGGTGAGATGTAGACAACGACTGAAAGAATCGTTTGTCCACTTGTGAGACGGCATTCAGCTGCACAAATATCGCCAGTATCTCGTACTGCTACTCCTATTCCTGTTATTTGGCGATAGTTAATGTTCATGTTTGGTGTGACAACGTGCGAACTGTTCTGATTTTTATAAATGGCTATCCCAGCGGAACGTCTCTCCTGTCGTTTATATTTAACGCAGCAGTCAAAGTTTGGAATGTCAACGTCTTCTTCTTCGCCAAGCCACGTTTCAGAGAGCATGAGCACAGTGCAGTTTTGAGGTACTTCTTCATGAAGATCGTTAGAATGTGCTCGTAAACTCTGGCAATTGAAATTATAGAATGATATTTTATCTTTGATGAAATTCACTATTATGTCTTGACCCGTACGTAATGGATTTTAATTGAGGCGCTCAAATTCTATTCGTAGAGCAGCCGTTGAATTGGCATCTCGGAATCCATGATAGAATACCGGATCATTAGTCGGTGACACTATGAACAATCCATCTATACTGGTGACTCGTGATGAGGCTACGTATACAAGTGATTGGCGATGCCCTTTCTTGTATGAATATACAATTTTATCAAATGTGCAACCCTGCGATTTATGAAGTGTCATGGCACAGGCAGGGGTGAGAGGAAAATGATTCCGTTTTGCAGTGATAGTTTCGTTATTGTTCAGGTAAATTGTTGAAGTTCGTCGAGCAATTGGTACAAGTCTTGCGGGTATGTTCTTATCTTGCATGTATTTTGCTGCGATTTGTCTAGCCTTTTGTCTTATCCTTGAATTACCCGCAAATTTCATCCAGAGTCTTTTTACATCTCCTTCTTTAAATATTTCGTCTTCAGTCGCATTTTCGATTCGCTCAACAAATGCTAAGGTTCCATATGTCCCATTTGACAATCCGTCAGCTACGTTGATATTAGTCGAGATTAAATACGGCTGGCCGACGACAAGTGCGAGCTCATATGGCAAGCCTCCTGTATCAATCAGCGACATTTTATGCAACTTTTGTCGTACAAATGCAAGTTGTTCAGCATCATGACCTCCAGAAAAAACGTCATGAGAAATGGAAACGATTTTTTCCGGCGCCAAACCAAGTACAGTGTTATTGTATTCATTAACGTCTCGATTTCTTAAAAACAGTCTAACTCCATCAGGGCATCGCTCGTTTGCTTCTGCTCTGATGAAAAATCGAGACTCGATTAGTCTCTGTTCGTTGTCCTGTAATTTTTCTCTGTTGCCGATTTTCGTAAGTACGCTCGAGAATTCCTCATTTGATTGATGCATAACTTGATTAAGTTGGTAGAATTTTAACCCTCGCCAGAGTGTCGGGCCAGCAATACTTGCTTTGATCTGTTGAAAAATAGGCGTTGCACGAACAGGCGGCAGCTGTCTCAAGTCTCCTATCAAAAATACGTCTATTCCACCAAAGTTTCTCTCGAACTCTCCTGTTATTTGCTTTAAGCGAGCATCGACTTGTTGTAATAGTTCCGCTGACATCATGCTTATTTCGTCGATAATAATGCAGCGAACATACTTGAAGAGTGTTCGAAACTGTTGAACAACTTCATTTGAAAAAGGCAAATTTTTTCCAATAAAAATTTTCAGAGCAGTGTGAATAGTCAAGCCGTCAATGGCTACTGCGGCTTTGCCGGTCGATGCACATGTGAGATATGCGTTGGTGTAGCCATCCGTGTCCGAAAAGCGATTGTAAATTTCCATTAGTAACTTAATTACAAACGTTTTCCTACAACCTGCAGGTCCCGTAAGGAATATCTGAAGTGGCTCACCACTATCTCGATCGAGAAGGGTACTGATGACATGCATCATAAGGCTTTTTTGTCGACTGTTAGCCATGCGCATAAGATTATTAAATTCTTCCTTTGGCCTGCAGTTCTCTCGTTTCTTAACAACAGGACCAAGACGACTGAGCAAAGCTAACCTCATATCTTCATTCATTTCGGCATTTGCATAAGCATAGAATTCAGCAAATGGATCAGCTTCCGCAACGCGTGTGGCAAGCAAATCAGCCATAGCATTGTCAATATCAGGTTCTTCCAGAGCAATACACATTTGTTTACAAATTTCAATCGTCTTGGCTATATCTAATTCTGACTCGAACTCTTTCCTCCGTTGTAAAATGATCACCTCCATTTCATCATATAGCTGCACAAATTTTCTTTCCGCTAGAATCTCCGTTTCTTCATGACGGAAAGGCAGATGCAGAGTTACCATTTCGCGCTTGTACTCGTCAGCCTCAGCGACCATATCGTAATTACGATAGCGAAGTATTCGGGGACCTGTTTTGCGTCGTTTCCATTGGTTATTATCACTAATCGTGTAATATGCAGCAGCCTGTGCCAAAGTAAGTTGTTCAAGATCAAGTGGCCGCTTTTCGTATCTTTCAAACCGATTTGTCTTCCGGACATCGGTTGAATTACTGTCAATCTCTTCATTATCCAATTGTTCCGCTGTTTTCCTTACCCGTTGTCGTTCGATTGGCCAAACTGTTGGTAGATAAAGGAATACGGTCGAACTGTATGACGTTGGCAGTCGTAACAAATACCAAGCGGCTTCTTGACTCGTCATTTCAACAACGTTAAGTATGTCAATACTGAGCTTTCGTGTGATCTCGATGAAATCAAACTTTGGATGTTCATCCATCGTTTTGATAATCTCACGTTGAAGATTACTTATACCACGATTAGTCTCATTTACGTACTCAGCAACGTATGCGGCACACAAGTATTCCTCAGTTATATATTGAAAATCAGTGTTCGACCCAAGGACGTTGAAAATGAATGGATTAAACGGATTGATCCATTTCTCTGTCGTTTGCCGTTTGATAAAAACCTTAGGTCTGTTAATTCCCGCTCGCAATACATCCAAATAAAAATCATCCGAAGTAATATTGTGCTCTTCGAAGAAATGTTCAATATCTCTATAGTCGTTCTCTACAAGTGACTTCCACATCCGTTTGTAAAATTTTGCAAGCGCATTTCTTCGAGGATCATCGGCACTCATTTGGATAAGAATTACAGTTGTTCGGCTAGGCATGAATGGTGCTTTGAAACGACACTGTTGTGCTCGAGCGCTACGTATTTTTTTGTAACAAGTAAACGTATGTTTGTGGGTTTGAAGTTTCGTGTGTCCGGAAGTGTTTTCTGGTGAGACGGATATTAACCGATCTATTAAATTTACAGCTGCTGACATATCTGAACCAACGGCATTTACAGGTGCATTATTTAACCATATCAGTAGATGAACATGAGGGCTGCCACGATGTTGAAACTCGATACGCTTGAAGTAATGAACAACATAATTGTCACCGAATGGACTATATCATTTCGATTGAACAATCCCCATTATAGTATCGACGAGTTTGTTCAAATGGATGGCACAGATCACGGGGTCTTCGTTGATTAATGTAGCTTTAACATTATAATGAAGTCTTCGAATTGCCTCATCATCAATTTCAGCACCATTATTTCGAATTTTATCCAGCAATTTGAGTAGTTTTGGCCATCCAATTTCATTAGCACTCATTGTAAGAAAGAATGTTGGCTTACCAAATTGTCGAATCATCACGAACAGGTCTTTCTTACGTGAAGCCCAGTAATACGCTGAGTTGGGGATATGGCGTAAAAATGCGAGATTCTCTTCAATACATCCGTGTACGTATTCTTCTGATTCTATCTCTGCTCTTGTTCCAGTATTATTTTTGCCAATGAACTTAAAAGACATTTAAAGTGAATCACGAGTGCGAATTCGCATAATTTTTATGGCCATATATAGCAAATGAGTAGGATATACGCCTCGACGATCAGCCCTGCATAACTCGCTTGTTGCCATCATGAATGGAGTCACTCGAAGTTCTTCTTTGAAAGTTCTGAATTGGCCGAGATAGACGGACGGAAACGATAATTCTTCACAATGTTCATCAAAGAGAATGCATTTTGTTATGGTGTTTTCGCCGGGAACAATACGAATATATTTTTGTTCATTCCAAAGCAAGGACTGCTGGTGAGCTATTAAACTTCCTTCGATGCGGATCTCTTCGCTCACCTCATCATGACTCGGTTGGTCTGCGGCTGCTGTTTGCTGTTCGTCAGTTGAAAAGAACGCGTTATTAACTGTGATATTATAAAATTTGTACAGTTCTTGTTGCATTAAATACTCAACCCAAATTTTGACGACACGCTTCTTTACATATCCGATAAGATAATTGGTTTTGTGATTTTTTTTCGTGCTATATGGACATTAATAGCATAATCATCATCAAGTTCTCGTGGAAGCAATTGAACCATATTATCTACTGACGTTTATAACTTGTTCAAGGATTCCGTACTGACCGTTGCTATGTCGAAGCCTTCTGATCGTCATGAAGGGTAGTCTTGGTGAGATCAAGCGCTCCGTGATTATATCAAGCTCTGGTAAGTGAGCCGGCTTTGGTGGATAAGTAAAACCGTTCGATTTCGAAAACGTTGGTATTTTCTTCTTATGTAGTGAGACGTAACAAGTACCACAGACGAGCGCAGTTTCGAAATTCATGTCAGGAAAATCAGCTGCAAGAATATCCTTTGAACACGGTGGCGGCGCTCTTAGGTCCATTTCAGTCCATAACCGATCGCATACGCTGCATATTGCACCGAAGTTGTTATCGAGGAATTTTTTTCTGAATTCAGCGTGGGCCTTGGCATGCTTTGTGCATTCAAAATAATTAACTGCTTGTTGTTCTTCTTCTTCATCACATGCAGCATCCTATGCTTCACCTATATCCGATGTTGCTTCTCTTTCCATGGAGTTGCCGTCTGCTGCTGTTGAAGTCGATGGACCCACATGAAATGCCGATGTCGCTGGTCTTAGAGTTGCATGATCAACGATACTTCTGATGTTATCCAATCTACTCGTTGATGGTGCAGAATTAAGAATTGAATTGGCAACACGTGCTCTAAAATCTCACGTACGTTGAGTGTTAGTGCGAGCGATATTTCGCTGCTCTACTCGTCCTGCTGCCAACTTCTCTTCAGGTTTTCGTTTCCTGTACATTCTCATGTTTTCTGCTGAATTTTTACCCATTTCTGAAATTAACAAATTATTCACTTAGAAAATTATAACGACATCATTATGATTATTTTTCAATTTTATTTTATTGCAAATAAAATATATAATTAAATTTTTTTTCATTTTTTCACAATTTTTATTAATATATGAAGCCAAGATGTCATTTTTTGAATTATTTCAATCAAATTATTTTTCAATTTGTTAATATCATTATTCCCATTGTAAAATAATTAACCTTGAGAAATCATTAATTTATTTGGAAAAGTTCATTTTTTTGTATAAAGATAGTTAATAATCAGTTAAAATTTTTATTTTTCAGTTTCAAAAATCAGTTAAAAATATTAAATTTCAGTTTTTTATAATGAATTTGTATATCATTAATGAACTTTCAATGAATCTGTTTGAAATTGTTATCTTTCATAGAAGTGGTTTACAACACAAAAACGCCATACTAAGCGTATAGCTGAACAATGTGTTTTAAACAATTACATTTTTCAGTTAAATAAATTGATTTTAATGAGAAAGTTTTTCAATTAAATATTTAAAAATTAATTGAAAATAATTATTTTAAATTTTTTATTTGTATATATTTTTAGTAAAAATATTTACTTACTGGCAGTATGTTATTTCACTTCAAAGAATTAAATCTTATATATAAAAATGAATGTTTGTCTGTCTGTCTGTCTGGCTATACAAAGCTACACGCTTTGACCGATTTGAGCCAAACTTTATACCAATATTGTTGAAGACCAAAGCAAGACGACTGTATATATCTCACCCCTGAAAACCGCCCCCTTAATTCCCTAAAAAAAATGTTTATAAAATCCACACGCCTTCACCGATTACAACTAAACCAAGCACAAATATTGTTAAGAGCCTAAGGAAGGTCACTGGATATATCTCACCCCTAAACCCCACCCTCTTCACCCTCTAAAAAAATCTTATATATAAAAATGAATGTCTGTCTGTCTTTCTGTCTGTCTGTCTGTCTGTCCGGCTATACAACGCTACACGCGTTGACCGATTTCAGCCAAACTTTATCGCAATATTGTTGAAGACCAAAGGAAGGCGACTGTATATATCTCACCCCTAAAAACCATCCCCTTCATCCCCTAAAAAAAATCTTCAAAAATATTCACCCGAATCAACTGATTTCAACCAAACCTTACACAAATATTGTTGAAGACCAAAGGAAGGCGACTGTATATATCTCACCCCTGAAAAACACCCCCTTCGTCCCCTAAAAAAAATCTTATATATAAAAATGAATGTTTGTCTGTCTGTCCGGTATACAAAGCTACACGCGTTGACCGATTTCAGCCAAACTTTATACCAATATTGTTGAAGACCAAAAGAAGGCGACTGTATATATCTCAACCCTGAGAACCACCCCTTTAATCCCCTAAATAATATTTCTTGTTGACAGTTTGGCCAGTGGGAAGGAATTCGTAATGCACCACACCACGATAATCGAAGAAAACTGTCAACATGACCTTGATTTTTGAGCGACTTTGGCATGGATTTTTCGGTCTCGGTTCACCTTTGGCACGATATTCGCTCGATTGATCGGTTGTTTCCGGATCATAGGCATAAATCCAAGTCTCATCGCCCGTAATAATTTGTTTGTAGACGTCCTGATAATCAGAAATCATTGATTCACATGCTTGAACGCGACGCTCTTTTTCAATAAAATTGAGAAATTTTGGCACCAAACGCGATTTGACTCTTCTGAGGCACAAATGATCCTTCAAAATTGCTTGCACTGATCCAATTGATATTGCAAGCATGTCGGCAAGGTCTCGAATTGTTAATCGACGATTTTCGAGCACCAATTCCTTGATTTTCTTGATGTGTTGCTCATCAATTGACGTCGATAGTCGTCCAGAGCGTTCCAAATCATCAACACGTTCTCTGTCTTCTTTGAAGTCTTTGTACCACTTGTAAACATTTTTCTGTGACATAGTCTCGTCACCCAGGGCCTTTTGTAACATTCGCTACGTTTCAGCGGCGGAAATTTCATTCCGCAAGCAAAATTTAATAGCACTTCTTTGCTCAACAAAATTCGACATCGTAAAAATTGCCAAATTCACTTTTCTTTGTTCACAAAACCAAGCGTAAACTAAAAACTAATGATGATATTGACATGTTATTTGTCACAGATGTCACTAACAGTCCTACCAACTCGAAAAAAAAAATTCATTTGTCCGATTCGGTTAACGCGGGAAGTTTAAATTAAAAATCCACCTTACTTTTTGAACACAGTAGTATATATATCAAACAATCTTATATAATTATTCACACGTTCTCAATATGTTTAACGACGCTAAAACTAACAGCTGATTCTCAGTCCGCTAGGGGAAGCAGTGGCCGAAACGTGGCTGAGCTTTGTACACGTCACAAATCTACTATGTGGGTCACTGATTTCTCTGGCGATCTATACTACCGACGCCTAATCGCATTCGAATTCTATGCCATACCGCGAGCGCTTAAGTAGCTGCGCACTAGGGTATTGCGCATAGAAACATAGGGCACTTTCCCTTACATACTTCCGCTTCATTTGCTCCAATTTAGACCCATCCCGAAGCTAAAGATGTTTAAACATCAAAAATGTTGTTGAAAGTCACATTGAACTATAGCTTTAAAAAGTATAAAATTAAAAAAATTTAACATTTTAAACCTCCCGTGAAATATATGTGAAACGTATGATAAATATGAAAAATATAAGTTATATACATTTTTTGCGCCAAAATCGTCTATTATTCACATATGTCTGTATACGCCGATATATTTCATATGTCCACATGCATATGTACACACAATTTCTTTGTATGTCGCCCATATATTTAGTCGAGGAATACGAACTTATGTTCTTTTGAAAAACGGCCTCTCGATTTTATGAACTTTCTATTGAGAAACCAAAATAGATTATACATCAACATTGAGTCAGAATTAAAAAATGTCTTATCTCAGGGCCCGCTTTACGCTTATGCCTTCACGCCTGCTTATCCGCTTATACCGACAGCCGTGAATCGCGAATCTACCATCAGGAGCTGGAACTAACAATTACATAGCATAGACTGCAATATGGCCGCGAACACGACTTTTACATATCCGTTCGTACTTTTTGGATTATCGCTTGGATTTGCAATGAAACAAGTTAGAATTTTTTTGTTTAAGTGCAGTGCAGTGGTAAGCTTTGCGGTCTGGTCCAGTGAAGTATAGCAGATATGTGTGAAAATTGTAGTGAAATGAATTAATGAGTTCGCGAGAAAAGCGTCATGGCTCACAACAGCTGCCTCGAATTTTCGATAATTTATTGTGTCTATGCAAAAAAAATTGCAAGAGAGACGGACCAGACCGCAAATCATACTAAACGAAAGAATTCATTTTTAATGTTTTTTTATATAATACTATTGTATTTTCGGCGAATTCCGAAAACTACGAAATCGTAGTTTGCTATTTGGCCACTTGGCGCTTCGTATGCCCTCGCTCGATGACTCTTAAGGCACTGCTTGTTTTTGTAATGTTTGTGAGAAGAATGAAATGGTAATTGGTGATCTAGTGCGACGATCTAGTATCGCTTGTCTGGATTTTAACCTCCAGTCGCGTCCTGTTCTACGCTATTCGTTTTACAATTACGGATATTCCAGTATTTTCGGGTTTCGACTTGATTATTCGTGTGACGATGAGATATCGCACATACGGAGCTTAACACTCAATTTTTCTATTTGGGTTATCGTGTTTTTGCTTTTACGCGATGACCTTAAAATTACATATGGGGAATTATTTCCGGTGTTTCGGGTTTTGACGCTATTATTCGTATGGCGATGAGATATCGCCTATACGCAGCTTTACACTCAATTTATCTAACTGGGTTGACCGCGTTTTTCGCAATTTCTTTATAATTATATCTGTGGCACGATTTTCCAGTAAATTTTAGTTCCTGATTTATTATTTGTGTGTTGAGAGGATATTGCGTGTGCGGAGCTCTATATTTGATTGGTGTATTGTATAACTGCGCGTGTGTATATGCGATTTTACGAGGGTGGGGCCTGTTAGGTTCTTACTGCCTGTGCTTGTCCTCATACGGGGCGTTCCTTGGTATGTCCGTTGGATATACCGGTCGGCCTTGTATAATCATAGGACGTTTAGCTGGTGACATGCCATTTTGATGTTTTGTTGTTAGGAGTAACCGTTCATGTGGTTCGCCTTTTCGAGGCTCCGCCCTGCTGGTGTTTACGCGGTGAGTTTATAGTGGGATCGCGAGCATTTGTAATGTTAGATAGGGAGTGTGAATTCACCGACCTATCTTACTCGTTTTTGTTATTGTTTGGGTCCCTAGCTATAGCTCACTGTTCGCACAAGACGCCGGGTTCGCAGCTATGACCAACTAACTCTTCCTGTACCCCGGATACTGAAGCATTTATTCACGTTAATTTAAGATACCTCATCGTGCCGTTAAGGGGCTTACAACTCGGTCTCTCAATTAATCGTGATCCGCCGAGATATCCGTACGTGACAGGTGGTAGTTGGTGCTGGCCCTGGCGTGGTCCCACTCACGCAGGTACACCCTACGAATCTCATGCGCGTGGTGCAGCAAGTCGGGATGCCACTCTCTTGACCTGGTGACACACGTGCTTTTTCACTCTCCAAAAGACATGTAGCCACGGCGCTATGCATGGGGACACGTTAATGGAAGAGTGCCCAGACGCTGCGAGTAGGGGCGGCCAAGCGCAATACAGGGGAGCCATACTCCTCACAGAGTATCCTAATTAGTTCGTTTGCTCAACTGACGGCCAAGCGCAATGCAGGGGAATCAGTTGAAAAAAAAAACACTGGTTTCTACCATGATAATTCCCAAACTGTTAGTTTCTATCGTTATCGGTTCGTTCGGTCAAACGACGGCCAAGCGCAATGCAGGGGAATCGATTGATCGAAAGAACACTTGTTTCTTTACATGTTAAATTTATAAATGATATTGAAGCTAGGTAGGCTGTCGAGCAGCACTTCGTCATGACGAATTATTTCCAACAAGAGCCCGGAGGCTTGTCCTGTGGTGGTTTATATAGTTTAGTGGATGGGCCCTGGGGGGTGTTTTGTGGTAGGTCACGTGATGTTTGTCGCACGTTATTCACTGGGTGAAGGAGGTACGGGGTAGCGTGTAGGTGTTCGAAATCGTGGAAGGAAAACCGTGGCAACGAGTTTAGTACATAGAGACCACATCATCAACAGTGACTTTTCAGTAATTCAAAAAGCGTTCTCTCGAGAGTCTACGCTTTGGGAGTTGGAGTGTTTGGAAATTACCGGAACCAAAGCTGCTGCCATCTTAGTAACAAATCGAGCGATGGTTAAGGGCGTCGAGTACAGCTGTCGTAAGGCGAACAAGGATACGCGCCATACGAATAAATTCGTATTCGTTAAAAATATTGACTTGGGTAAAATCTTGCACATTGTTTACTATAAGTGGAACAATGAAACAGTATGTGGCATTTTCATACAATGCTATAGCGATTTGGGAACTACTGCCGGAGCGGAGCATATTCGTCTGGTTTCTAAAACGGTGAATCGTGCATTTGTTCGAATCAACGATGTCGAAGGTCCAGCGGTAATAATCTCGAACCACATTGGAATGTTCGCAATACGACTGCCAAATGTTTGGGAGACTGATTAAATAGTAATCATTAATCGATGCGTTTTCTTAATATTCGTAATACACCAAAACTTAAAACTTTTCTGATATCTATTGCGACCGTTATATTGTTACCGTTAATAATGCGCCGCTTCCGCTAATTATTTATCGTTGTAAATATAAAAACTATACATGTAGAATATTCGTTTCATAATAAAATATAAAGTTTTTTTGCCCGCTCCTCCCTGCCGATTCACCAAACGCAGAAAGAAATGGTAATCCTTCTGTGCAATATCCAATATTTATTTTCCATCGAACCTCCATCAAATCCCTGAAATAATCATCAGAACGCAAAAAAAGACCATAGCATCCGGGAATGATCGAAAAAAGGACCGTGTCCCTACCTGAAACGACCGAAGCAACCGGGAGTGACCAGAAAAACGACCGTGCTTCCCCCTTGCCCCTCTCTGAAACGACCATAGTAACCGAGAATGACCGAAAGGAAAAACCCATAAAATGAAGCTGTTTCAGTCATTTATTTGGGTTTTTCATCGGTAAAAAAAACGACAATAGCGACAGTGATCCAACCCATGGTTTTTACGTGGTTTTCGTGGTCGAAACGATGGTCACCCAATTCGCTAGGGTTGAATTTCTATATTTAGCCGGTTCTTTGTCTTCCTAGGGTTTGAAACGAGGTTCCAGCGAGGTTAAATCCTGTTCCTACCTGCTGGAGGTTCAAACTTCCTTTTGGTGTTTTTTGTGGTTTAGTCATGAGTAGTATGTGTACACCTTTGCTCCATCTCACTCCTATCCCCACTGCTTCCCCACCACGCGGCTACCCCCACCACCCCACTTTTCCACCGCCGCGCTACCCATTCTGCTTGACCAGTGTCGGTAACGTGGAGATGGTAAAGTGAGGTGGTGTGGGTACCTTGGTGAACAAGGAAGAGTAGAGATAAGAGCAGGATGGAGCGAAGGTGTACACATACTTGGAATAACATTTTTAACTCACATTTAAATACACTCCTCTCGGCAAATCCATCAATATGTTAGGTGCGCAACTAAGTTCCCGCTGTTTTTCAAGAGATGGCTCCAGTAGTAAGTGCTGGTCGATTGGGACATAACCCAAACGTCATGAACCAAGCTTAGACATATGGTAAATAAACCGCTTTGACACATTAGTGATTTTGTTTTTGCGTCATATACTTTTGGTTGTGTGAAAATGTCTGATTTTGTGCCAAATAATCGTCATTTGCGGGAAGTGTTGCTTTTCTTCATTCATTCGAAGAAAACGGAGGCTGAAGCGCATCGAGAACTCCAAAAAGTTTACGGAGATGCTGCTCTAAGTGAAACAACATGCCGTGATTGGTTCCGTCGCTTCAAAGACGGTGATTTGGATGTTGACGACCGTTCGCGTAAAGGAAGGCCAAAAATCTTCGAAGATGCTGAATTGGAGGCATTGCTCGATGAGGATCCGTGCCAAACGCAAAAAGAGCTTGCTTCAGCATTAGGAGTTACCCGCCAAGCCATTTCCAAGCGATTGCATGCGTTGGAAATGATTCAATAACAAGGAACTTGGGTTCCTTATGATTTGAAGCCAAGGGACGTTGAGCGTCGTTTTTTCGCCTGTGAACAACTGCTCCAGCGGCAAAAAAGAAGGGTTTTCTTCATCGCATCGTTACAGGTGATGAAAAATGGATTCATTACAGCAACCCAAAGAAAACAAACTCATGGGGACTGCCCGGTCATGCTTCTACGTCGTCGGCTCGGCCGAATATTCACGCTGCGAAGATTTTGCTGTGTATTTGGTGGGACCAGGGCGGTGTTATTTATTATGAGCTGTTGAAAGCAAACGAAACCATCACTGGGGAACGGTATCGAACTCAATTGATGCGATTGAGCCGAGAACTGCACGAAAAGCGGCTACAATACGAGTAGAGGCACGAAAAAGTGATTCTACAGCATGACAACGCTCGGCCTTACGTTGCCGAACCCGTTAAAACCTACTTAGAAACGCTCAAATGGGAAGTCCTACTCCATCCGCTATATTCCCCAGATATTGCGCCGTCCGATTATTACTTGTTCCGTTCGATGGCACATGGTCTGGCTAATCAGCAGTTCAGCTCATATGAAGACATCTCAAAATGGCTTGATTCGTGGTTAGCCTCAAAATACGAACACTTCTACCGTGACGGTATTCGAGCTCTGCCAGAAAGATGGGAAAAAGTTGTCGCTAGCGATGGGCAATATTTTGAATGATTCATTTGTAAAAATTTTTTCACAATAAAGTTGCATTTTCATAAAAAAAAAAAAACAGCGGGAACTTAGTTGCGCACCTAATATAATTTCTCCAAATCGTCCTCTAGTTTTTGCCACGCAACACACATTAATCCCGTACGTAGGAATATCGCGTTATCCCCCGCACCGCAAACCACCGGACACACAAAAGCCACGGCTAGAGCGAAGTTGTCGTACCGCGGATACATTTTTTTTCTTGATTTAAACTTGCGTCATACCCTGCTACAGACAGACTGAATGCTCCGGATGATGCTGGCAATAATCACAGCGTTTGAAGATAACAAACGCCCCTCTGAATCATAACTAGGTGTGCAGCGCTTCGAATAAAATGTCAGCGGTTTTGCACGTGCGTACAGCTTTGTGCTGTGCTTCTCGTGAAGCGATTGCTCTGCAGGAAAAGAAGCAGAATATGATACCGTACCGCGAGATACCTCGATTATAATTTATATATAATTATAAAATAAGAGACACAGTAAGCCGATGCACTGTATTTGTTTTTAATTAATCAATATTTTATTTAAATCACTTTACACATATTTACCGTCGTATGCAACATCCCTGCAAACACGGTAATCTTCGCTCGGAGACTCCTCCGCCGTTAAATTTATTTGTATCACTGTCTGATCGTCGAGAGGCAAAAGTATTGTAATATTCACGTACTAATCTGTCGTTTTTTCATTACGTTATCGCTGAAGAGATTATTAAATCGCGACATGGTGAAGCCGCACGACATAAGATGCAGGAATACGATACAAAATTGTCCACACACATCCGACGTATTACTCTGTAGCTGCTTGAGACCGTACCGATAGAACTTGCAGTTTTTTCGTGGTCGTGCGAGATGTTGCGGTATAACCGCCGGCAGCCCGTAGCTATCAAAGTACATTCCTTTTCCATGATGGTTAACGTATTGTAACGTGGCAAAATCCTCCAGCGCTGCGTCCTTCTCGCACGACGGCTGCCAACACGATCTCGCAGGGCTGTAAGGAATAATCGCCGTACTCTATTTAATTATTTCCGTTTTTTTTTATTTCTTTTATTAATTTGTACGACCGGACGGAGGGGAGCACCGCGTCTGTTGATGGCTGGCTTCTGGATGCGACCTATTACACCGACCGGCTCTTTCCATCTTGATCCATTGGAAAATATCATTGTCCCGCTGGATGTGGATCGAATAACGATACGACGCTATCTGTGGCCGATCAGCACCTACTAGCAACGATCCATCAGTCGTTTGGGGTTCACCGGCCGGGCAGAGTTATACATCCCAAGGATCGGTTGTTAATTTTATGCGTTGTCCAGTTGAGGCGCTCCGGTGACACCGATTCCCCCAATTGACCGAGTTCAGACCGATAGGTGGGGATCATAGTTGACGGGCACGCGTGCCGGCAGGACCTCAGGGCTTTTTCCCCGGTGACCGTTGAGCGAACCAGACGTAGCGTACTGTCTATCGGTGTCCCGCTCTATTTTTCGAAGTCCCACAAATTATTGTCGAGGCAAGGAACAGAGTGTGGTTCCTCAAGCCAGCATCGGAACGCTAAACGATCAACTTTCGTAACTCGAGGAAAATCAGGAAGACTCCTCCAACATCTTTCGAGGTTTCCCGGATTTCGAGGAACATCGCATCGTCATCGTCCCGGTGAGCTCTCTTCCCTTCTGCGGTCTTTGGCTAATATTTTATTATTTTATTTTTATTTATCATCTAACTGGTGTGTTCGAAATTTATTCGAGCTTAGTCACCCCTGCGACTCTGGTACACTGTGTGCAGAGTGTCAATTTGTATTGGGAATCGCGGCGTTTAATAAGAGTAACCTCGAGATCGTGTAACGTATAGAAGCCAGGGAAAAGTCATTATATTAATTAATTGTTTCTGTTGACGAGTAAACCGTGCGCGCGTTAAGCCGTTATCCCGGAGTGCTTTAGAATTGGTTAATTAGTTTGTGTGGGATTGGAACGAAATAGACCGCGTCACGGATTTTGTCGAATTGTGGGTTTTGGAGGTACACGAGTTGGTTTGAGTTTCCTTTCGTTTGAATGTAGAAGAACGTGCGCGAGTTCGCCCGTCGTCCCGTTGTAATTTGGATGTAAAAGGGACTGGCACGGGGTAGACCGCGTTGCGTATCAGTCAAATTAATCGGCGTTTCTCTGTCTGATTTATTTATTTATTCGTTATTTATTTATTTATTTTGTTTATTTGATTATTTATTTTTTATTATTATATTATGATTGTGTTAACGTTAACCTAGAATCGCGGAGAGCGTAGTCGGCCGTCGTCCCGTATTTGAGACGTGGATTCAAGGGATTCGTACGGTCCGAGGCGTATCTCGCGTAGTTCGATTGTTTGTTACGTTTTATTATATTTCATTCCACGAACTAATTATTGACTGACATTATTATTCTGATGTTAATTATTTTATTATCATTATTATTTTGGTTATTATTTAATTATTAGTCGTCATTTATCCGTTATTTTATAACTTATGAACTGCGGAAGATCCCTGGGTTTATGCCTTTTACATGATATATAAATCTCAGGATTGAAATATAGAGCCGTCGGTAGCTTCGCGTACGTGACCTCCTGACGTCCCGTTGTTATGGTTTTTTCGATGTATGTGGGATTAGCTCGGGATAGGCCGTATCGCGGACTGTGAACAGAGACTACCGAACGTCGAAAATACATCGACAAATATTGTTCGAAATTCGAGGCGAGCGAGACAGGCTATACAACATCTACAGGGTATGAGAGTGAGAGAGAGAGAGAACGGGATAACTGCTATCTCCGACTTAAAGATTAAAATTAAGATATCCAACTAGCTTTAGAGAAATAAAGAAGTTTGTAAGTCCCGTACCTGCTGTGGTTGTTTAAATTATTTACTGTTATTATTTAGTTTGTTTATTTATTATTTATTGAGCCGACTTCGTTCATGGTTCTCGTTTGGCTTATTTATTGACCATATTTTATTTTTGACTAATTAGTGACTTGATAGTCCGAACCACCCACTCTGCCTTGAACAGCTGTAGCTGGCTTGGGTCGAGACTGGTCATCCAACTCGGTATTTTTTCCTTCCGGCGCGAAAGCGCCTGGCGCCCATCTCGAAAGAGAAAATAAAAAGGAAGGAAAAAATAACTTGGACCAGTCATAGGTAACGTGGTGCGTTGAGGCACAAATTTACCGTTACAGTATATAGCGGTCCAATGCTCTCCAGGTCCGTCGTGGTTATCCGTGATAACTACGAGTCCTGCCGGTAACGACCATACACGAGGAATTCTGTCAGCTGGGTATACGCCAACGGTTAAAAGTGGTAGAAACTGCAGACTCTCGTAGATTTGTCTAGTGTTCATGCTGAACACATAGTCAATGATTAAATGATGACCGATACACGTTGAAAGACGTATATATATGCAAAATTTATTTCACAGCATCGTCGATCGTGTCACGACTACATGATGAAGATTTCTCCTCTTTCTTATTCTCCTCCTCTTCGTCTGCTGACCAAACAATTTTTTATTTGGAAAGCCTGGAGCATTGCACAATGCGAAGACGCTGTATCGTTTATCATAGCGTGTCTGAAGCATTTTCGCAAAGATTTCGGCATAAATGTGTACGATAGGGCGCCCTCCTCATCCTCCAGGTTGGAAATTTCATGAGTCGTAATATCGCAAAGAAGTATAGCCTTCTCGTGACCGCGTGTATAGATACGTCTTGATTTTCGTGAAATTTTACGCAAGTTAGCGTATGCTTGTTTACAGCTCACATCGCCCTCGTACCATTCCAGACCGTGAAAATATTTCGAGAGAAAATAATTCTGGCTTCTCGAATGCTGTGGTAATTCGGCAAAGAGACACGGCGGTGCAACGATCCAATGAGCAGAGTACGGTCTATCTACTGCTACCACGGCAATTTCTTTCGGAATAAATTCCGAGTCTTTACCACGCATTCCTTGTATATTCACGACGATATCCATTTTGACGTCTAATCCGTAGAGATGCTCGAGTTTGACTGATTAGTTACTCACAGACACGCTTCTACGTCTCTTAATACGAAATAATTTTATGCCGACATCAGCACATTTTTCGCTTATCCGGTAAAATCCACCATTACTTGCCGAGAGGCATCAATTTCAAGGACATTATCATATTCCGCGTAGACTACACAATTTATCGTTGAAGCAAGCGCATCCTCAAATCGTACCTCTATTCTCACACTACCGTGCTTTATTAAATTCCAATGTGTATTGCTGTTCGCCGAAAAATCGGGTGTCAAATCAAAAGCAAACAGACAGTATCCATCGCGATAATTATCGCGATCGATCGAATTACCGTCGTTCAAGAAATGTATTCCAGTTCCCGAAAACAACGTTTGAAAAGCATCCACATATAGATGATTTTTCGTGCAATCAGGTTGTAACGGTTTCGAAGGTATTTGAGCACCATCTACATACAACGAGAGATAATTTATCTTGTAATTTTGGAAATTGAATGGATTCATACTGAAGTCGCCATTAAACGCTTTGTTATCGACAAAACCGATAATTATACGCTTCGGCAATTGACCTAACACGATATTATCGATAGTCTCACCATGAACACCAGAGTGTATTGAAACGACTTTTACCTCGACTCTCGTAAGAGGATATTTAGCCGTAGATTTTGCCAGAGTTCTAGCATGTGAGAGCAGCACACCACGAGCTATTTTTGTTCTACGAACGAGAAGCGATGCCTCGAGAATCTTTAAGCCACATTGACCACTCTTTGTATCGCCCACAAGACAAAATGAATCTCTAGACCGCACCAACCGTAGTCGCATCTTGACACCGTTTAATAGGAAACGCTCCTGATTGAATATATCGCAATGCAGATGACCGAGCAAGTCTACAGTTTTTTCGACATTTGAAGATTGTTTTCTCTTCACAAGACCCGTATTTTCCGATGTTATATCATCCATTTTTCCAGGGGTATCGTCGTACCAGAGAACGCTCGTGAGATGCGAATTTTTTGCTGCTGGACCGTAATTCAAAAGTGTTTCTATGTACCCTCGATAAGCGTAGGCATTATTTGGAGGTGAAACTAATTTTCGATTCAGGTATACATTCACCTGATTAAACATAGAATGCAAGAGATTGTTTACACGGCCGGCACTTACTTTCGACGCTGTACCCGCAGCAATTTCCGTAGTAGGAGATGTTATTTTCACTCTCAGACTAAGCATAGTATGCGCGAGATCGATATACTCGTCATCCTGTCCAGGAATTCAATCGGTGAATCATCTGTTAGCGAAGATATTGGTTTGTAATACACCCAATTGGAGCCTTCGATAGTAGTTTGCGTCGGTGGGAGTGAAAATAATTCAAGTTCCGATTTAGGACACTCGCACGAGTGCGCATGTAGAAAAGCCATCTTGTTTCAGCTATCGAAAAATATCTGCAACTGTTCGTTGACGAGTCTTTTTCTTCTTATTGTTCTTATTATTATTCTTCTTCTTTATTACTTTTCTCTTTATTACACTTTTATTTTTACGGGAGATACGTCGTGGTTTACATTCGTTCCATGAATGAGGAGTTCGTGAAATTTTGCGCTTTTTATAACCAGAACCCCGCATGAGAGTGTCAATTTTTTCAGAGGCTTTGCGTTTGAGATTACTGCCTGATTCTCGCGCTCTCTCGCGAATAGCATCTTTCACAGCTATATTTCTATCGAGAATATC
Organism: Cylloceria caligata; assembly: GCA_963942595.1. Lineage (NCBI taxonomy): Eukaryota > Metazoa > Arthropoda > Insecta > Hymenoptera > Ichneumonidae > Cylloceria > Cylloceria caligata. Next base: position 26,400,018 of record OZ012704.1, read on the forward strand.
ACCGGCTACGTTTACACCAGCACGCAACGCCTCTTTTCCAACTGCTTTAGCGCCCTTCTTTAAAAGTGGTAACACTCGACGAAACAGGCCCCCGAGAAAGCTGCCGATACCGTGTCCTCGTTGATTAGGTGTTCCGATATAAACATGGCTAATGCCACCGTACCCGCGACGACCCCATCCGTGCTGCACACTGTCAATATCATCCATAGTGGTGTAATCAATCGTGGGACCTTTTGAAATGTAGTGTCACAGTCAACGTTCCCTGCTCGAATGGTATAGGATCCCCAAATTCGTCTCTTATATCGATCTCGATAGTGTGTAAATTACTGCGCAAGAGAGTTATATATCGTGGCATTGAAAACGATTTAATTTTTATCGAACCATACTGACAGTCATCAGTATCAATGGGAACAACTCGTAAGAGGGGTGTTTGTACATCACCTGTGATATAGCTCTCGCAGATATCTGTGTATAGAAACATACTACCCGGTATAGCACCGGCGAGAGATGCAGGCCTCGACACTGTGTATTCGCAATGCGGCTCTATCATTACAGACCTACAAGCCTCTTCCGAGAATCGTATTAGCTTTGCGATAGTGGGCGATACGCGAAAGTCATGGTATCGTAGATCGTCATATACGCGGGCCACTTCGATCTGCCCGCTCGGATGCGATTTAAAGCGCAAATGACCGGCCACGTGAGGTAACTTATTTAAACTCTCCAAAAGAGCGTCTATAGAGCAATATACAGCAGGTGGAACTTAGTCTCTATCAGCGCGTCTCCGTGTTAAAAGATTTAAACCCGATAAATCATAATCACCATCCTCAAAAGTTACGAGATTTCCTACAGTAGGAACATGTGAAAGTGTCATCGGATAAGCAATTTCCACAAGAGAAACAGACCATTCTCCGTGCAAACGTGTCTGACGCGGTAGTTTTGTAATAAATTTTGTCGTCGTATTATTCGGAAAATACTGCATACTACTGTTGCTCGGTAGTACGACAAAGAGAGAGTTATCCTTGGAGCTCATATTTATCAGGGACGGTGATTCCGAGCGTTCTTCCTCTTTGTCCTCTTCTTCTTCTCTTTCGTCTTCTCAGATGACGGAGGTACTTGTACTCGCGATAATTCTGCCTCGTAAAAAATACCGTCGATAGTCTCGTTATTCAGATCGTGTAAAATATACACGAATGGTTCTCGATTCACTGATATTCGTTGAATCTTGAATAATTCGTTACTCCAACCACGCTCATATCCTTTCACGAATGCTGCGTCAGCTGTACTGATACGTACCAAGTCGCCGATGCTGTATTTAGGCTTTTTAATTTTTCTCGCGTTATGCTCGTAACGCCGTGCTAAATTTTCTCCGGCTATAGAGGCATTTTCGAGGGTTACCTCGCTCGGAGGAATACGCGTTCCGCTGTGTCTAGTGTGATTATACCAAGCATATAACAAATTTTGTAAAACATCGGTTTAACGCTTATTTCGCGTGTATGTAAAGTAGCGCCACATTGGCTCTTTCATTGTTCGATTAAAGCGTTCGGCAATTGAGGCTTTTATATCAGGGTTACGAACAGCGCGAAAATCGATATTCTTTTTCTTGAGAATTTGCTGAAACAGAGCGCCGATAAATTCTTTGCCTCGATCAGTTTGCAATTGATGTGGGCGACGATTGTTACTGCGTACGAGTATGCGTGTGAGACCGCGGGCCACGTTTGCGATCGTTTTGTCACGCAAAGCCTCGACTCACGCGTATTTGCTCAACACATCGATAACAACAAGCAGATATGCATACCCATCGTTGTACGTAGCTATCGAGCGAAGATCAGCTAAATCAGCCTCCCATACATCGTCTATATTACTAACGTTGTACGTACGACGGGGAAATCGTCGTCGCACGAGACGATGCATGTTATATGAATCCTGTGTCTCGAGCCATGGTAAAACATTTTTTCGCGCTGCTCTTCGATCCACCTGGGCCAATTTTTTTGCTCGAGAATAGGAAGCAGGATGACCAGTGTCATAATAGATTTTTTGAAAAATTTTCATAATTTTAACGATGACCGGTTAAATGGATTCTTTTTCTTTTTCTTTTCTAACTGTGTGGGGGGTCGATATTCCACTTGTGCGATGTTTTGCAATTGTTCGTCCTCTTCTTCATCCCCCTCCTCCCCCTCGATGATGTCGTTTTCAGCCGTGAGCATTAAATCTTTGTTTGAGTGTGCGGCCTCGGCCTCGTTGTTGTTGTTGCTACTGTTGCTGCTGTTGCTGCCGCTACTATCGTTATCACGTGGTAAAATAAGACGCCGCTGTGGTGTCGAGGATGATGTAGGTGTAGGCTCGTGTAGTAACTCGGGATTGCCGATAAATTCGCGTGGTGTTTGTATCGCTTGCAGGAGTTTGGCAAAGTGAGATCGTCCGATGGGTTTCTCGCGTTTTCAAGCTCACATAGCATCGTCAACAAGATCAACGATATTGGAATTTGAAATTCTTCTGCCGTCTATGGAAACAACACCGTTACGATCCCATGTCATTTTTTTACAAACGGCGCTGCGATGCAAATTGCGAAGCAACGATATTGCTTTAGATTTAAATTTTGTTGGTACGCTATCGATATTAAGTGTGTCATTGAGTCGAGATTTAACTTTGTTCATTAAAACGTCGTCGGATTTATACTCGTGGCTATCGAGTATTACTATTTTTCGTTTTGATGAAATATTCGGTACTGCATTATCATACTCAACTATGTGAAGATAACGCTGTGAAACCTGCTGGTACGCTATCCATTTCTCTCTCTCGCTCTTGTACGAGTGAAAGTTTAGAATTTCACTCAGCTCAGAGTCGAGGCGCGATAATGGCGTACTGGTAGTCTCTTACCGCTCCAATTTCCTCTTTTGGCGGATAGTCGTGGAAGAATTGTCGCGTGCCTCCAAAGATGATTCTTTTGCACGTTGTTCAGACTCACGTTTCCCTGTAAAACGTTTAGAGCACACTCGCATATACAGCGTACGAGCGCTACATCTGCTTTGCGCAAAATTGCACGTCGTTGCTCTTGTTTCAGATAACACAGCGCTTGCAATATAATTATTTGCTTTTTATCGAGAGATCCGCGCAACGCCATTACAAGCGTATTACTGGTACATCGCGCGTCGCATCGCGAACTTTTATTGCTTTTTGAGGCACGTAAACGTAATGGTATTGGTCATCGGGAAATATACAGGCGCAAAATCGACAATTATCAGGCGTCGATTGTTTCAAGTCTAATAATAGGTAGCCGTGCGATGCAGCCGTTGCATCAAAATATACCTCCCGCAAAAATCGCAGATTCTCGGGACATACCTGACGGGCTCGGTGCTGAATTTGCGCGCGATCTCGCGGATTTTTGAAGACAACGATATAATTAGCGTTTAAGGAGATATCGCGCTGCCCGTGACCCTGATGGAAGAGATTTTGCGTGATGAAAATGACACTAAGATTTTTATGATGGCTACGACCCTTGGTGAAAAGATCGACCACAGTATTGTTGGATGCCTCGCGCATTAGATCGTCAATGACCACAAGTTTAGGTCTTGTATCATTCGAGTAGTCTGCTGCTTGCGGTAAACCCTCGCGAAATTCGATTTTATCACCGTACTCTGAATACCCGGACTGCCACTCTGAGTAATAAAAAAGTATACGCTCGAACGGGACATCCTTCGTTTCTTGCATGTATATAAAGAATTTTTTTACAAAATATGTTTTACCACAACCCGTGGGACCGCTTGTCACGGCTGTCCATGGATGTTTCCAACGTGTATCCATATCGATGAGTGTCTATCAAAATCAATCAGCTGACTCTTAAATAAGCTTATACCGCGACGGCTGCGGCTGCGGCGATCCCACGGCATTAGCTATTTTCGCGGCCTTAACGAGCTGATAAGGCGCGGCTTGCCTGCACTAACTGATAAGGAACGGGGCCCGCGGTTTAAGCTGGTGTTTACACTGTATGTAAATTCAATAACGATATTTTTAATATTTCTCACAAATAAAGCAATATTTTTATTTCACTATGCATACATCTCTATGTACAAAGTTTACGAATCATCAAATTCTAAACAGCAATATTATATCGGGGGTTGTAGCACGAGAAAGTCAGAACAAAAGGAAATACTCGATAGGAAAGACGGGACAAAAGGAATCAACGATGAGAAAGTCAGAACAAAAGGGAACGGTAGAGAGATAGCAGCTACTGCTACGAATAGCAGCACAAAAAGAACGAGCCGACAATGGTTTTATACATAATAAATCAATTTTTTTTTTTTTTTAATGTATTGTACACAGTAAATATGGTACATGAAATTAGACAAAAAGATTATCTTTAAATATCACGAATTCAACCGTATAACTATATACTTTTTTGCGTTATACTAATTAGCGTATTTCACAATAGCCGTACGGTACAGTAGAGTACATCCCGTGCCGCTTTCGCTTCGTGTTAACAGGTTCGCATGATTTCGTTTCTTTACGCGTTACTACATGATGAAATTCCCTACGTCGAATAGCGTCGAATTAAAAAATAATAGGTACACTCCTTGCTCCTGTCACGAAAGATCGTAATGCGTTATAATTTACGTCACGGCTATTCGCAAAGTTTAGCGTGATACCCTTTACTTTACATTTTTCAATAATCGTACCGTCGGGTTTACGAACAAGGTATGCGTAAAATTTTGGTTCTCCCGAAACGAACGAAGTAATATAACTACCAGGCCCGTATTCGCTTAATTCATCCGTAAGATCTCCTAGAAATTGACCGATTGGCGGCTCATACTCGTTACCACCGGGTCGACTCACGTAAATACAGGAGTCCGTATCGCAGTACAATATTCGTCGCCGGAGCCCCTCAAGATAACTGTATAATTTCAGGCGTGCCTGTGCCGTCATGTATGCTGCAATCACGGCATTCGATGTCGGGGATGGTTGGATAGCATCGCGGTTGCTCACATAGTTTACATACATAATCTTGTGATTAACCGGTAGCATTACCGTCACCTCAATCTCCGGACTCGTTAGTAAATTCATTAGCTCCGCGCGCGTAAAAACGATAACGGTTTTCGTGAGGTTCTCTCGTTGACCAAACTTTCCCCAGAATGAATTAAGAGCCAATTTTTCGAGTGTACGTAAACCCGGATTAGGCTGCAAAGCACTTCGCTCGAGATATACACCCTCAGACTCCTTGTACAATGCTATAAAACGCTCTATTGCTTCCTCGTCATCGTTTTATTTTTAGGAATGTATCGATGTACTAGGCAAAATGACCGCCTCGTCGCGTTTTCGAGTCATACTGCATAACAACGAATTGCCAAATTTCATAGATACACGTCACCTTATATATCCGACCGACACAGCTTTTCTCAGTTCGTCCACAACCCATGTACCGTCAAACGCTCGCTCAGTCGTGTCATCGTGTGTACAACCCTCGGATGTGTCCATATCTGTACAGCACGTTCTACACAGGGGGAACAGTAGTTTCCCATGCATGCGAACAGGCAGTACGGGGATATACAAATCGCGCGGTGCGACCACGGTACACTACACGAGACCCTCGACGACACTTAGATCGTTTTCAAGTCCTACGAGTTCTCGACATTCGTCACCTACGTACAATTTCGGGTGTCCAACGGGATATTTTCCATTCTTACACACCCATGGATACAGCGAGCAAACATCCACATAGCGTATCTGCTCCCCATTCGCGACGTCGTACAAGCTTACAAAATTTTCCGTTCGACCGCCAAAGAATGCATCGCGTGGTTCGAGAGGCGCCTGCTTGACCATGGCGTGATTTTCCACGTATAATGACATTTTCTCGTTATTCTTGAGTAATCTGTCAAAATCGCATTCCCATATTTCGGTTAGAGTGTACCCTTTCGATCTGATTCCCCCGGAAATAAGAACGGTACGCTCGTATCGCACATCCATTGTATCGCCGAATTTAGTTCGAGCATCTCTATTCACGCGATAACATCGCGGACAACCATGCCAAAAGCTGCCGTGAAATTGGAGAACTCTCTCGTGCGTCCAGCATGAGCGATAACGCAGTTGCGTTCACGCTCGAGCCATACGAGCCATGAGACGGCCTTGCGCGACTGCCTATCGCCCCAGTGATACCCCCCTGGTGGTAACACCGCAATGCGATCTTTCTGTAGAAAATTCATTCGAAATACTCTCATACATGCTGATCCTATCGTGCATGCTTCTGTAAAGGGGCACACGCTCCCGCAACGTATAAGTAACTCTCGAAAAGCTAAACACGCTCGTCTCAAAACCGTAACATCTGTACGATAATATTGCACAAATTGCGTCGCAAAATCAAATTTATAATCTACGCGACTCGATTCTTTCTCATACCATTTTAAAAATCGCTCGCGATCCGCTAAGAACATGGTATCGGGTGAGTAAAAGTGCAAAGCCGGCAGAGGACCTGAGTAATTCTAATATTCCGGTATGTTGAATAAATGGGGAAATGTACCTTTTGCCACCTCATGAGCGAAACCAAGGGCCTTAGGTAAAGCACTAACAGCCATGGGTAAATAGTTTAGATTATCGAGAATAACGACATCGCCAATTTTCATCGAGACAATCTTCGTACCATTCATAATCAGAGAGGGCATCTGTGTTTTTCGCACTTCGATTAAATACTGTAGAATAAATTGTGCGTCGAAACCTCTAGCATTATAGGCAATGCAGATGGTCTTTTTAAATTTTTGCGATAATGCCAATTTCACGAGCCCCCCAACAGGATCATCGATAAACACGAATTCACGTTTACCACAATCAGCACAATCGGTCTCTATATCTGTGATATCCAAACATGCCATACATACGCATTGTGCAACACATAAATTCGGCTCGTGAATTCGTGTCGATTTACCATCATGCAATTGCTCGTGTTCTAGCGTCTCAAAATCATAAAATAAAAATCTCGTGGAAGACTTATCTTTTTTCTTCTCCTTTTGGGCCTCTGGTTTCTTAAGAGGTGCTATAAAACACGCATGAGTAGTCGGTCGCATTTGCTTACATGTAATATAAAACGATATGCCACATACATGCATCTTTTTATCTGTGGTTTTAATCATACGCGAGCAGCCTCTACAGATTTTCAATGCGTTACAGACGCTGTACCGTCTATATTTACGAGACGTGATACCCGCGGAGCCCTCACCCTTGTGATAAGGCAAAAAGCACCAAAGAACGAACGATTACAATCTGCGCAATACTCAGGCTGACAGTCTCTATTGCCGTTGCAATAAGTGGATTTACATCGAGCACATTGATAGCTACATCGATGCTCGAGTACTCGAATATACTTGGAATTACATTGTGCGCAGGACCCTCGACTACCTAGCGCACCGGCGAGATTTAATATTGGCTGATAGTGATGAGAACGCTCGTAATAGAGAATAAAGAGTATATGATTAATTTTACCTGTTGCAGTAGGTACGTATTTTCGCCCATCGTACAGAGCCGGAACGTGTTTTCCGAAGGTGAGAAATTCATAAACAACAATCGCTATACCCTCGTGAACCAAGTACTCCTGAAAGAGCTGAATTTCGCGCGCACCACACCCTCTAGACGGTGTCGTTACCCCTGCATTACGCGTGAGCTCTATCGCTGCTGTATATTGCGCACCTCGAAGCCCGTTCCGAACTTGACACCATCGTCTGTGTAGCTCGCCCGTACGTATTTGACCGCGTTCGGCATGCGCTCGTGCTGTGACAAGGGATCGTTGTAGACACAAATTATCGCGATTACTTATGCGTAAAATTTACTTTTTTGCTATAGACTCGTGTGTAAGCCTAGTGCTCACACCGGCTCCTTCGAAGCCTCGTACTACACATGTCGTCATTCTACATGTACCAGCGTCTATTCGAAATTCGCGCGCGCTCTGAACTACACTATTAATTAGTTGCCATATATAGTCAGGAACGATGTCACGAGCTGGTCGAAATGATAACCATACAGGTCCTTGCGCGAAAGACGGTACGCTCAGAGTCATACCCACATAATCATGTCCTTCGCACGATTCTGTAAGGCGTGTGAGAACATCTCGTACACCTCCCTCAAACCATGTTAGATGATCGATACCGTCCCGTGGCTGACGAAAATAAAAATCTGTCTCTCGATTCTACATCCTAAAGCGTGGAAAATATCGTCTCTGCTCATTTTCGATACCAAAACGTTCACCAGGAGGCAAAATATCACCATCCCGTGTAGCAGTCCTTCCATCGCCAGTCTGTCCACCTGCAAGCATAATCAAACCATTTATTAGAATTTTAATTTCATTTAATAAAAAAATTTGTTTGTCGCTAGCTATACAGGGTGGCCGATTTATCTGAAGACATTGAAATATTTCGAAAACTCCGCATCGGATCAAAAAAAGTTCTGAATAAAAGTTGTTCGCCTGGAAGGGGGTCATCCAATGATACCAAAGTCGACCGCTCATCCCTAACCCTGGGGTGAGGGTGGGGGAAATTTTGAAATCGTAAATAGGAACCCTTATTTTTTACTGCAGATTCGGATCCCCCATAAAAAAATAAGTAACTTTTATTTGAAACATTTTTTTTCGATTCGTAATAGATGGCACTGTAATCGCAAGCGACCTGATTTTTGCGAATATCTCGAGAAATTACACATCGGATCGAAAGAAGACAAAAGACGGAGGGATGGGAGGGAGGGTGGATCGAGTTTCGTATCGCTGAATAGCTTTTTGAAAAATGAAACATGTGTTTTTTCTTTTTTCGATCCGATGTGTAATTTCTCGAGATATTCGCAAAAATCAGGTCGCTTGCGATTACAGTGCCATCTATCACGAATCGAAAAAAAATGTTTTAGATAAAAATTACCTATTTTTTTATGGGGATTCCGAATCTGCAATAAAAAATATGAGTTCCCATTTACAATTTTAAAGTTGCCCCCACCCCCACCCGAGGAGGTGGGGCTGAGGGGTCGACTTTGGTATCATTGGATGACCCCCTTCCAGGCGAACAAATTTTGTTGACAACTTTTTTTGATCCGATACGTAGTTTTCGAAATATTCCAATGTCTTACGATAAATCGGCCACCCTGTATACTATGTACATAATTCGTGTAACGTAAGAATTACAAACTTATATTTTCTTCTAGTCCTCGAATCCGTCGACTGCACCCGGGAACCACCGACGCATTTCGTAAACCAACTCGATTGTCGGCGGTCTCGGCACAGTGAATCGTGCAAAACGAAAAACGTTTGGGTCCGACTCGTACCCTGTTTTTTCATTTTACTATTATTATCCGCGTAATTTTTTAATTTTTGTCAGCGTAGTTGTATTATTAAAAGCTTGCCTGAATCTACCGGGTCCTCCTCCTCTTCCTCCTCCTCCTCCTCGTAATCGTCTTCGTCTTCCTTCTCCTTCTCCTCCTCCTCCTCTTCTTCCTCGTTGTCTGTATTACTGTTGGAATCATCGTTTGAACTGTATTGTCGCGATGGACCTGCGACGGCTTCATCTGGTTCTCTTGCAGGGCCTGCCATGAAAAGACCGTTTGTTGGTTTATAGCCGCAGAATGGCTGAGTAAAATTTATCCAACGATTCCCTGCGGAGCTGTCTTCATCGTTGTTGCTGCTATGATCATCTGAACCGGTTCTACCCTCCTTATCGAAATCATAGGTGTCGGATCCCATGTCTTCGTCTTCATACTGTCGAACTATATAAAAATCTTATGAAATAAAGGAGATAAAATAAAAGTAATTAACGCTGTACATTACTTACGTCTTTCATTGAGTATGGGCTGTAGATCAGGCTCGTTCAACTAACCACGTCGACGAACAACACGCACTACCGAATCAATAATTGTTTGATTATCAAACTATCCAATATTATACGCGTCAGCTAAATCGCGCTGATGACACTCGCACAGCATACCGCGAATTTTACGAACAACCGCCTGTGTCGGAAGTTCCCATAGGGTGATCTGTAAACTTCTTCTCCCCCACCGCGAACGCAACTACGGTCTACGCTTCAATATAAACTCTATCAATTTTCTTATCAATGAGCGCTTTACCACTCTGACCATGATTGTGCTGTTAAAGTAGTAATAGTAGTAACCACAGGAAATCAGACAATTAACTAGAGAATTCTCAAAGCGGCTCACTTTCATATATATTCCTTTAACACGCTCTTTCTCTCTTTCTCTCTCTCTCTCTCTCTCTCTCTCTCTCTCTCTCTCTCTCTCTCTCTCTCTCTCTCTCTCTCTGTCTCTCTCTCTCTCTCCCTCCTTCCCTCCCTCTCTCTCTCTCTCTCTCTGCATGTACTGCAGCGATGTAATGAATACGAGTAACCAAGAAGATGACTGCACTCGATCACTTTATAAAAGCAAGACCTGGGGAAATATTTAGCGCTGGTGATGTACTTAGTTATCGAGTTTTTCTGATGAAAGTCATATTGTTTTCATCTATTTTCAAGACACTCGGCCATGAGGAAAATCATCAAATTTCGTCGACGAATATTATTTAGTTTTCATGACACATCTTATCTGTATGTCGAGGTATGCGTGTGCACATAGGTGTGCGAGAGTATGCAAGAGTTTTGGGATATATTTGTTGCTGCTGTTACTAGGCTGTTGAGGAGAATGCGACAAATATCAAAGGATATTGGCTAGCAATTTTCAGTCGTATGATTTGCAGTATCAAAAGAAGAGGCGTGGTAACTAGATGGTGGGGGAAATCTGTATAAAACGGAGTATGAACACCACCGACGATTCATTCGAAAAGTTACAGTTTACACGAAAGCAATAAAAATGGCAAATAACAGTGCTACGTCTCACGCGATATCGCCATATATAGCGAACCCCGTTATGTACGGTTTAAATAAATCATTTGGTAAAATAATCGTCGCCGGGTTCGAGTTGAACTCTACATGTACTCTTACACTAGTGGTGAAAATATTGTCGAATACTTTTACCGGAATTACACTTAGTGCGGACGAGTGGCGAGTGTTTAAAAGTAATTTTTCTCGCGTACAACAATATTTCGAAGCTCATGGGGCTGATGCCGAGAAAATGTGTAACACCTGCTTAGAGCACACAACGCATTACACACTTTTAACCTCGTGTTACCAGCACAGAGCTGTCTTATTTGGTAAAATAAGTGGTAGCGTTAATGACGAATACGAGAATCAAGAGAAATCTGGAGAATCGAAACGGAAACGCTTTCGAAAGTACTCTCCAAACATTGTTCTTCAGCGGCCTACATTTGATATGCTCGTCGGAATAAGTAGAAGAATTGATATTCATACGCATGCTCTAGAGAGCAAAAGTGAAACGATTCAACGGTGTATGACCGAGGTGGTATCATATGTCCGTGAAAAGATAGTTGTCAGTGAAATGCCTCGTGCAGCAGCGTATGAGATCATCGGTTCCAAGGAATTCTTTGAAGAAGCGCTCGAGCACATCGCGATCTTGCTAACGACGGAGAATACGGAGTTTATGAAAATTATTTTGTCCGAAATAATTGTGCTGTTTCGTGGTCAAATCGCTGATCATGCATCGGGTGTTGCATTGCGAACACAATAATTCTCCGTATGTGCAGCTATTTGTGATAAAGACACTGTTGTAAATAATTGTATATAGTGTACATTTCGCTCGAAATATTATAAAGTATACACCGAGATCAGTCACGGAGAGAGAGAGAGAGAGAGATCTTTATTATTAGCTCCAGTAGCTACAATTGAAAGTACTACAATTCTGTAATCACATACTATCACATATCTTTATAACTTATACTAATATTCCTACTCACTAATCATCAATGCTCCACCCTCACCCCTCCTACTCTTGATATGCTTGACTAATGCTCTTCTAAAACTTTGCAGTCCTTGCTCCTTTTTTGTTACATTTGGTAAATTATTATACATTTTAAAACCATCGTGCAATAACATTTTTTGCTCTTCTCTAGTTTTACATTTGTTTATAAATAAGCTACCTCTCAGCCTTGTATTCATTACTTCCTTCCTTCCTATTACTTCTATTTAATTAGTTAAATATCTCGGACACTGCCCATTTATCATTTTGTGGACTAATATACAGACATTATATTCAATTCTTTCCCTGACCGACATAAATTGTAGCGCTTCAAGCATTACTGAAATTTTCACTCTACTATTACACCGCAATATAATTCTCATTCCTTTATTCTGCAATTTTTGCAGATATTGTAGGTTGGTCTCACTTACGCTCAATAATATGGACGAACAATACTCAAACATCGGGGCAATTATTGTCTTGTATACTACGCTCCTCATATATGGCGTCAAATTTGCACTAACTTTACGTAATACTCCTATTCTTGTTCCTATTTTTACCAGTATAATTTACATGGGCTGAAAAATTAAAATTTTTATCAATTATAATTCCTAAATACTTTATTTCGCTTACAACTTCTAATACTGTATTGTCTATCAGTATTTTTATATTGCTATCCAATACTTTTTTCCTCGTTGCTCTTATCAACATGACTTTTGTTTTATTAACATTTATTTGCAACCTATTAATCTTCAGCCATATTTCAACTCTTCTCATCTGTTCATTAAGTCTTCCATTTATTTCCAAGCCAGAATACCCTGTTGTATAAATTAGAGCATCATCTGCGAACAACCTAATTTCGCACTTTTCATTTATAAACTTTTTAAAATTTATATAAATCAAGAAAAGGCGCGGCCCCAGAACCGCTCCCTGTGGAACTCCCAGTTCCACAGCAATGGACCCAGACAAAATCCCATTAAATTTTACTCTTTGTATTCTGTTGTCCAGATAACTTCTAAATCAGTCAAGAACCACCTCCTTTATTCCATACTGTTCCATTTTTATTAGCAAGATATCCCTATCTACCAGTTCGAATGCCCTTCTTAAATCTACGAAGACAACTCCTATCATCTTCCCCTCACCTATACTCCTCTTCCAGTTTGTTATCACCCATTGTATAGCAGTTTCGCACGAATGCCCGGCCCTAAAACCCGAATGGCATTCTTCCAATAACGTTTCATCTTCCAAGTATTGCCCCAATTGTTCATGTACTATTATCTCTAATATCTTTTCATAGATTGGCAACTTATTTATTGGTCTAAATTCTTAAATTTTTATCGTACCTCGTACTTTGGGTATAGGAATCACTGTCGCTTTTTTCCATTCATTAGGGAATAGTCCCTCCTCTAAGGACCTATTTACTATGTAACAAAGTTTAATACATGCCACTGATACTACCATTTTCATTATCTCAACAGTTATTCCCTCCTCCGTACCACTTTTATTTGCCAGCTTCTTAACTATTCGATTTAATTGCTCAACTTCTATAGTCTTAAATACTTTAAATTCACTCTCCGTATATTTAATATCCCTTATGAAGTCCGTCCTAAAATCATTTTCTCTATGTACTGTAATGATACTTACATAAAATCTATTAAATATATTTGCCATCTCACATATATTGTTAAATACTCTACCTTCACATTTAATTTCCCTGTATAAATTGTCACTACAGGATTTACATTTCAGCAACTCCCTGAGCGACCCCCGCATACGCTTGGGATCTTTGTTATTTTTGTCTAGCGAGAGAGAGAGAGAGAGAGAGAGAGAGAGAGAGAGTCCTAAAACCGGAGCATCAGCAAAGGTCTGCGATAGAAAGAAGACGGAGCGCACGTCTCTGTTTTATTAACACAGCAGATAATGGAATACGTGCCAATGTCGATTAGCAGCAAAGCAGCAGAGCTTGGTAAGTAAAAATTATAAAATAATTTAAAAATCGTGATTTAAAATCATGTAATATTTATTTTTAATTATAAAAAATAATGTCTTGCAGAGCGAGCAACCACTGCATATGAACCGACACCGCGGGTTCGTTATTCGTGTTATGGAGAGCGAGAGGAGGATGCATATACTGTACAGATAGAGCTAACTTCGGGAAAGAAAAGTGTCACCCGACATCCTCATCCACAGTTGACGTCGGTGGCAGAAGATCATCAACGCTGCCAACTTTGTATAATGAGGCGTGGCATATCAGGTAAGGCAATATTGATTATTCTGTACACGATGTTTTTTATTGACCAGTGCGTTCAATTCAATAGTCGTTTCATTCTTTTTTCAGAAGTACTGTTGGATAATCAGCTGGCGCGCGGCGATCTATATTCGCCCTGCGTCGACCTGTTGCTGCAGTCTAGCATGCGGCGTTCGGTTGAGCCGGAGATACCCGAGGAAGGGCCTCGCGGAGCCGAGGCAGTGCCTCGCAGGCATGCCGCGTTAAGCGAGAGGGTATCTCTCTCGCTTGACTTCGGCTTCGCTCACCGGCTATGTCCCTTATTTGACTTCAGCGCTCAACGTTCATTTTATATCTCGCAGCCATATTGGAAATTTTGACACTTTGTGCGAAACATCCATGGAACAGCGCACACATTTCGGGACTCTCGGACTTTTTCTTCACTGCATTCACCGAACTCGCTCAACTTTCTGTGCTCATCCGGACCCTAAACTCAACGTAAGCGTACTAAGACGACATACTCGTCTTATATTAAATATACCGCCGAAATGACGAGCTTAAACTAGATCCACACACACCAACATAGAGATTCATACCACACAGCACGCACACCTATAAACCAACTACTGTTACTCGAAATATAGTTATACTGACAAGCAGTAAGACTATAGTCTCAGGTAACGTATGAAGAAGCATCTATAAGGAACACGCTAAATTATTATAACCAAGATGAGGATATTAACGGGACAAATGGGCTACAGGAGATGGGCTACAGGACGACTAGAAGATATAGTAATACCCTGCTATACCGACGGAAAGGAAAGAAGAGCGGGGAAGCCGGTATAAAAGGGCATGGCAAACCACAGTCGGAGAGCATTCTGTTCACAGACTTTCGCCAACATCCGGAATCTACCAAAGGAGGACCACCTAATCAACCAAAGGAAGACCAGCTAATCGACCAAAGGAGGACCAGCCATCCAGCTAAAAGAAGGACCACCTAGTCAATCCAAGGAGAAGCATCTTCAACTACACCACTCCAAGGATCAGGCCTGAAACTTCTCGCCCGAGGAAAAACGAACATCTCCAAGGCTAACTACAGAGCCATCAGTCATCCAAGTAGTCCAGCATCCCAGCCTACAAGATCTTCCATCGAAATTGAAACAAGTGGTATGGATCAAAAATATATTAAAATCCATAGGGACTAAAAAACACCATAGAAACTAGCTAGAGCCGCTCCTGTCGCGTTTCCGATGCGCCGATGCACCGTGGCTGCACCGCGCTGACGCCTCCACCGGAACAGCGGCAGGACCAGCGAGTAGATCGCTCAGCCAGGAGAGCTCGAGTGAGAGCTCTGTCCCCACTACAGTCCACGCGCTATAGGTATAGAATAGGTGCCTCCGACCACCGAGGAATAATAACAGAGGCGATATAGATATAGTAACGATGGCAAGCCCAGCAAGCGCGTTCTATGTGTATAAGCTATACCACCAAATAACTATAGAAATACTTCATTAATGCAAGATAAAATCTCCTACTTCATGCCGACGCGATTATAGAGGCATGCGTAAGCCCGGGTTAAATTCTTGTTGTAAGGTGCATAATCACCAAAATTAAGGAAAAAGGAGTATATTTAATTCTTACACAAATTATTTCACTTTTGCTTGTATTATTTATTTAATGTGTCTAATAAACCATACTTTTACCTAATATTGAAGCCTATATTAATTTCCTCCCTGCTCGAGTCCGAACTAAAACCCTTTAAGGGTGATGTGAACGTAAAATACCGATACAGTACATCGTCATAATTCAGTGAAATTTACTGGCGGTGAGGAGAATAAAATAAGCGGTACATCAACATTATTGTCTCACTTTGTGGCGTGCGCTGCAGTACGGGCTGCACCTCGTTCTGCTCACTCTATTTTTGCCGGCTTAATTAATATAATTATGCATGTGCTTATATTCACTGTAGTTTCCCCCAGTAAACCTGCTGGGAAACTACTGTGAATATTCTCTGCTCAATGGTGCATCCTCAATCTATGTCTGTAGTGTGTTACGCAGTGCTGACTGCGTCACTCTTCTCATTTTCTCTCACAGCACTCAAGCAATCAAATTGCGAGTGCCCTCACCTATTCACTGCAACTTCTCTCAGATAAATCTGCTGAGAGCTCGCAATGAATAATTGACACATTATATGCACTCATTTTCTCATTCCGTGACGTGCTCTGCAGCGTTCACTGCATCACGTTTACCGCACACGCACCAGGCACACAATTAAGTAGTACTTAATACTTAGTACTTAGTTGTACCTCCTCAGTCTATGTTGTATTGTGCTACGCAGTGCTGACTGCGTCGCTGTCCTCACATTCACTTACAGCACTCAAGCAATCCAATTGCAAGTGCTCTCACTCATTCACTGCAACTTCTCTCAGATAAATCTGCTGAGAGCTTGCAGTGAATAATTGACACATTTTACGCACTCATTTATCTCATAATGTGGCGTGCTCCGCAGCACTGGTTGCAGCACGTTCACTGCTCGCGCACACCCAGCACACAATTAATACAATTGTGTGCTGCTCAAGCTGCATAGTAAAATTCAACTTAATTTATTTATTTGTAAACTCTCTGATTTTTGTGACTATTTATTTTTATTTTTTTGTATTTTTCTAAATTTAACCTATTTTTGTATTTATTTTTACTTTGACATTTTTCCAAATTATACACAAAACTGTATTTTGTATTCGAGCTGACGGAAGGTAGAATAAACCGCTTCTTCAACATACCATCGACGTGTCTGGTTATTTATCACCCTGTCGTGAGTGAAGACTCATATCTTTCTAATATATTCACAGATCGGTCAAACAACATCGGACGAATTCTCAAACAGTATCAATAACGTTTTTAACAACATTATTCGTGTTTAAACTAAATGTCTTTTGTATTTTTCAGACTTTAATTTTTAATTGTAACTTTTTCAGACTTTTATTTCGTGATTCTTTATTTAATTGCAGGTGTTATGCCGGTACTGCGTAATTAGATTTTTCGGTATTCGGTTTAATATTAAAAAGTTATTATTTTTTGGAATTGTTTGGCGATTAGGCGATGGCTCCCGCGTAAAATATAGGCAACGGTAACTTTCTGTTGTCTATTTAAAAGTCAGTAAAAGACTGTACAATAATTCGTTGTATCGAGTAATTGACGAGGAACCAACTCGTTCTCTCTTGAGTCTACTTTTAAACTGATTTTTGTAAAGCAGTTTCTTACTGTGTTCGCGAAAATCCCTTTGTTAGCCATTTTTGCTTTAGCCTATCCTCGATCGCCGAGCGAGTCGCCTCATGCTGCGTCGGCGTTCTTAGCGTCGATCGTACGGTCGGGCATTGGGCTTCGTTTCCTGTCTTGAACGAATTCCGATGTTTCGTTAGCTGTGTCAGCAATGGAATATTCCAGAAAATTGTTATGAATTACTATTCAAAATATATAATAATAATTAATTATTTATATGTACTATATGTTCACTTAATTTTGGACATTATCTTGTATTTAAAAAAAAAAAAACAAAAGTGGGATTCGATCAGGCGAACGCGATGCGTTGTATCCCGATAGGAGAGGTAGCGGAAGCCAGTAGCGCCGGCATGCGGCCATAAATATCGCTCAGAACTTTGCTTCAAGCGGTCTATAGGCTTTGGAGTTCTATAGGACTCGATCTTCATTGCAACGGGGGAGACTCGAATTATTTGACTCCGCAGTATATCATTGCACCGGTACTTACCGCTTCACAGCAACACCAAGCGGCTGCTATATACGGTCCTACCCCCACCACACTATTTTGGGTCCCAACACTGGTAGCGTAGCAGTCATGGAGACTAGAGGTAAGGGGTGTTTTCCAATTAGAGCACAGCGCGACACTGTTTCCGGCATTGACTGTTCCAACTACGACACTGTACCGCACGCTTGGACACAGCGAATTGTTGACTCCAAGCGTGCTATGCCGCCTGGGGTACTGACAATTCGAATATTTTTTTTTTCTCTAAAAGTAGCATCGATGAGGTTTTTGTTCTTTTTGAGTTCCGTTTCAAAAAGTTAATATCGCGTGCGCTTATCAATGACCACCAAATCTTGAAATTAGTCTACGAAATAGTAACACACCTTCAAGAGTCAATCTGCACACGTACTGTTTCACAATATCGCGTGCGCTCAGCTAATGACCACCATATGCTGCAATTAGTCTACCAAATAGTAGTACATCTGTGGCGTCACCGACACGCCAAACTTCACCACCTATTACCGACCAAGCCAACTTACCCACGCTACCAGCACTGCCATCCGCCACACAGCATGCGTGCACCTCGGATGCACCGCCACGCTACCGACGGAAGCAATTGTTAACTCCACGCCCGGACTTCTAGCGAGATTATCCTCGCGGTCCGGTAGTCTAGTCTCTCATTGCTAGAGCTACTAGAAGCGTCGTTTTAGTCACTACACTTGTAGCGTACCGGGCAATGTGCATATCACCCACTATTCGCGTCTTTTCTGTAACGTGTCTTGTTAATCATCACGTACGACTGTTGTAATAAATATTCGTCAATCATTATCCACGAGTGTCTACTCAATTATTATAAATGAACCAAATATCTATAAATGGTGACCCCGACGTGATGTGATCGGATTGCCGTGCCGCGCGAAAACACGCGGTGTGCATCGCCGCTCGTAAAACGCATTTACGCACTCAAGCGTCTCAGCGACCGCGTCGACACTAACTATTCGCGTAAATGCACGCAAACCGTGTTTCACAGCGTTTTCTCTCGTCGCGTGTGAGATTTTATGGTTAACTACCTGCCCTGCTGTGCTTTGATGACCGCGCCCTAACCTAATTCGCATAAGACGGATATGCCACTGCAGCGTTCACCCACGAGCTTAGCTGACACGCAATCATCGCAATCTTCCCAGACACCACCTCCTGCAACCTCACCCGATCGGACCGACGACATGACACACGTCAGCAACCAAACTACAGCGTCGTTCAGTAACTTGACTGCAGCCGCAGCTCTCGCCACGGTGGAAGTGGTAGTGAACGTCAAACTTCCACCATTCTGGAGGGACGACCCCTGCTTATGGTTCATCCAGGTCGAGTCGATGTTCCAGACGCACCGAGTTACAAGCGATGCAACGAAGTTCAACTACATCATCAGTTCGCTGGACACTGAGATGATCAAGGAGGTCGCAGACATGCTGAGAAATCAGCTACACAAGGCTCGGTCGGAAGTCCAACTCGATGACAAAAAGCCCGGGCAGCTTCTGCGTCAATTGAGGACCTTGGCCGGTGACCGTGCATCAGAGGACGTGCTTCGCGTTAGATGGCTCGCACTGCTTCCACCAGCCATCGTGAGGTGCCTGAAAATCCTTCGCCAGGCACCACTTAACGAGCAGGCGGAGCTAGCTGATGAGCTTATGGAGAGCCATGCCGGCCCATCTGTCATGGCCATGCAAGTAGCTAACTCGGCCACGCCCACGCCACGCTCAGTGTCACCGAACCACAGGTTCTCTGACACCTTGCTCACAAGCATAGTCCAGAATATTGCACAGATGCAACTCGCTCTATCTGAGCTCCTAACACTTACCAAGGAGCAGTCCCGAACACGTAATCGCAATCGATCACATGACTCACAGCGTGGTCGCAATCCACAGCGATCGCAAACCAGAGAGCCTTCACCTTCGCCAGCACGACTGTGTTTTTATCATCGAAAGTTCGGTGCTGGTGCACAGCATTGCACGACACCCTGCATCTACAACGCCAACCAGGGAAACTGACTTCGTTGTCGACCGTACAGGCGGCCGGCGACAGCATCACCACCAGCATGCGGGTAACCAAAGAGCTTCGCCTACACATGCACGACCGCACGACGAACATGAGGTTCCTCGTCGACTCAGGATCCGTCATCTCGCTGGTTCCCAAATCCGCCGTTCGCCATCAGCTGGCACGAGGCGACCTTATGCTGCACGCTGCCAATGGGACTAACATTCACACATATGCTTCATCGACATTACCAGACCAAGCACAGCACTTGCTACTGACAAGAGTAACGCAGCTGCTCATTACATTGAGACAAGTGGACCACCAGTATTTGAGCGTCCACGGCGTCTCACCGGCGACAAACTCAGGGTCGCTAAAGAAGACTTCGACCTTCTGCTACACTACGGTGTCATTCGCCCGTCCAACAGCCAATGGGCTAGCCCCATACACATGGTGCCAAAGAAACTCGGTGGTTGGCGCACCACTGGGGACTACAGGAAACTAAACGCACACACTGTTCCGGATCGCTACCCTGTACCCCATGGAGATGACACCTTCCAGCGCCTCCACGGATCAACCGTGTTCACCACCATCGACCTAGTACGAGCCTATCACCAGATACCAGTTGCCGAAGCTGACATACCGAAGACAGCGGTAACGACGCCATTTGGTTTATTCGAGTTCCTCGGCATGCCACCAGGTCTGCGGAACGCAATACAGACCTTCCAAAGACACATGGACAACCTGCTACGAGGTCTAGACTTCGTTGGATGCTTCATAGACGATTTGATTATTTTCTCTAAGTCGCATGAAGATCATCTCCAGCACCTGACGGCCATCTTTGAGATTCTACGAGCCAACCGACTCACAATTAATCCAAAGAAATGTCAGTTCGCGAAACACGAAGTAACCTATCTTGGTTACACCATTAACAAGCACGGCTACGCTCCACCAACTGAACGAGTTCAAGCCATCAAAGACTATCCGAAACCTGATACTATCAGTGATCTGCGCCGCTTCCTTGGTGTGATAAATTATTATCGCAAATCGATACCGATGGGCAGCCCGGATTCAAGCACCGTTAACCGACTTCCTCAAAAATGCGAAGAAGAACGACAAGCGCAAAATTCCCTGGACACCAGTTGCTGAAGAGGCGTGGGAAGAGTGCAAACGAGCCATCATACACGTCGCACGCACAGCCTTCCTTGCTCCATCAGCCAGCCTTTCTTTGAACACTGACGCTTCAGACACGGCAATTGGAGGCACACTCGAACAACTCCAGGGCGACATCTGGCAACCACTAGCCTTCTTCTCGCGGAAGCTCAGCCCAACAGAAACGCGATACAGCACCTACGACCGCGAGCTCCTTGCAATTTTCGCAGCAATTAAATTCTTCAGACACATCCTCGAGGGACGGAACTTCATCACCCAAACTGATCACAAGCCGATCACTTACGCCTTTTCCCAACGTGCTGACAAGGCATCGCCTCGTCAACTTCGCCAGCTGGATTACATCTCGCAATTTACGACTGAGATCGTCCACACGAAGGGGGCGGAGAATGTAGTAGCTGACGCGCTTTCGAGAATCAACACCATCAACATGCCAACCAAATTTGACGCCGAAGCCATCGCCGCTGCACAACAACTCGATGACGAGCTGCTAACGCTGCAACAAAACACATCACTCCAACTGCATCGTCTCAGCATCGAAGGTCCTGTAGTTCTTTGTGACACTTCAAATGGCGTTGTCAGGCCTTATATACCAACTGCTATCAGACGAGTAGTCTTCAATACTATTCACGGACTGTCTCATCCCAGTGGAAGAGCCACTGCAAGACAACTGAGAGACAAGTTTGTCTGGCCAGGCATCAAGAGGGACGCACTTCTCTGGGCCAGGCAATGCATTCCCTGCCAACGCGCAAAAGTGCATCGTCACAACCGTCTCAAGCCGAACCACATCGACATACCAGACAACCGCTTCGATCACATTCACTTGGACCTCATAGAGCTACCAAAAATTGGTGACTCGCGGTACTGTCTGACCATCATCGACCGATTCAGCAGATGGCCACTCGCCATCCCGCTCAGCAACATGACCGCCGACACTGTCGCGGCAGCTTTCTACACACGATGGGTCTGCCAATTCGGCACACCGCTTACTATCACCACAGACCAAGGAGTCCAATTTGAGTCGTCCTTATTTACCTCGCTATCACGACTACTTGGCATTCAGCGAATTCGGACAACACCATACTATCCTCAGTCCAACGGCATAGTAGAGCGATGGCACCGCACACTTAAGGCTGCGCTGATGTGCAACGCGCAAACGCCTTGGCCAGAGCTCTTACCAACTGTCCTGCTTGGACTTCGCACTGCCTACAAAGAAGACCTGAAGGCCTCTCCTGCCGAAATGCTTTTTGGCACACCGCTTCGCATACCCGGTGAATTTTTTGTTTCAGACAGCATTCCAGCGGACCCCCAAGCATTCATCAGAAGATTTCGACAACACATTCAGACGGTCAGGCCAACTCCAACAGCTCACCACGTCAAGCCCAAGTTCTTCATTCTAAAAGACTTGGACACCTGCAGCCACGTCTTCAAAAGAGTCGACTCCATCAGGAAGCCGCTCGAACCACCATATACTGGCCCACACGAAGTGGTCAGACGCATCAACGACAAAGTCTACATCATCAAAATCAAAGGGGCAGATAAAGCAGTCTCAGTAGACATGCTTAAACCTGCCTACATCGAGGCAACAGACAATCAACAACACCAGGATCAAACACTGACACCTGCCAACACCACCACCAAGAAAAGAGTCTCGTGCCATTCTCTTCCAGAGAAAGTCACTGGGGAGGGAGTGGATGTGGCGTCACCGACACGCCAAACTTCACCACCTATTACCGACCAAGCCAACTTACCCACGCTACCAGCACTGCCATCCGCCACACAGCATGCGTGCACCTCGGATGCACCGCCACGCTACCGACGGAAGCAATTGTTAACTCCACGCCCGGACTTCTAGCGAGATTATCCTCGCGGTCCGGTAGTCTAGTCTCTCATTGCTAGAGCTACTAGAAGCGTCGTTTTAGTCACTACACTTGTAGCGTACCGGGCAATGTGCATATCACCCACTATTCGCGTCTTTTCTGTAACGTGTCTTGTTAATCATCACGTACGACTGTTGTAATAAATATTCGTCAATCATTATCCACGAGTGTCTACTCAATTATTATATCAGGGGTACAAATTGAAAATGTGGGTTTGATAACAGATGGCGTTACTAACGCTATACGCATCAGGCAGTACTGTGACTATGTTCATGTCAAAGCTACGTCTTATAGCTTTAATTTTCAGTATGTGTCAATTTGTCGCAGTGTCAAATTCATAGTTTTTTTGAGCTCTCAATATGTCGAGTTTCGTGCCAACAAAACAGCATTTGCGGGAAGTTTTAATTTACTTCTTTAATTTGAAGAAAAGTGCTGCTGAAGCACATCGATTGGTCTCCGAGGCTTATCCGAGTCATGTTCCATCGGTTTCAACGTGCGAGAGATGGTTTGTGCGGTTTAGAAGTGGTGATTTTGACGTTGAGGACAAAGAGCGGCCGGGCCAAGTGAAAAAGTTTGAGAATGCTGAATTGGAGGCAATACTCAATGAAGACTCGTGTCAAACTCAACAAGAGCTCGCAGATTCATTGGGAGTGACACAACAAGCCATTTCCCATCGTATAAAAGCCCTCGGAATGATCCAAAAGCAAGGACATTGGGTGCCGTATGAGCTGAAGCCGAGAGACGTCGAGCGCCGTTTTTTTGCATGCGAACTGCTGCTCGAACGGCAAAAACGGAAGGGTTTTTTGCATCGCATTGTCACTGGTGATGAAAAGTGGATCCATTACGATAACCCGAAGCGCAAAAAATCATATGGTTACCCCGGCCATGCATCATCATCGACGGCCAAACCAAATATTCACGGCGCCAAGCTCATGCTCTGTATTTGGTGGGACCAGCTGGGTGTGGTGTATTATGAGCTATTGAAATCGAACGAAACCATCACAGGAGCACTATACCGAACTCAATTGATGCGTTTGAGCCGCGCACTCAAAGAAAAACGGCCACAATACGAGCAAAGACACGACAAAGTAATTTTGCAACATGACAACGCTCGGCCACATGTTGCAGCGCCGGTCAAAACATACCTACAAACGCTGAAATGGGAAGTCTTACCCCACCCGCCGTATAGCCCAGATATTGCTCCTTCCGATTACCACCTTTTCCGATCGATGACACATGGCCTAGCTGACCAGCGCTTCCATTCTTACGAAGAAGCCCAAAAATGGGTCGATGACTGGATAGCAGCCAAGCCGGCCGAATTTTTTCGCGACGGTATCCGTAAATTGCCAGAAAGATGGGAAAAAGTTGTGGCTAGCGATGGACAATACTTTGAATAATTCATTTGTTACCATTTTTTCAGAATAAACGTTCAAAAATAGAAAAAAATCCCGCATTTTCAATTTGTACTCCTGATAGATGAACCAAATATATATACATCTTCCTGCTTCGATTAAGACCTTGTAGAGCACAGCCAGATGACATTTACAAATTTCATAAAGCAAAACGTGAGTCATTGTCACTAGGTCTTTTTTTCGCCAATGGCAGCTAAGTATTCTTCTATATCCTACTCGGCCAGTAGCCGGATTTTCTAACTCGTTATGCTGTCGTCATGCCTTCATAGCGACATTTGTCCCAAGAAACGTCGTTATGGGGCGCAGTCCGAGTTGCGCTCACAGCGTACATAGCGTACTAACGCGTGTTCCGATTCGTGCCTTCAGCGCTCATCGTGTGCACCGCAAACGTTATGACATCACAAATGACGTCATTATCGAGCATACACGACGTACACAATCCTCACAGGTCGGATCGTCAGCACCGTGTTTGTAGCACCTAACCTTTACTGTTTTGCACCTAACCTTCACTGTTTTCGAGGCATTTATTCCCAACTATAATAATAAAAAATAGATTTCCATAAAAGATCTCTACGTTCTGTTAGTCATATATTGAATATTTTAAGGATGCTCTCGGAGCCAAAGAAAACTGTTCCTAAGCAATGTTTATGATATTAAGAAAAATATAAGAAATTCGTTTCGTAAGTTTATTATCGTTTTGTTCATTCTTCCTTCTGTGTCATCAGTTCGTTGTATGACTCTCTGTTTCAAAGTAAATCACGTCAATTAAAATAAATAAATAAATTGACCTGATTCCACGCAAACCTTTTTTTATTATTGTGAGTCTCAAGAATGAAGGAATAAAAATAAAATGCACATCTTACACTATAAAACATATACATATTATAAAATTGATGGTTTTATACAGAATAGTAAAATTTACATATTCAATGGCTTCGTACATTTGTAAACGGTCCTCATTAGCAATTCGTTCATTATTCTCACAGGTTTAGCATCACCTTCAACTTTTTGATTATACGTTAGTCGCTGTCTGGTGGTTATTCTTAACATTTCTTCATATTAGAAAATATTGCTTCACTGAATACAAGTTTTGTGAAGAACACACGTAGCTAATAAACCCTAGCGGGTTGTGCGAGCCAAAATTTGATTGGTAATTCTAAACTGGTAAAGTCAAAAAATTTGTCTCAAGTATTGACTGGTAACCAATTTTTCCAACATTGGACTGAAGCGATTTTGGTTGGACTTTACATGAAAAGTCGCTACCAATCAAAATTTGAGACGATTTTTTCGACTTTACTAGTTTGCAAAATCGCACAACCCGCTAGGAAATACTGGGGAATTTTCTCAAGTTTAACCGTCGGTAAGCAATCGAGCATTCAATGCCAACGACCTTTGCACAGCCCAAAAGCTCGCTCAATCGACATTCTTGCTGATGAGAGACAGTAATTGAAATTTTGTTGGGTCTGCGTCAAATGTCCGTTGTCTCTGAAAGGAACCTTCATGTTGGGATGAATTCCGTATGCTGCATTACCAATTATGTGACAATCAT
Source organism: Cylloceria caligata (assembly GCA_963942595.1). Lineage (NCBI taxonomy): Eukaryota > Metazoa > Arthropoda > Insecta > Hymenoptera > Ichneumonidae > Cylloceria > Cylloceria caligata. The sequence goes on from OZ012704.1 coordinate 26,425,858, forward strand.
TCGGAAAATACCCATCTGGATTGTCGATGTATTCTTGGATGCGAGATAACCGAAAGACTCTGGCATCGTGGACACATCCAGCATAACCAGCCACTACGCTTGTGAACGATAAATCACGTGTGCAGACCGCCTGAAATATTAATTATAATATTTCAAATAAGCTTTTACAAAACTAAGCCGTCAAAGTAACAACTGAACAAATATTACCTGTACTTGGATTGAGTGATATGATTTCCTATTTAAGTAAGAATTTCCATCCTCATGAGGCGCCCTTATTCTGATATGCGTCCCATCAATTGCTCCAATAACACCAGGAAATCCACTATTTGTCTCGAACTCGAGAACCTGAGTAGCTAGGTCTCCTGTTGGCCTTGGACGAATCGAGGAGCCAAAGAATGAAGAGCATATGTCATTCTCTACACACTTCTAATGGCAGTGACTTTTCCAACATTGAACCGGTCACAAATGGATCTATGTTAATAACATTTTAAAAATCAGTAATAGTTTTGTTTCCGAGTAAAAACATTGATTACAATCGGTAAAGTGAAACCTGTGCGAGTCCGGCGTTGCCATCGTCCACAATGTTAAGAGAAGCTGCGTTTTAGAGCAGATCGGTTTTCTCCCAGACACAGAATTAGTGCTCGATATCGCTGATTCTATAAGGCCAAGTATAAACTCGGCAGTGTCAGGGCGCATTCTGCAAGAAGTCAAATATTTAGAATACAGATGGAATATACTTCAAATTATGCATTAACATTAACTAACAAAATCCTTAGTCTCTGTACGCTGACAAACTCATCGACCATCCAGATGTGCACGAGTTATATAGAAATTCACTGGTGCGTCAGCTTTACAGGAGTTGCGCAGAGACTCACCGGTGCATCAGCTTTACCTAAGTTTCAGTTTGCAATGAATGATCAGTCGAAGAAGTCATTGGTTAGTAATATTACTTGTGAGATTGCATCGACTGACAAGATCAGAAGCGGCAACTCATGTAAATCTTCCTCATTTGTAAATTTATCAGTGTCTATTACAAGTTGAACTAATTTGATGTACTCACCTGGAATGCGATTTAAATTCTTGATTAGAAAATCTGGGAATCGTTCTGTCAACGTCATTTTCAATGCGAGGTCTGTGCTCCAATGATCCTCGTTTTTTCCTTAACACAAGAATTGCGTAAAGAAGTTCGTCATCTTCGGAGCTACTTGATGTTGTTGACGAAAAAACATTATGTTGTTCTATTATATTTTCTGTATCACTGTCGTCACTTTCGTCAATTGTAGAAAATGCTTTAAGTGCAACTACCTTCTGGAGTTAGTAGGCCGTGATGATTTGTAAGGTTATGTCGAACGAGTAAGCACGCTTACAAATGGTCCGAATTACTAGCGCTGCAAACAGACGTTAGCACGCTCATTGAATCGGACCGCACGTTAGAGGTTAGTGCATCGTAAGCGCTGAGAGCGCGATTCGGACCGCACCCATGATATCGTTATGGATTGCTAGCATATCGAGGCATGGCTTATTCCTCGCTATTGCATATCGGCATATTGAAGTGCGGTTCGAAGCGTCGTGAATCGTGATGTTATAAGTCTGTGAAACATCTTGCAGCCGTATATAAGAAAAGCGTACTCTAAAAATAAGTTGTAAGAAGAACAATAATTGAAACATTAAAAAAAAACATTTATACCACAGATTTTATAGTAATCCCTACCTATCTATTTCATGAGTTACTTAAAATGCTACTTAACCTAAACATGTGCTTTCTACTTATCGTAAAATGTACTCAAATAATATATAAGTAAGTAAAATATAAAGTTTTTTGTAGTAAACATGATCCTTGAATATTTGACTTGGAAATGAAATTTCTCATTGAAAGAGTGAATCGGATAAAACAACGCATTGAAAGGCACGGGCTAAGAGATGCGCAGAACTTCTTTCATCTGCCACGAGATGAATTAATAGATTATTTTTACCTCATTCCTGCACTCGTAATTGATATTGTTAATGTACTACGAGTAGATAGTATGCATGCTCATGTCAGCTTGCAGTTTGCATATCATTAGTTTACTTTAAGGAAATATATTTATTTTGGTGTTTATTCTTTTTTCAGAAAATAAAATGTGCAGTCACCGAAAAAGGCAGGCGAAGGCCACGTCAACATCCACATGTTGCAACAAGGAAATTTCAATCCCTGCATGAAAGGGAGCATTAACTGCATCACGGGAAAAACTTGTGACTCTGCAAGCCTACTCGTAGTACATTAACAATATCAATTACGAGTGCAAGAGTGACACGAAAATAATCTATGAATTCGTCTCGTGGCAGATGAAAGGGGTTCTGCGCATCTCGTAACCGTCTCCTTTCAGCACGTCGTTCTATCCGATGCACCCTTTCAGCGAGAAATTCCATTTCCCAAGCCAAATATTATCATAACACATAGGAATAGGCATGCCTAATGTCTCTTTATTATAATAGAAAAGCAGTTTGTAGTTTATTATTTTTATCTTTAATTGCAACTGTCTATACTTACTGCAATAAAGAAGACATCGTAAAAAAAGATTGAAGTTCGTTGAAGCATACAAGATACAAGTTTCGCACAAGAAAGCGGAGAAACGAAGAATAGAAACTCAAAATAACTAAACATTCAAATTAAATTACTAGCGACTTTTAGAAAGTTCCTATACTTTTGGTGTGTTTCGACCAAGTCACGTCACTTCCTCTGTCACTACGAACATAATGAAAACGTTTCATAACAACGTTTTGTTATCGCATTCTGTAACGTCGAAGCATCGCTATTCGGAGTTACAGTATAGTTACGTAACGTTTCAAATCATTATATTTCGAACCGAATTTGTAAAAAAAAATATCGTCTAACTTTACACTTAAATTTGTTTAATTGATTGAAAAATAACGGTTGACCATCAAATGTTCTAATGATTAATGATAACCAATCGACCACCAATCGATTGAATATGAAAAAAGTCAAAAATAAAAAATTGTCCAGCTAACTGTATGTAGGCGATCTCAAACTATTCGTGAAACTGTGTATCGTAGTAGTTATTGGTTTAACCGCGCGCGCCGGTATTGCTTATGCGAATCGAAGTGAACTGAGTGGCAAGAACGGCACCGACGTTATGGATGATTGGCGCTTGCCGTCGGTCACGTTGGAATAAAGCGTGTGCGGAGTAACAAATTGCCAGAGTTAAAAAAAATAATTGTGCCCTGGTATAATTGCTGTTTATAGTGATCCGCAGGAAGAGTGCTGGAAGCAGGCCGGAAGACCGCGCACCTTCCGGATCCCGCGAGGTGCGCCACGTCCCTGTGCTTTGTCTCGGCGCACAAAGGACAGGCCAATTTGTTTTTACAGTCCGTTGCATAGTGTCCCGTTTCGCTGCATTTCCGGAAGCTCTTTGTCCGGCCCTTATTCGTGCACTTGGCCTTGATGTGTCCGTAGCCAAAGCACTTGTGGCATTTCGTTACTGTCAGTCGTTTTCGGACGCGGCAATGCACCCATCCAATCCCGACCCGTCCCCGCCGAAGCAACACTTCTGCTTCCTGCGCTTCAACATCGTAGACCGCTATATACTGCTCGGCGCGATTCGGGCCAAAGATGTGGACCCGGAAGTCCGCGTCTCATCCTGTCTCGCGTCTCAGCACCTGTCTGACGTCGTCCGTGGTTATGACGCAGTCCAGGTCCATGATCTCCAGTTGGACCTTGGAGGTCACGGTCCTGACACTGCCCGCGTCTCCGACCGTTTCTTGTAGCGCGCGCCGGAAGTCTTTCCGTCCGTCCATGTCTGTTTTTATCTTGAGCAGACACATTTCGTTTTTTTTCCCTCAGAGTCGTCACCTGTACGTGACTCTTCGTTAGATCAACCGTGGCACGAATTTTCCGTACTATGTCCGAGTACGTTTTGTCTGTCCCAGGTTTTATCAGCACAGCCGTCCCCCGTTGTCTGGGGGTCCGACTGCTCCTTGCAGCCTGGGGATTTTTGTCCGTCTTGCGTCCTGTCGTTTCCCGTTTTTTTCCGTGTCACTACGGTCCAGGTTGAAGCCGTTTCTACCTTCGAAGGCCGCTTTTGTGAGGACTCCGGGGTATTCTCAGTCGCCTCCCGTTTGCGTTTTGTCCGTCGCGTTTTTTGTTTTTTTATGTCTGTTTCTGTTCCCGGTTCTGTCTTCCTGTCGTCCGTTTTGCATGCTCTCGAGGCTGCTTTGGTACGCATTTGCAGCGCCTCGTCAACAGCCGCAAGGATCGTCTTAATTCTGGTCTTCACCGTCATATTCATGTTCGCTTGTCTGACTGCTGCCTTAGCCATGTCCGTTGCTATCTTTTGTATGAGCATCAATAGCTTTACGATGTCCGGTTCGTTGTGTGATCCCATGTCTGTTGGTCCTGTGATAAGTGTATCGCTTCCGACAGAAGCGAATAAGCTCTCTTCAGTGCCTGCGCTCGACACACTTACCGTTCTTTCCTGTCCTCGCAGTCTAAGTATCGTCCTGTCTGTCGTACTGTCCATTCTCTTCGTCCCCGTCCTCTTCGTTGGTTCGTTACACAGCTTGCGGCCCTCGGAATCCGTGCCACTGCTATAGGTCACCGGAGCTATCATCCGATCGGAACCTAGGGTGGATTGACCCTGTACGGAGGTTACCACCTGAGGTAATTCATTGTTTTTACCGTGCATGCCCATAGTTGTCATTCCGTCCTGCTAGTGATCTCTCGGGGTCGCGACCCCCGTACCGCGCCAGAACAAAGCACGATCCCTGAGATCCCCTGTCCCCCTGTATGTAATGTCCCCTTATGTGTAGTGTGCGTGATTGTGGGTGCCCGTGTGAGTGACAAGCCGGTACGACAAGCAGGTCGTCCGGAGAGCCCGTTTATAGGGATCGCGGCCTTCCGATTTTCGGTTGCCCCTGTTTTACTGGTACCCCCGAGCATTCGCTTTCTCAGGATGACCCGTTTATAGAGTCCCCCGATCATTCACAGCCCCGGTGTGGCACTTGGGCGTGCATGTGTACGTGTTTGTGTAGGTGTTAATGTGTGTGTGTTGCTTGATTTTCGTCCACCCCGAGGATTCTCGGTACCTTCCATATCTGAAAGGCGTCCCCCTATCCGCGACTTGGGGAGGCGCCCGATGCGGGATCAGCAACCCGACACGGAATTATTGTTTTTATTGTTGTTGTTGTTATTATTAATTACCAGTCCGAAACAACGATCTGGTTTGACGGCCTTCCCTCAGGCAGTGAAGAGAGATTTACATGGAAGCACAGGCCTTATGAGAGCATTTGGCAGACTTTTTTGGGGTGATCGGTTAGTGATCATCCTAACCACCGCGAGCACGGCCTGTATCGGTGTGCACAAATACACCGCCACATGGTTAGCGCTGCCCTCTTACTATGCTACGAACAGTGTGTACTTGGGGTGATGGTGTCTCTCTCGCGCCAACGCGCTTCCAATGGTTGGGGTGATGTTGCGTTCTCGCTCAGACTCACGCGCCCTCAAATGCTTGAGATGGCGTTATTTTTCGCTCGTATTCATTCATATTTATTTTATCATTTATAGTGAAACGCAATGTATTCTTGCTATCTTGAATATATTTTTTTACTTCCTCACAAAGGAAGCTTTGTTTTTGTCAATAACACCATTACACAATTCTATCTATATTGTATCAAAGTATCTGAAAAATTATGAATCTGCTTGGTTTGAACAAGGCGCAAGCTTATCTGTTATTTCAGTTTTTTTATACTATCATACTATTAAACAACAGTCCTATTTGATATATATATATTGATATCTCATCCACGCTTATTTGATAAAACACAATCACCGTAAATATTAGAATTACGGATGCAGAGTGTGAGGGAGAACGGTAGACTACCCCATCAGTCTCCCGCTCAAGCATTGCTTCAACGTTACACCGTTAGTGCGAGAGAGAACGCTTGGTAGTTTGTTAGCTATGTATACAAGAGAGACGACAGAAAAGGCGCGTGTCAGGATATTCTTTCCATGTGTGTGTCATCGATACATCATCACGCAGTCCTTAGGCGGAAATCAGAACTACTTTTTCTCTGACAAATCTTACAGAGCGAAAGTGGCCGCTTCGCATGTATTTTTCGCAGCTTCACATTGGATTATTATCCACTGGAGCAATTCGCCACAGCACACACTTCCCCCATACCTTTGACACCGACAATTTAAAAAAAATGAAGATGGTTGATTAATAAATTTAAATTATCACAAACACGACGAGATACGAGATTAGTGTTCGGTCGATGAGACAACACTTGCGATATACGGATTTTAAGGAACAATTTTTTTCGTGCATGTAAGTATAACTATTTTTCTTATCTCCGTTTAACCGTTTTCACCGCGGATCACTATAAACAGCAATTATGTCAGGGCACAATTATTTTTTATTAAATCTGGCAATTTGTTACTCCGCACACGCTTTATTCCAACGTGACCGACGGCAAGCACTAATCATCCATAACGTCGGTGCCGTTCTTGCCACTCAGTTCACTTCGATTCGCATAAGCAATACCGGCGCGCGCGTTGAAACCAATAACTACTATGATACACAGTTTCACGGATAGTTTGAGATTGCCTACATACAGTTAGCTGGACAATTATTTATTTTTGACTTTTTTGATATTCAATCGATTGGTGGTCGATTGGTTATCGTTAATCATTAGAATATTTGATAGTCAACCGTTATTTTTTAATCAATTAAACAAATTTGAGTGTAAAGTTAGACGATATTTTTTTTTACAAATTCGGTTCGAAATATAATGATTTGAAACGTTACGTAACTATACTGTAACTCCGAATAGCGATGCTTCGACGTTACAGAATGCGATAACAAAACGTTGTTATGAAACGTTTTCATTATGTTCGTAGTGACAGAGGAAGTGACGTGACTTGGTGAAAACACACCAAAAGTATAGGAACTTTCTAAAAGTCGCCAGTAATTTATTTTGAATGTTTAGTTATTTTGAGTTTCTATTCTTCGTTTCTCCGCTTTCTTGTGCGAAACTTGTATCTTGTATGCTTCAACGAACTTCAATCTTTTTTTACGATGTCTTCTTTATTGCAGTAAGTATAGACAGTTGCAATTAAAGATAAAAATGATAAACTACAAACTGCTTTTCTATTATAATAAAGAGACATTAGGCATGCCTATTCCTATGTGTTATGATAATATTTGGCTTGGGAAATGGAATTTCTCGCTGAAAGGGTGCATCGGATAGAACGACGTGTTGAAAGGAGACGGTTAAGAGATGCGCAGAACCCCTTTCATCTGCCACGAGACGAATTCATAGATTATTTTCGTGTCACTCTTGCACTCGTAATTGATATTGTTAATGTACTACGAGTAGGCTTGCAGAGTCACAAGTTTTTGCCGTGATGCAGTTAATGCTCCCTTTCATGCAGAGATTGAAATTTCCTTATTGCAACATGTAGATGTTGACGTGGCCTTCGCCTGCCTTTTTTGGTGACTGCACATGTTATTTTCTGAAAAAAGAATAAACACAAAAATAAATATATTTCCTTAAAGTAAACTAATGATATGCAAACTGCAAGCTGACATGAGCATGCATACTATCTACTCGTAGTACATTAACAATAACAATTACGAGTGCAGGAACGAGGTAAAAATAATCTATTAATTCATCTCGTGGCAGATAAAATCTGTGGTATAAATGTTTTTTTTAAATGTTTTAATTATTGTTCTTCTTACAACTTGTTTTTGCTGAACGCTTTCATTATATACGGCTGCAAGATGTTTCACAGACACTTATAAAATCACGATTCACGACGCTTCGAACCGCACTTTAATATGCGGATATGCAATAGCGAGGAATAAGCCATGCATCGATATGCTAGCAATCCATAACGATATCATGGGTGTGGTCCGAATCGCGCTCTCAGCGCGCTCTCAGCGCTTAGGATGCACTAACTGCTAACGTGCGGTCCGATTCAATGAGCGTGCTAACGTCTGTTTGCAGTTCTAGGAATTCGGACCACTTGTGAGCGTGCTTACTCGTTCGACATAAGCTTACAAATCATCATGGCCTAGCAACTCAAGAAGGTGGTTGCACTTCAAGCATTTTCTACAATTGACGAAAGTGATGACAGTGATACAGAAAATATAATAGAACAACATGATGTTTTTTCGTCAACAACATCAAGTAGCTCCGAAGATGACGAACTCCTTTACGCAATTCTTGTGTTAAGGAAGAAACGAGGATCATTGGAGCACAGACCTTGCATTGAAAATTACGTTGACAGAACGATTCCCAGATTTTCTGATCGAGAATTTAAATCGCATTTCAGGTGAGTACATCAAATTAGTTCAAACGAACGATGATAAATGGTGCTAACGAGGACCGTTTAGAAATGTACGAAGCCATTGAATATGTAAATTTTACTATTCTGTATAAAACCATCAATTTTATAATATGTATATGTTTTATAGTGTAAGATATGCATTTTATTTTTATTTCTTCGTTCTTGAGACTCACAATAATAAAAAAAGGTTTGCGTGGAATCAGGTCAATTTATTTATTTATTTTAATTGACGTGATTTACTTTGAAACAGAGAGTCATACAACGAACTGATGACACAGAAGGAAGAATGAACAAAACGATAATAAACTTACGAAACGAATTTCTTATATTTTTCTTAATATCATAAACATTGCTTAGGAACAGTTTTCTTTGGCTCTGAGAGCATACTTAAAATATTCAATATATGACTACCACAACGTAGAGATCTTTTATGGAAATCTATTTTTTATTATTATAATTGGGAATAAACGCCCCGAAAACAGTGAAGGTTAGGTGCAAAACAGTAAAGGTTAGGTGCTACGAACACGGTGCTGACGATCCGACCCGTGAGGATTGTGTACGTCGTGTACGCTCGATAATGACGTCATTTGTGACCTCATAACGTTCGCGTTGCACACGATGAGCGCTGAAAGCACGAATCGGAACACGCGTTAGTACGCTATGTACGCTGTGAGCGCAACTCGGACCGCGCCCCATAACGACGTTCCTTGGGACAATTGTCGCTATGAAAGCATGACGACAGCATAGCGAGTTCGAGAATCCTGCTACTGGTCGAGTAGGATATAGAAGAATACTTAGCTGCCATTGGCCAAAAAAAGACCTAGTGACAATGACTCACGCTTTGCTTTATGAAATTTGTAAATGTCATCTGGCTGTTCTCTACGAGGTCTTAATCGAAGCAGGAAGATGTGCTACTATTTGGTAGACTAATTGCAGCATATGGTGGTCATTAGCTGAGCGCACGTGATATTGTGAAACAGTACGTGTGCAGATTGACTCTTGAAAGTGTGTTACTATTTGGTAGACTAATTTCAAGATTTGGAGGTCATTGATGGGCGCACGCGATATTCACTTTTTGAAACGGAACTCAAAAAGAACAAAAACCTCAACGATGCCACTTTTAAAGGAAAAAAAATTACTCGAATTGTAAGTAGACACGGAAAAAAACGGGAAACGACAGGACGCAAGACGGACAAAAATCCCCAGGCTGCAACGAGCAGTCGGGCCCCCAGACAACGGGGAACGGCTGTGCTGGTAAAACCTGAGACAGACAAAACGTACTCGGACATTGTACGGAAAATTCGTGCGACGGTTGATCCAACGAAGAGTCACGTACAGGTGACGACTCTGAGGAAAAAAAACGAAATGTGTTTGCTCAAGATAAAGACAGACATGGACGGACGGAACGACTTCCGGCGCGCGCTACAAGAAACGGTCGGAGACGCGGGCAGTGTCAGGACCGTGACCTCTAAGGTCCAACTGGAGATCATAGACCTGGAATGCGTCACAACCACGGACGACGTCAGACAGGTGCTGAGACGCGAGACAGGACGAGACGCGGACTTCTGGGTCCACATCTTTGGCCCGAATCGCGCCGAGCAGTACATAGCGGTCTACGATGTTAAATCGCGGGAAGCAGAAGTGTTCCTTCGGCGGGGACGGGTCGGGATTGGATGGGTGCATTGCCGCGTCCGAAAACGACTGACAGTAACGAAATGCCACAAGTGCTTTGGCTACGGACACATCAAGGCCAAGTGCACGAATAAGGGCCGGACAAAGAGCTTCCGGAAATGCGGCGAAACGGGACACTATGTAACGGACTGTAAAAACTAATTGGCCTGTCCTTTGTGCGCCGAGACAAAGCACAGGGACGTGGTGCACCTCGCGGGATCCGGAAGATGCGCGGTGTTCCGGGCTGCGCTGGAGGAGTGCAGGGAGCAGGCCGGAAGACGCACAGAATAGTTCAAGGAAACTTGAACCGAAGTAGGACAGCAGACATGCTACTACCTCAGGTAGCCGACGAACACGATGCGAACATCCTGATACTGTGCGAGCCGTACAGGAAAAAGACGACACAGACGTAGATCACGAACGAAACCGAGACCACAGCTATCTGGGTGAGGGGAGCGGCCTAAACTCGAATAACTGGCCGCGAGGTGGGGGACGATTAGACTGGCAGACGAGACGGCCAAACTGATGGAACGGCTGTGCAATAGCACAATGCCAAAACGACATTACAGACAACGCAGACAACCACAATACTGGTAAACGGATGAGATCGCCGAACTCCGGAAGATTTGTCTGACAAACCGAAGACGGGCCACGAGGATTGGAGGGAGATCTGAAAGGGAAACCCTCCAGACTGAATACAGGACAGCACGGAAACGACTGACAAACGCTATTAGAGACAGCAAGACGCAGTGCTGGAGGAATCTCTGCGAGGAGGTGGACCGGGACCCGTGGGGCACTGGTTACAGGTACGTGACCGGTAAACTAGGGCCCCGGGGCTCACCAGAACTCAAAGACGCTAAAGCCACACGGCGGATTGTGGACGGACGTTTCCCGACACACCCCAAACGGACGGACGCAACGGACGACAACGGGACACCGACACCCCCCAAATTCACTGCGGAGGAGCTCCCCAAAGCATCCAATGCGATGGAGATGGGTAAGGCGCGAGGACCTGACGGAGTACTGGCGGAGATTGTCCGGCTGATGGTCAACCTAAGGCCGGATATATTTCTCGACCTGTACAACACGTGCTTGACGACGGGGACCTTCAGTGACCGATGGAAAGCGGCGAGGCTAGTCCTTATCCCCAAGGGTAAGGGCGACCCCAACGCGCCGTCGGCCTATCGGACGCTGAGCCTACTAGACACGACAGGAAAACCTTACGAACAGCTACTTAGACCAAGACTAACGGACGCAATACAGACCCGGGGAGGCCTATCCGACCAACAGTTTGGCTTCAGGACGGGTCGGTCCACGATCGGAGCCATCACCAGAAAGGAGTAGACTCTTTCCGAGACACACACAGACATTGCCACGCAGCACGACCAATCGTGCTACTGGCGACACTTGACGTTAGGAACGCTTTCAACTCGGCCAGGTGGGAGGACATACTGGAGACGCTTAAAAACGGCTTCAGGGCTCCACCATACCTAACCCGAGTAGTAAAAGATTACCTACGAAACAGACGGATTACCTACGAAACAGACGGATTACCTACGAAACAGACGGATTACCTACGAAACAGACGGATTACCTACGAGACAATCGAATGACAGGCAACAAGACAAATCACCGCGGGGGTCGCCGAAGGATCCATACTGGGACCAGACTTCTGGAATGGGATTTACGACAGCCTGCCGAGACTGGAGCTCCCGCGAGACGTTCAACTCATCGCATACGCCGATGACGTAGTAGCGGTGATCGTCAAGCGGTTTCCAGAATTAGCACAGTACAAACTGAAGTACAGACGATGAGACGTGTCGGACGATGGATGACTGACCACGGACTGCAACTCGCCACAGAAAAGATGGAACTGGTGTTTCTCGCAAGAAAACGCATACTGACGAGACTACCTATGAAGGTCGGGACATACAAGATAGTGGCCGGAGGGGAAGTCAAGTACCTGGGGGTGACCCTAGATACGAAGATGATCTTCTGGCCTCACATACAGATGACAGCCTGGAAGGCGGCCGAAAGAGTAGCATCATTAAGCCGCCTGATGATAAACACGAATGGACCGATACCGGGGAAACGGAGACTTCTAATGTCGACGACTCACTCGATGCTCCTCTACGGCGCGGAGATCTGGGCAGATGCCCTGAAGACAAAGAAGTACTGCCACGCAATGACGACGGTACAGATACAGGGTGCGCTGAGGATCGCCTGCTCCTATCGGACTGTTTCTGCACAAGCAGTCTTGGTGGTAGCCGGCGTAATCCCGGTGGACCTCCTAGCTTTCGAGCGAAAGAGGATCTACGGGGGAAGCGCGGACACGAGACGACAGGACGTGGCAACGACAGAAAGAGACAGGACGATTCAGGTATGGCAACAACGATGGACAGAAGGAACGACAGGCAACTGGACGAGACGACTTGTAAGGGACCTGAGACCGTGGATCGGAAGGAAGTTTGGGGACGTAAATTTTTACGTTACCCAGCTCCTGACCGGACATGGTTGCTTCCGAAGGTACCTTTGCAACATGAACAGAGTACGGACGCCAGACTGTAAATACTGCGGACACGAACGAGACGACGCAGAACACACATTTTTTGTGTGTGACCGCTGGACAGGACCCCGACTTGAACTCGAGACGATTGTTGGCAGCATCACCCCGGACAACATTGTCCAGGCGATGCTCCACTCAACAGAATGGTGGCAATTAGTTGCCCCCTATACAGAGACGATACTGCGACGAAAAAACGTAGACGGCTGCCTCGCCTAACCGAGCAGACAGACTGACGTGACGCGACAGGTTACAGACAGCATGACGAACGGACGAACACAGACAGAACCCCCAACCAGAAGTAATATCAAAATAGTTCCTGGTCTGGGGGAGGGCAACAAGGAGAGGGCGGTTTAGTGGGTAGGCCTACTTTTTTGGGAGTCCCACATACCCCCCCAGTTCGAAAGGCTGGGGGATATCCGTAAAAAGGATTCCGCAACTCCTTGTATAAAATAATAATAATGATGATGATGATGATGATGATGATGATGATGATGATGATGATGATGATGATGGTGATGATGATGATGATGATGATGATGATGATGATGATGATGATGATGATGATGATGATGATGATGATGATGATGATGATGATGATGATAATCCCTCCCGAGTGTGTTACCTTACCGAGGTGGGGGGCTTGCGTTTCTGCGATGAACCCTGGAACTCGGCTGGCAGGGGCTGCGGCCCCTGGCAGGTCTAACCTTGCAGGACAGGTCCAGGGGGAGCAGACTGACTTGGAACACACATAACATCAAAAGTTACGGTGAGAGGCATCGTGCCTATGGCTGCATGGCCCTAATGATGTAAACTAGTGGGGTCGCGAATGATCCCTACAGGGCACCTGGTGGAACCCTGCAGTATTTACACCTTACCTGAACAAGGCGGCTCTGCCTGGGCGGACCTACATTCCGACCTACTTGTGGGAATAAAATGGAAAAAACTTTAAAACAAACAAAACACAGGCAGAAGAAAGAGTTGACAAAAACATCGACTGAAGAGGAGCTTGGGGCAGTCAGAGAATCCGCGAAGGGTATATCGGAGAAGGGACAGACGATGAGAGTTTGATAGACGTGATCGAAAATGTCAACCTAAAGAAGAGAAGTAGTCATGTTCGTCAACAGGCCCTGAGGATCGATCCTTAGATCAGGGGACAAATAAATCAAGGTTCAGGAAAAGAGTAAAGACACCACCACCCGTGGAAGAAAGTAGGACGGTTCCACCTGTTATCGGAGATATAAGGAAGTATCGGGAGGGACTTGAAGCCTTCTCATTTGCCGAAAGCAATAAGGTGAACAAGGCGGCAAATTCCAAGATTCGGGCTCAGCTACAGCTGATCCGCGAATATCTTGTAAAAATGGAAGAAAAGACTCGCGTGCAGAGGAACATCAGCACCGTGATCACAACGAACATGGCAACGATCAGAGAAACCGTAGACGAGACATGGCATCAGTGCGATCGAAGGCATATGCTCGGTATGGCTGGATGGATCGGTGTGGGTAGTGAGACTGTGACACCACAGATGAAACAGAAACGAGAGACTAAGGGTATGAGCCCGGAACTAACGCTGGCGAAAAGACCGGTGGAGGGGACCGGGCCCACCTCGTGGACAACGATCGTTCGGAAACAAAAACGAACGACGACGGACATACGGCAACAGATGACAGAAACACCCACGGCATCGACGTCGACAGCCACGGCAATGAGATCCACAAGCACGACAAAGACAGGCAAGAAGGGCCGCACAACCCGGAGACTCGGTGTTGGAGTGGTCCTGATCAAACCAAAAGACGGACAATCGTATGCGGACACACTGCGACGAGAGAAAGCCGTCGAGCCAGCCGCCGACAAGGTACCGGTCAACGGTTATCGAATGACCAAAGACGGGGGTGTCCTGCTCCGCGTTAAAAGCGGAACAGGAGACAGACAGACCTTCAAGGACAAGCTCCGACAAGCCCTCGGAGAAGACGCATAAGTACGCGACATGACAACGAACGTACGACTGGACATACTTGATCTGGACTGCGTTACGGACAAAGACGAAGTGACGACAGCACTCCAACAGGAGACAAAAACCCCGAGGGACCCAAAAGTACACATTTTCGGGCTCAACAGACACAGACAGCGTATGTCTGAGAACTTGAGGAAGACGCCACGAACGCCTTGCTCAAGAAAGAACGGATCAGAATAGGATGGGTAAACTGCCGCATCAGACTGAGGACAACCGTGATCAGGTGCTACAAATGCCTTGGTTACGGTCATACCAGGACTGACTGTAAAGGACCGGACAGACGACAATGCTGCTGGAAATGCGGCAAGACAAACCACATCGGTAAGAACTGTCAACTGGACCCGACGTGTTACCTGTGCACCGAGGCGGGACACAGAAACACCGCGAATATACCGGGTACCGGGACGTGCGCGGTTTTCAAGGCCGCACTGGAGGAGTGCAAGTCCAAAACTGAGACGAAGACATGATTGTCTTATAGGGCAACATGCACAGATGCGAGGAAGTACATCTCCTGCTCCTTCAAATCGCGACTGAACACGACGGCGACATACTGATACTGAGCGAACAGTATAGGAACATGACGACCCCGATGTGGTTTCCAAACGACGCGGGCACGTCGGCCATCTGAGTCAAAAACACCAATGTCCGCGTTCTCGACAGTGGAACGGGAGATTACGTTTGGGTGAGGGTAGACGATCTCACCTACGTCAGCGTTTACCTGACCTCGACCTGCTCCGCTGGAGCGTTCGAGGACGGGGTGAATAGACTCGAGGACGCCCTGCGAGAGCTACCAGCGGATCTGGTGTTTACTGGCGATCTCAACTGTAGGGCAATTGAATGGGGTATGACACGGACTGACAAACGCGGACGGCTGTTACTGGAGATGGCAGCGCGAACAGATCTGACGGTAGCAAACACGGGACGGAAACCGACGTACATCCGACCGGGGGTAGGCTCCTCAATACCGGACGTAACTATGATCTCGGACAGCATCTTGTCGCGGATGAGGCGATGACGGGTGATCGATGACTATACGGCCAGCGATCACCAATACATCGTCTTCGAAGTGAGAAGACTTACACAGACGCGATGCGACAGACCTGAGCGGGCACCGCGGTGAAACGTACGCAAACTGGATAAAGACAAGTTCTCAAGGGAACTGCTGGAAGCAGCCCCCCTTCCCTCGCAGAAACCATACCTGACGAACTGACGGGGCAAAGAAAAACCGAACGACTCACCGTTGAGACGATGAGGCTGATGGGACGGCTCTGCAAGACATCAATGCCGCGCAAGACCACCCGACACCCCAGACGAACGACGTACTGGTGAACAGACGAGATCGCCCAACTGCGACGACTGTGCATTACGGCAAAGCGAAGGATGTATCGAGCACGGGAAAGATACCAGCCATCCGCGGCCGCTCTTACCGTACAGTACAAACCGGCACGGAAGACGTTGACTTACGCTATTAAGGGGCTATACCAGTGTGACACTTTTAAAAAATCGATTTTTTGCCTTTTTCGACAGTTTATACTTTGAAGAATATCCTGTAAAAATGTCAAGGCCCTATCTTTAATACTCCTGAATGGCAGCCTTCTAAAGAACAACCGCTCGTAGGTATAAGATGACCCATCTGCCTGGAGGCGGAGCTCGGAGCTGACGTGTTGTTACCTGATTCTTTGGTCACTATAGAGGAAGGGGACACTATACAGGGGACTCTATAGGGCCATTTGAAATCAGCGTTGCCATTTAAAAGGTACTCTGGAGTCGTTCAACGCAGTTGACCGAACCAAAGGTTTAGGAGAAAGGAGTAAGAATATCGTGAAGCTAACTGGCAAAGTTATTAATAAACTCCAGAAATACTATGGATTGGCAATTACCAGGCATCAAGATAATGTTGATGAAATGTGTCAAGAAATTTGGGCTACCTTGCATCATTTGTCTTCGACAGACGAAAATCCGAACCACGGAAATTGCCCTGCAGATGCGAATAGCTGGTGCTCATATCGCCGCGCGAAAGCTTAAGGAGTGGACGTATCAAAGTTCAAACATGATTATCTGCCATTTGACAAGGGTGTTACGAAAGCTTTGGAACCTATTTATACTGACTTGAGTTCAAGGGAATTACTAGAGCGATGCAAAGGAGGGAACACGCGGAATAACAATGAAAGCTATAACGGCTTGCTCTGGCACTTTGCTCCAAAGCACCTTCATAATGGATTGAAAACGATCGAGCTCGCTAATTTTCTTGCAGTCTCAATATTTAACGATGGTTTTCATGCTATTCTAAAAATGCTACAAGTAATGGACGTCATGATCGGTCCTATTGCAAAAGAATATGCCATGGAGAGAGATGACAGCCGAATCAATCAGGTCGTCGCGTTCAGAAACCCAGAGGTATGCACTGAAGTAGTCGTGCCCGCCCAGATCTCTGCTCCGTACAGGAGAATCGAGTGCGTCACCGACATTAGCAGCCGGCGTTTGCTGGTCATTGGTCCTCTTACGTTTGCCATTAGACGGCTCAGCGTTGCTACCATGGCCGCTGCTTTGTCTGTCGCTTTCCTGATGTGTTCCCAGAACATGAATTTGATATCGAGAGTGATGCCAAGATACCTCACTGCGTTCTTTGTTTCCACTTCTTCATTTCCGACCCGCATGCGCAGTATGTTTGGGATCCTCTTCCGAGTGAGTACTACTATCTCCGAGTACGAGTACGGAGTACGAGATTGACAGCCTCCACGAAGTATTCATAAATGGATACGGGCGTACTCTGGGCAATGTCCTGCAGAACGAACGGTTGTGGTACCCAATCCCTTCGTAGTAGTGAAGCAGAATAGCGAATTAGTCAATCAAAACTATGCAATGGTACTAACTAAAGGAAATATTATCCCAGGTGGTACACCAATATCAACATTGGTAAATCCACTGTCTGTAGAGACGGCCCTATGGATTCTGGGGAGGGCCATGTATTGCATAATCAGGGGACATCAAACCCGTTCCAGAAAAGATCAAAACTACAAAGATCATCGATAAAGAAAAATAGTAGCAACTCGGTAGCTGACGAAGCCGATGCTTCTTGTACCGTTATAACTAGATATACTGGACGAACAGTACACGAAATAAGTGGTGCCGCCGGAAATTTTACTTTTCAAGTAGCCGAATCTAGTAAAACAACTATTGACCTAGAAAAGGAAAATATGAATCTCTTGGCAAGACTAGAGCATATGGAGCAATTATTTGCCAAGCTAAGTGAAGAAATTGAGTATCTAAATAGAGAAAGTGAAAACCGAAAAATGAATCAGGATTCAAAAGAAGATTGCGATATGGGAAGCGTGGAACTACACGAAATCATCTATTGCACTGATGAAGATGAACTACAAAGAGAGACAGACTGGATCCTAAAGAAGAAAAAACAGTCCAGGAAGAGTAAGAAAAGAAAAGCTGAATCGTCACCTGAGGCTGAGCAATTAAATGGTAGGGGTCAATCTAGTCCAGATTCAAAAGTTGTTCTACCCAAAGCCAATCAACCAAACGATAGCAAATCCACCAAGAACATTACACAAAAATTGGTGCAACCGAAAGAAAAACCACCCCCACCAATAAATATTGTGGGTGTAACCAGTTACCCAGAAATTCAGTCACTGATGAAATCGGTTACTGACAAAGACTGTAAGGTAACAGCGCTAAACAATGACGTTTGGAAAATTAATACTCTGGACTCAGACACTCATAGAACCTTATCTATGAAATTGAATGCTGAAAAGTATCAGTGGTTTACCTATGAGAACAAACAGGCCCGACCTATAAAAGTCATGGCAAGAGGTTTGCATCACACCTGCTCAAGCAAAGAGATAATGGAAGACTTACAAAACAAAGGTCTTAAAATACTAGATGCTGTGAATATGGTTAAAAAAGAGAGAACAGAAATCCAGGAAGGAAACTAAACTATTAGTAAAAGGGGACTCCCACTCTTGATGCTGGTATTTGACAACACAGAGAATGTTCAAAACATTTATGGAATAAAAGGAATCCTTCACATGAAGGTGAAAATCGAACCAATGAGAAGAACCACGACACGCATACCCCAATGCAAAAAATGTCAGGCATTTAATCACACCCAAAAATATTGCGGCCAGGATCCAAGATGTGTAAAATGCTCAGATAATCTTATTACCCAGGCATGTACAATAGGGAGAGATGTGCCAGCCAAGTGTATAAATTGTAAGGGCCAACATCCGGCTAATTATCGAGGCTGTGAGGTTGCTAAACAACTACAAAAATTAAGAGACAAAACAAGAAATCAACCGCAAAATCACGAAAATCGAAGGATTCAAATACCAAATCCAATGGATCAAAACCCACAACCAAGCAACTCAGAGCAAAGAAGACCGTTTGCCGAGGTAGTGAAAGGTTTGGGTTCAACCAAACATATGGGCTCTAAAAATAACCAAATTTTGGAAAACATTACCAACAGCATTGCAGCTATTATAAAGTGGCTAGATGACCAAAGTAATCTGAACAACATGATACTTGATCAACTGAAGAAAATGCAACTCCCACAACGCAATCCAACAAAAAATGTCAAGTAAGAACACAACGTTCAAAATAGCAATCTGGAATGCGAATGGGATTATGCAACATATTCCAGAAATAGAAATATTCCTTAATTCAGAAAAAAATCGACATTTTCTTAATATCTGAAAGCCATTTAGTTAAATCTTCGTTTGTTAAAATACGGGGTTATAACTTATATCACTCCATTCATCCAGCGGAAAGAGCAAGAGGTGGTTCGGCATTGCTAATAAAGGAAAATATAAAACACCATTTAGAATCAAATATCGAAAAAGAAACAATGCAAGTCACTACTGTAAGGATCCAAATTAAACACAGACAGCTTACTGTCTCCGCAATATATTGCCCTTCTCGGCATAACTTGAAAAGAGAGGACTACCTTAAACTATTTAAATCACTAGGACGTGATTTTATTATTGGAGGTGACTTTAACGCGAAAAATATCTATTGGGGGTCTAGACTTACGACGTCAAAAGGTAAAGAATTGCTTCAAGTAGGGCAGACATTAAAATGTGAATTTTACTCTGGTGGTTCCCCAACATACTGGCCCCGTGACGGAACGAAAATACCTGACCTAATATACTTCTATGTAGCAAGAGGCATATCACAGAACTACATCCACACTGAAGACAGTAATTCTCTAGTATCGGAGCATTCCCCGGTTATCATGACAGTCAGTGAAACGGTAATTCAAAGGGAGAGTGCACCCAGATTAACAAATTCAAAAACAAACTGGGATCTCTTTCATGCAGTAATGGAGGAAAAAATCAATCTCCAGGTACAGATAAGAAATTCTAACCAGTTGGAAGATGAATTAGGACAACTCAATGCAGCAATTCACTATGCTGCTTTGGCAAGTACCCCCATTATACAAAATAAGAAGAAGCCTAACATATCCTACCCAATGGAAGTTAGAGAGTTAGTAAGAGAAAAACGGCGAGCACGTAAAACCTGGCAAATAACTAGAACACCGGAGAACAAAACAATTCTTAACAATTTGTGTACCAGTCTCAAATCTCTTCTTAAAGAAGTTAAAAATGCATCAATCAACAGATATCTAGTTAGCCTAACCGATGAAAAAAATTCTGATTATTCACTGTGGAAGGCGACGAAGGGACTCAAAAGACCCAAAATGCAAGTGCCTCCTCTTAAAAAGGAGGATGGAACCTGGGGAATAGGTCCTAAAGAGAAGGCTGATCTGTTTGCGGAGTATCTTGAGGATACCTTTCAACCACCACCAAGACCAACGGCCAATGAAAATATAATGTCAATCCACAAGCTAGATAAATTTGATATACGCCCAGTAACTCTCAAAAAATTAAAAGAAGAAGTAAAAAGTAACATGAATGTTAAAAAAGCCCCAGGGTATGGCTTGATTACTTGCCAAATAATCAAGGCTCTACCAGATAAAGAATTTCGTAAGCTATTGCACATAATCACTGCAGGCTTTCGGCTAAAATATGTTCCATGGTAATGGAAAGTAGCAGAAGTAATCATGATAGCAAAACCTGATAAACCACCTAACCATAAAAAATCATACAGGCCAATTTCATTGCTGCCAATTATGTCAAAACTCTTTGAAAAATTATTACTTAAGGACCGACAACTAATTCCTCCACATCAATTTGGATTAAGAGAAAAGCATTCCACAATTGAACAGGTGCATAGAATCACCAACATTATTGAAAGAACGTAAGAACGTAAAAAAGTATGCTCCAGCATATTTCTGGACGTCGCCCAAGCATTCGACAAGGTCTGGCATAGTGGACTGGAATTCAAGCTGCATAGAGATCTGCCGAGGCAATTCTATGCCATACTAAGATCCTATTTATCCAATAGACATTTTCGTGTGAGGGTGAATACTCCGAACTAAAGAAACCTCTGCTGGTGTCCCGCAGGGGAGTGTCTTAGGACCAATCCTGTATCTATTATATACAAGGGATATTCCAACAACAAATGAAGGGACCATAGCCACCTTTGCGGATGACACAGCAATCATGGCGATTGTAAGTAATGTCGCTGATGCAACAAGCAAACTCCAGAAGATTACCAATGCAGTATTTAGCTGGACTAAGCGCTGGAGAATCAAACTTAATGAGACGTAGTCCACGCATATTAACTTTACATATCAAAAGGCTTCCCATCTACCGATAGAAATTAACTCACGACCGGTGCCATAAGCAAATCAAGCTAAATACGTTGGCATGACCCTCGATGCCAAGCTCAAGTGGAGAGAGCATGTCAAAAAGAAAAAAGAAGAACTTAACATTAAGTTCAGAAAAATATATTGGCTGATAGGTAGAGGCTCTGAGCTTACAATTCACAACAAGCTGCTGCTATATCGGCAAATACTGAAGCCGATATGGACCTACGGTATTCAACTCTGGGGATGTACTAAGCAAACAAATGCCAAAATGATACAAACGTTTCAAAACAAGGTTCTTCGTAGCATCGTAAATGCTCCGTGATACACAAGAAATGAAGACCTTCACAGGGACTTACAGATGAAATACATCAAAGATGAAATACAAAAGCATGCCGCCAAACACGAAATAAGGCTCCAAGAACACGGAAACCCCTATATTCGCCATATGATAGATAACCCTGTCGCTGAAAGAAGACTCCAAAGAACGAGGCCACTTGACCTAGTAAACTTGCCAAAATAAAATTTGTACTTTAAATAGGTTTAAATAATTATGGGACTAACCATTGGGTTTCACCCCAACAAATCAGAATTGTTTAAGAAATGTAAAATTTGTAAATTTTGAAAGATAAATTGCTAGATGAGCTCAGTCTCAGTTGTAATTAATAAAGAAAAGAAAAAACTATCTCCGAGTGAATAATAATAATAATAATAATAAATATATATATATTTTTTTTTTTCGAGGGGTGGTGGAAAATCTTTACAAAGACAGATAGTGTTTGAGAATCCCGTCCGGAGGATGTTGTTTGACAGACCTGTGAATATATTGTAACTAATAAAGCTTCACTCAAGACAGGTGAAAATAAACCAGACACATAGATGTTAAATTAGAGAAAGTGGTTTATTACACCTTCCACATAACTACAACAAATCACATAATTTTGAAAAAACACTAAAAGTGAGAATAAATACAAGAAAGACCAAATTTAGAAAGAATACAAAATAATATGAATAAATGCACCAAAAATCTGAGAATTAACAATTGAATTTAATTAACGAAGCTGAATTTAATTTGAGCTGTTGCAGCACACAATTATATTAATTGCGCTGCATGTGCTGAGAGCAGTGTACGCACCGCAACCAGTGCTGCGGAGCATGCCACGCGATGAGATAAATGAGTGCGTAAGGCGATATAACAATTCACAGCAAGCTCTCAGCAGCTTAATGAAGAGAGGTTGCAGTGAACAAATGAGAGCACTTGCAATTGAAATTGCTTGAGTGCTCTACACGCATGAGACTAGCTACGCAGGCAGCACTGCGTAGCACAATACAACACATAATGAGGATGCACAAAATAAGCAGTGTTTAGTCGCTGTACTCTTCCAGCAGATGTCCTGGGGAAAAGTACAGTGAATATAGTACACCTGCATAATTATATTAATTATACCGGCAAATTAAGCTGAGAGGAAACGTGGCGGGACATGTGCTGTGAAGCCCGCCATAAAGTGAGACCAAAAAATGTTGATGTACCGATGAGAATCCAACTCCTCATTGCCATTGAATTTATGGTAAATTATAACAATGCACTCGTACCTGATTTTGAGTCCTGGTGAGCAAACGAAGGTTGAGATAATCCGGTTGAGAGATGTTAAAATTGTCCAAATGCGTGCGCTGTTCCGTGCGGGTTTTCACGTAAGTGTGAAAATATCCAACATGGTTGCGGGATATGAAAGCGTCGTTGGGCGCTGAAGTCAGTTGAGCGAGATAGCCGGTAAGCGAAACCGAAGGCAGGCGAGAGAGACATCCTCTCGCTCGACGCGGCCTGCCAACGAGGCACAGCCTCGACTTCGCGAAGCCTTGCCTCGGCTATCTTCGGCTCAACCGAACTCCGTGTGCTGGAGCACCGCAACAGGTAGGCGCACGACGAATATCGATCGCCGTGCGCCAGCTGATTATCCAACAGAGAGGAAGGACCGCACTCCTTAAAGTGTAGGATTTCTACCCACTAAAAACCACCAACCCTTTTTCCAGATGTTGTGTAACGACCCCAGAACCGCTTCCGCATTTCGTCAGGGTCGTTCTGTTCCTTTGCCTTCCAGGCCCTTTAACTCTTTCCTGCTTGCTTATGGCCGCGGTCCGGCGCAAGCTGTGATGTTCTGCCCAATTCCATTAACTGACACGCTAATGCCCTAACTGTTTTCAATGTGTCACTTCACTGTGGTTCACTGGACTCGGCACTATTTTCTCGCACCGCACTGTTCACTATGCTCACGATGTCCAACTAGTTGTTGTCTGCTCCGGCTATCACTCTGTTATTTTCTTCTTGTTTCTTCTGGCGTAGAACTGTTTCGGCAAAATTTGTCACCGCATCCCACTTCTCCGCGCTGATCAGCATCGATGCCACTATGTTCTCTGGGGTGATAAGACCTAGTGACTCCTCCATCCTTTCCCTCTCATCCCTCCATCTATTACACTCGAAGAAGGTGTCATGAGCGTCGTCGCGTTCAGAACCCCCGTAGATACATCGCGGATTTTCCACTTTCTCGATCTTGTAAACGTATGCGCTGAAGTAGCCATGCCCGCTCAATAGTTGGGTCAGGTAGTAAGTAACTTCCCCATGTTTACGATCTGTCCATAGAGCCAGATGTTTGAGGAGTCTGGCTGTTCATCTTCCTCTTGCCTCACTGTCCCACATGCCCTGCCAAAGCTCCATGGTATGATTCCTCTCCTGTTTCTTCATTTGTTGTCGATCGTGTTTAGCTCGTCGTAGGTAGACTCGTTTCTTCTCTCTTGCGAGAAGCTCGATGGGTACTACTCCAGCAATGACCACGGCCGCCGGCTCTTCCTTGTACCGCGGCTATACGCTTCCTTCGGCTTTCCGCTTCCAGTGCGTCCGCCCAGATCTCTGCTCCATACAGGAGAATCGAGTGTGTCACCGACATTAGAAGCCGGCGTTTACTGGTCATTGGTCTTCTCACGTTCGCCATGAGACGGCTCAGCGCTGCTACCATAGTCGCCGCTTTGTCTGTCGCTTTCCTGATGTGTTCCCAGAAGGTTAGTTTGGTGTCCAGGGTGATGCCGAGATACCTCACTGCGCCCTTCGTTTCCACTTCTTCGTTTCCGACGCGCATGCGCAGTATGTTCGGGATCCTCTTCCGCGTGAGAACTACTATCTCCGTCTTCTGCGTGGCTAGGCTGAGGCCGTGGTCCCCCATCCATTGGTGCGTCCGCCTCATGACCTGGTTAAGACGCCTTTGTGCCGCTTCGGGGTCTCTTGCTGTGATGACCGCGGCAACGTCGTCGGCGTATCCTATCAGGTACGTGTCATCTGGCATTTCCATCCGTAGAATTCCATCGTACGAGATGTTTCAGAAATCTGGCCCGAGGATCGATCCCTGAGCTGTGCCTGAGGTGATGACTTTTCTCTGTTGTCCTTCTCGTGTGTCGTAGAGCAGTACTCGGTCCTTTAAGTAGTCGTCCACCATCGCGAGGAGGCACGCTGGTACCTGGAAATGTACCTTTAGCGCACGCATGAAGTCGCACCATCTTGCTGAATTAAAGGCATTCTTCACGTCGAGCGTAGCCAATACCACGATCTCTCGGGAGTAATGGTTGCTCTCCCGCGTTGCCTTAACTGTCCTCATGACCTCTTGAACTGCGTCTACCGTGGATCGTCCTTTCCTGAAACCGAATTGTCTAATAATAATAATAATAATAATAATAATAATAATAATAATAATAATAATAATAATAATAATAATAATAATAATAATAATAATAATAATAATAATAATAATAATAATAATAATAATAATTGGACAGAAAGAGCGACAGGCAACTGGACAAGACGACTAATAAAGGACCTGAGACCGTGGATCGAAAGGGATTTTGGGGACGTAAATTTTTACATCACCCAGTTCCTGACGGGACACGGTTACTTTAGACGGTACCTTTATAACATGGACAGAGTACGGACGCCAGACTGTAAGTACTGTGGACACGAACGAGACGACGCGGAACACACATTTTTTGTGTGCGACCGCTGGACAGGACTCCGACTGGAACTGGAGACGATTGTTGGCAGCATCACCCCGGACAACATTGTTCAGGTGATGCTCCACTCGACAGAATGGTGGCAACTAGTTGCCACCTATACAGAGACGATACTGCGACGAAAAAACGTAGACGGCTGCCTCACCTAACCGAGCAGACAGACTGACGTGACGCGACAGGTTACAGACAGTAAGACGAACGGACGAACACGGACAGAACCCCCAGCCAGAAGTAATACCAAAATAGTTCCTGGTCTGGGGGAGGACAACAAGGAGAGGGCGGTTTAGTGGGTAGGCCTATTTTTTTGGGAGTCCCACATACCCCCCCAGTTCAAAAGACTGGAGGATATCCGTAAAAAGGATTCCGCAACTCCTGGTATAATAATAATAATAATAATAATAATAATAATAATAATAATAATAATAATAATAATAATAATAATAATAATGATGATGATGATGATGATGATGATGATGATGATGATGATGATGATGATGATGATGATGATGATGATGATGATGATGATGATGATGATGATGATGATGATGATGATGATGATGATGATGATGATGATGATGATGATGATGATGATGATGATGATGATGATGATGATGATGATGATGATGATGATGATGATGATGATGATGATGATGATGATGATGATGATGATGATGATGATGATGATGATGATGATGATGATGATGATGATGATGATGATGATGATGATGATGATGATGATGATGATGATGATGATGATGATGATGATGATGATGATGATGATGATGATGATGATGATGATGATGATGATGATGATGATGATGATGATGATGATGATGATGATGATGATGATGATGATGATGATGATGATGATGATGATGATGATGATGATGATGATGATGATGATGATGATGATGATGATGATGATGATGATGATGATGATGATGATGATGATGATGATGATGATGATGATGATGATGATGATGATGATGATGATGATGATGATGATGATGATGATGATGATGATGATGATGATGATGATGATGATGATGATGATGATGATGATGATGATGATGATGATGATGATGATGATGATGATGATGATGATGATGATGATGATGATGATGATGATGATGATGATGATGATGATGATGATGATGATGATGATGATGATGATGATGATAATTGTTGCTGCTGTTGTTGTTGTTGTTGTTGTTAGTGTGCCGATACCGCGTAATTGGATTATTCGGTATTCGGTATAATATTAAAAAGTTATTACTTTGGGATCGTTTGCCGATAAGGAGATGAATCTCGAGTTATCGATTGAAACGCGAATTCATATAAAAGGAAGTATTTATTATAGGCAACGGTAACTTTTCGTTGTCTATTTAAAAGTCAATGTAAGAATGTACAATAATATATTGTTTCGAGTATTTGACGAGGAACCAACCCGTTCTATCTTAAGTCTAATTTATAACTGATTTTCGTAAAGCAGTTGCTAACTGTGTTCACGAAAGTCCCTTAATTCGCAATTTTAGCGTTAGCCTCTCGTCGAACGCCAAGCGAGTCGCCTCATGCTGCGTCGGCGTTCTTGGTGTCGTTCATACGATCGGGCATTAGACTTCGTTTCTTGTCTTGAACGAATTCCAATGTTTCTTTGCTATGGAATATTCCCGAATATACGAAATATACGAAATACGAAGTGGAATATTCCGCGGCACAACATAATAATAATAATTATTTTATTTTATTTTTATTTTTTTTCGAGGGGTTGTGGAAAATCTTCACTAAGACAGAAAGGAGGGACCTCACTCCTCAAAGTGTAGGATTACTACCCACTAAAAACCACCAACCCTTTTTCCAGATGTTGTGTAACGACCCCGGAACCGCTTCCGCATTTCGTCAGGGTGGTTCTGTTCCTTTGCCTTCCAGGCCTCTTCACTCTTTCCTGCTTGTTTATGGCCGCGATCCGGCGCAAGCTGTGATTCTCTGCCCAATTTCATTCGCTGACACGCTAATGCCCTAACTGTTTTCACTGTGTCACTTCACTGTGGTTCACTGGACGCGACACTTTTTTCTCGCACTGCACTGTTCACTATGCTCATGATGTCCAACTAGTTGTTGTCTGCTCCAGCTATCACTCTGTTATTTTCTTCTTGTTTCTTCTGGCGTAGAACTATTTCGGCAAATTTGTCACCGCATCCCACTTCTCCGCGCTGATCAGCATCGATGCCACTATGTTCTCTGGAGTGATGAGCCCCAGTGACTCCTCCAACCTTTCCCTCTCATCCCTCCACCGGTTACACTCGAAGAAGGTGTGATGAGCATTGTCGCGTTCAGAATTCTCGTAGATACATCGCGGATTTTCCACTTTCCCTACCTTGTGGAGGTATGCGCTGAAGTAGCCGTGCCTGCACAATAGTTGAGTCAGGTAGTAAGTCACTTCCCCATGTTTTCGTTCTGTCCATGGGCCAGATGTTTGATGAGTCTAGCTGTCCATCTTCCTCTTGCGTCACTGTCCCACATGTCCTGCCAAAGCCCCATGGTGTGATTCCTCTCCTGTTTCTTTAACTGTTGCCGATCGTCTTCAGCTCGTCGTAGGTAGACCCGTTTCTTCCTTCTCGCGAGGAGCTCGATGGGTACCACTCCTGCAATGACCAGGGCCGCCGGTCCTGATACCGTTCGATATAAACAGGCCACTCTCAGGGCTCTTCTTCTTTGTACCGCGGCTATACGCTTCCTTTGGCTTTCCGCTTCCAGTGCGTCTGCCCAGATCTCTGCTCCATACAGGAAAATCGAGTGCGTCACCGACATTAGAAGCCGGCGTTTGCTGGTCATTGGTCTTCTCAGAAGGTTAGTTTGGTGTCCAGGGTGATGCCGAGATACCTCACTGCGCCCTTCGTCTGTCCTCAACTGTCCTCATGACCTCTTGAACTGCGTCTACCGTGGATCGTCCTTTCCTGAAACCGAATTGTCTATCGGACAGGTCACCTGCTTCCCGTATCGCTGTATGTAGTCGCGGCTTGATCATCCTCTCCAGCAATTTTTCGGCCGTGTCCAACATGCACAGCGGCCTGTAGGCTGACGGGGAGTTAGGGTCTCCTTTGCTTTTGCTGATTAACACCAAACGCTGCGTCTTCCAGCGTTTGGGAAAAACTCCGCTCTTCAGGCAGCAGTTGTACATGTCGAGAAGCAGTTTCGGGCGGGCGCCTGCCACCGCCTTTAACACTTCTGCCGATACGCCGTCGGGTCCTGGGGCCTACCTGTTCTGCAGTGATTGGACCGCGTCTATCAGCTTCTCCTCATTGAATGACATAATGTCCTCAATCCTGATGTCGAGGTCCTCCTCGCTCCTCGGTGGGTGAGTCGGGAATAGGGTATCTACGATGTTTTTCATCCTATTCAGGTCCATGCTCTCTCTTTCCGGGAAAGCTTCTAGTTTCCGCGTCACTATCCTGTAGCCCAATCCCCACGGGTCGTTATTTACGTCCTGTATAATGAAATTCCAGCGCTCCATCTTGCTGCGGTCAATTTGACGCTGTAGGATCTTTTTGGCCCCTTTGTATTGAGCCGCGATGACTACTGCCTCATCAGGATTCCTTCTTCGAAATCGGGTTGCTTTCCTTCGCAGTCGGAGGCATCGTTTTCGCTGATTGGCGATCTTGTCGGTCCACCAGTACGCTGCCTGCTTATTTGCTGGTTGCTGCTTTCTCGGCATCGATGCTCTGCACGCTTGCAATACTAGCTGCATCGTTTCGTCCACTAATTCTTCTGCACTTGGGTTTTCAACGTGCGTCGAGATTCTCCGTCCGTTGAGTATCGCTATACGCAGTTTCCTCTCGTCCATTTTGGCTACGTTCCATCTTGGTGGTAGGTCCCTGTTGACCCTTGGTGCGCTTCCTCCTTCAAATAATTCGAACGTGATGTATTGATGGTCGCTGCCTGTGAAGTCTTCAATCACCGTCCATTTTCTCACACATGGCACTGCGCGTTCCGATGCAAACGAAATGTCCGGTATCGTTCCCCTGTAGCCTGGTCGTCGGAAAATCGCAGTCGAACCGGTGTTGAGCACTGTGAGGCTTAGTCTTGAAACCATTTCCATTATTCGCCTGCCTCTGCCGTCTGGATGCGGCATACCCCATTCGATCGCTCGCACATTAAAATCTCCAGCCACGATGATTTTTCCTTCCATGTCCCGTAGTTGGTCTTCCAGGCTGTTGAGTTTCTCTTCAAATTGCCTGATGCCTTTATTGGGCGTGAAGTAGCAGCTCACGTAGTAAACGTCCCTCTGTTTAATCCTCGTCGCCGATGTTTCCTCGTCATTCCTTGCAGCTCTTCTGGCTTTCCTATTGTTGGCCTTGACCGCGCCTCTTTTCTCCTTTCTGTGGCGAGGTTCTTGCCACTCACCTTCCGTTTTTGCATGCTTAGGTCTTTTATCCGCCCGTTGTACAGGAGATGCTCCTCCTGGGCTGGTTAGGTGTTGTGACCTCGGGTTTCCTCCATTCGAAGATTGTGAGGCTAGTCGTCTGCCTCCCGCTGGTATTTTTCGCAATTCTGCTTCAATCTTCTTCCTCTCTAATCTGGATGCTGAAATGGCCTCCAAGGATTCCTCCAGCTTCTGTAATCCTTGTTTGATGTCCATGCTGCTCTATCGCTGACATTCGCTGCTCTATCGAGCCGTCTTGCTCCTCATTTGCACTGATATCCGTCCCGTTATGAAGGAGACTCAACATCAGTGCGTTGTTAATCTGTTCACCCTTGTTTCCTCGTGTTCTAGTAGGATGACGGCTCTCCTCGCTTGTTGCTTTGTATGCTACGTTGGCCAAGTCATCCACCAATGTAGAACTGCGGTCGCTTGCTTTCGACGCCGGGGAGCCCGCTTGCCCACTCCCTGTCGACGCCGGTACTGGGGTATCCCCCCCTGCACCGTAAACTGTTTTCCTTGATTGTTGTTACTCATAATTGGTTTGTTGTAGGGGTGTTCTTTCCCCTGGATTTCAGTCGCCTCTTACGACAGGCATACCTTACCTCGGGAATATTCTAACCCCTACCCCGCAGGGTAATAATAATAATAATAATAATAATAATAATAATAATAATAATAATAATAATAATAATAATAATAATAATAATAATAATAATAATAATAATAATAATAATAATAATAATAATAATAATAATAATAATAATAATAATAATAATAATAATAATAATAATAATAATAATAATAATAATAATAATAATAATAATAATAATCATAATAATAATAATAATAATAATAATAATAATAATAATAATAATAATAATAATAATAATAATAATAATAATAATAATCCCCCATCTTCACGGCGGAGGAGCTCACTAGGGCATCCAACGCAATGAAGACTGGTAAGGCACCGGGACCAGACGGAGTACCGGCGGAGATTATCCGGCTGATGGTCAATCTGAGGCCGGAGATATTTCTCGACCTGTACAACACATGTTTGACGACGGGCACGTTTAGCGACCGGTGGAAGGCGGCAAGGCTAGTTCTTATCCCCAAAGGTAAGGGCGACCCCAATACGCCGGCAGCCTACCGGCCGTTGAGTTTACTCGACACGACGGGTAAACTCTACGAACAATTACTGAGACCGAGACTGACGGACGTGATACAAACCAGCGGAGGCCTTTCAGACCTGCAGTTCGGCTTCAGGAGGGGTCGATCGACGATTGGAGCGATCCAAAAAGTGGTTGACTCCTTCCTGGACTTAGAAAGACATTGCCACGCAGCACGACCTGTCGTTCTGCTGGCAACCTTGGACGTCAGGAACGCCTTCAACTCGGCCAGGTGGGTCGATATCCTGGAGGCGCTTGAAAGCAACTTCGGGGTTCCGGCTTACTTGGCTCGGGTGGTGGAGGACTACCTGAAAAACAGACAGATTACGTACGAGACGACTGAAGGACCAGTGACGAGGCAAATCACCGCCGGGGTTGCGCAGGGGTCCATACTGGGACCGGACTTTTGGAACGGACTTTACGACGGCTTGCTCAGGCTGGAAATGCCGCTCGGCGTACTACTCGTCGCTTACGCTGACGACGTGGCGGCGGTGATCACCGAGCGGTCTCCGGATCTGGCACAGCTAAAACTGAACCAGACGATGCGACGAGTGGGACGATGGATGACGGATCACGGACTACAACTCGCGACAGAAAAGACCGAACTGACGTTCCTTAGTAGAAGACGTATACAGACGAGACTTCCTATGTTGGTCGGGACGGACAAAATCGTGGCCGGGGGGGAAGTCAAGTATCTGGGGGTAACTCTGGATACGAAGATGACCTTCTGGCCTCATATACAGAAAACAGCTCAGAGGGCGGCCGAGAGGATAGCATCCCTAAGCCGCCTGATGGCTAACACGACTGGACCGAGACCGGGCAAACGACGACTTTTAATGGCGACGGCCCACTCGATCCTCCTTTACGGCGCGGAGATCTGGGCAGATGCCCTGAAGACAAAGAAGTACTGCCACGCGATGACGACGGTACAAAGACAGGGTGCGCTGAGGATCGCCTGCTCCTATCGAACTGTATCTGCACAAGCAGTTTTGGTGGTGGCCGGCGTAATCCCCGTAGACCTCCTAGCTTTCGAGCGAAAGAGGATCTACGGGAAAAGCGCGGACATAAGACGGGAGGATGCGGCAGTTGCGGAGCGCAACAGGACAATACAGACTTGGCAAGATCGATGGACAGAAGAACGCACAGGCAACTGGACGAGACGACTTGTAAAGGACCTGAGACCGTGGATCGGAAGGGAGTTTGGGGACGTGAATTTTTACGTTACCCAGCTCCTGACCGGACACGGCGACTTCCGAAGGTACCTTTACAACATGAACAGAGTACGGACGCCAGACTGTAAGTACTGCGGACACGAACGAGACGACGCGGAGCACACATTTTTTGTGTGTGACCACTGGACAGGACTGCGACTAGAACTCGGGACGATTGTTGGTAGCATCACTCCGGACAACATTGTCCAGGTGATGCTCCACTCAACAGAATGGTGGCAACTAGTTGCCACCTATACAGAGACGATACTGCGACGAAAAAACGTAGATGGCTGCCTCACCTAACTGAGCAGACGGACTGACGTGACGCGACAGGTTACAGACAACAAGACGAACGGACGAACACAGACAGAACCCCCAGCCAGAAGTAATATCGAAATAGTTCCTGGTCTGGGGGAGGGCAACAAGGAGAGGGCGGTTTAGTGGGTAGGCCTGCTTTTTTGGGAGTCCCACATACCCCCCGAGTTCGAAAGGCTGGGGGATATCCGTAAAAAGGATTCCGCAACTCCTTGTGAAAAAAAAAAATAAATAAATAAATGAATAATAATAATAATAATAATAATAATAATAATAATAATAATAATAATAATAATAATAATAATAATAATAATAATAATAATAATAATAATAATAATAATAATAATAATAATAATAATAATAATAATAATAATAATAATAATAATAATAATAATAATAATAATAATAATAATAATAATAATAATAATAATAATAATAATAATAATAATAATAATAATAATAATAATAATAATAATAATAATAATAATAATAATAATAATAATAATAATAATAATTCCTAGGGAGAGCACACTCCTACTGGACGCGTCCCCAGGTGGCGGATAGGGGAAGCTTTTCAGAGCTGGGGCGAGCCCCCGCGGACCAAAGCCGCAGGCATATATAGTGGTATACGCAGGCGTAATCAGCCACTCACGCACACCTACACAGACACTTCCGTCTGGTTCCCTGGAGGCTCGATGACGGTGCGAGTTGGGGGCCCTATAAACGGGACTACCCATGAGTCGGTAGCGTGAACGGGAGGCCCTATAAGCGGGTATCTCCACGCGGGTTATAGCTGATCGGGGGCCGTATAAACGGGTACCTCCCGAGACTGAATGGGGTCACTCGACCCTCCGGCGGAACGGGCGGACACTATGCAGCGCCCTCTGGATGGATGGCAAAGGCTGTCAGGAGAGGTTTCTCCCATGGTCGTGTGCGTCCCCGCTCTGGAGGGTACATCCGTCAAACCAGTACTGCACTCCTGGGCCGCCACTAGTAGGAAGGCCCGAACCCGGCCTAACCAGCATGGGAGGCTGCCTTGCACAGTGGTAAGGTGCCGTCACGGCGGCACTAAATCTCGCTCCTCGCAGGAATGCCAACTGGCGAGTGGACGGGACCTTTCTGCGGGGGTGCGGGGGAGGAACGGACGAGGCCACCGGATTGTTGGCACGCTCAACCATTGAGAGATTTCAGAACAGGCAGCTGAAACCACCTGACAGAGGGCCTCCTGACCATTCACACATCGAATACATAGGGGGGCACAGGGGGTTTCATGAACAAAAATATGGTGAAAGAAAATTTAAATGCGGGTTTCAGAGTGCAACCCGCCACGACCGACTCAGAAGAGTCACGGGAGCAGCCCGGCTCCCCCATCACGCCGGTAGATGACCTGGCCGGCGTTATGGATACAGCGACAGGCACACGATCAAGGCCGGGTGAAAACATCGGAGGGTCACCCAAAAACTGGGAAGCAGCGGAGAGCAAACTCCGCGAGCAGCTCCTCACCATACGCGAGGTCCTGAAAAAAATGATGGCGAAAACTAACGTCCAGAGAAACGTTAGTCGCGTGATTACGACTGGTATGAGTGAAATCAATGAAGCGGCTGAGGTCGGGCTGTATGAACTGAAGCGAATGCGACTGCTCCGACAGAGGACAGAGACGAACGTCCGACGTATGGCTGAGACGGACGAAACTCCACAGCAGAAACGGAAGCGAGACACCCAGACCCCGAGCCCGGAGCAGACAACGGATGTCACCCAGCCGGGGCCTTCGACGGATACTTGGGCGAGGGTGGCCGCTAAAAAGAAAAAACGGAAGACAACAACGGAAACAAAGACAAACGAGACGGGACAAAAGGAATCTACTGTGACGCAAAGCCGTAAGTCGGATCGGCCGACCCTGAAACCCAGGCGAGGTGCGATCCTGATCAAACCGGCAAGCGGACAGTCGTATACGGACATTCTACGGGCCATACGACAGAAGGTGGACCCGATCAAAGACAAGGTAAACATTAGGACGATCCGGAAAACCAAAGACGGCGCGGTACTGCTGCAACTGGAAAACCAGCAGACACGACAGGTGTTCCAAAAGACCCTACAAGACGCACTTGGACAGACTGCAACGGTAAAGGACATGACATCCAGAGTGACGCTGGAGCTATTGGACTTGGACTGCGTCACGACAGCACAGGACGTCACGGACGCGATTAACCGCGAAATCGGAACCGACGCGGAGCGCAAGGTCCACGTCTTCGCGTCGAACAACCGGGGACAAGCTCTCGCTATTTGCGAGTTCGACGCAAAAGAGGCGATGGACCTGCTCAAGAAGGGCCGCATAAAAATTGGGTGGGTGAACTGCCGAGTTCGACCCAGACTTCGCGTGCTGAGGTGCTACAAGTGCCTTGGCTTCGGACACACGAAAAAGGACTGCAAGGGACCTGACAGACGTGACTGCTGCTGGCGATGCGGTAGGGGCGGACACGTGGGCAAGGCGTGTAAAAACGCGCCTGCCTGCTTCCTCTGCGCAGAAAGGGCCAATCAAGACCTGGCTCACGTGCCCGGCACGGCCGCGTGCGCCACATTCAAGGCAGCGCTGACAGAACTGAAGACGAAATAGACGAAATGACTCTGACCATACTCCAAGGCAACATGAATCGGAGCAGCGTAGCACATGCGCTCCTCCCTCAGATTGCGGCGGAAACGGACGCGGACGTACTCATAATAAGCGAACAGTACATAGACTTGCCCGAACCGGCGTGGATCGCCAGCAAATCAGGCTGGGTGGCAGTGTGGGTCCGTGGGAGCAATGCAACGCGGATCACAGACAGGGGTTGTGGCGAAGATTTTGTTTGGGTAAGGGTCGGCACTGCCGCCATTGTCAGTGTCTACCTCACCCCAAATTGTAGTGCGCGCGAGTATGCGGATAAAATGGAGGCCCTGGAAGACGCCGTAAGGGACATTCCAGGGAACTTGATCGTAGCGGGCGATTTT
Source organism: Cylloceria caligata (assembly GCA_963942595.1). Lineage (NCBI taxonomy): Eukaryota > Metazoa > Arthropoda > Insecta > Hymenoptera > Ichneumonidae > Cylloceria > Cylloceria caligata. Next base: position 26,461,327 of record OZ012704.1, read on the forward strand.
AACGCGCGGGCGATCGAGTGGGGAATGCCAACGACGAACAGACGAGGACGATTGCTGCTAGAGATGGCCGCAAGGCTGGACCTGGCAGTGGTAAACGAAGGAACCACGACGACGTACAGACGACCCGGCTACGGCAACTCTATACCAGACGTGACCCTGGCCATGGACAGGCTACAGACGCGGCTGAAGGGATGGCAGGTGATCGAGGACTACACGGCCAGCGATCACCAGTACATCACCTTTGACCTGACGGACGAAACTGGGACGAAACGAAGTCGGAACGTCCCACCCTCTCGGCGGGACGTAAAGCGCATGGATAGGGACAAGCTCTCGAGGCAACTGCAAGATGCAGAGCCTCCTTCCGGGGAAACGTCCCGAGAGCTGTCAGACCGTGATGCCGCCGAAAAGCTAGCCGGGGATAAGGAAAAGTATCTTCGGGGCATATGCGAAGCAACGATGCCACGAAAACAATATAGACGCGACAGACGGCCGACATACTGGTGGACGAGAGAAATCTCAGACATCAGGCTAGAATGCCTTAGACTACGCAGACAGGCACAAAGACGAAAGCACAGACGCGACGCTACCGACTGCTCGGAGAGATATCAACTCGCCAGGAAGCGGTTGAGAAGCGCCATAAACGACAGCAAACAACAGTGCTGGAGACGACTGACAGACGAGGTGGACTTGGACCCATGGGGATCGGCCTACAAGATCGTGACCCGCAAACTCGGGGCCCGGAGCCCACCAGAGACGAAAGACGCCGACGCGATGGAGAAGATCGTTGAGGGTCTTTTCCCATCGCACCCGGACAGAACTGACGATACAGAAACTGACTCGGAGACGGAGTGCCCACTCTTCACGAGGGAAGAGCTCGAGAGCGCGGCGTCCTCGCTGAAGCCTAACAAGGCCCCAGGACCCGACAGCGTGCCCGGCGAACTCTTACAGCTCGTCGCGACGCGACGCCCTGATGTACTCCTACACCTGTACAACGGGTGCCTGGCAGCGGGGGTGTTTAGCAAACTATGGAAGAACGCTCGACTAGTCCTCATTAGCAAAGGTAAGGGGGACCCCGATGCGCCATCTTCCTACAGGCCCCTGAGCCTTCTCAACACGGCCGGGAAGCTGTACGAGCTCTTGCTGAGACCTAGACTGACCCTGGCGGTGCAATCCGCCGGAGGCTTTTCGGACCGACAGCACGGATTCCGGAAAGGACGCTCGACCATCGGAGCGGTAACGGACGTACTGCGTGAGGTAGACAGAATTAACAATGTATGCCACGGAGCCAGACCGCTGATACTTCTAGTGACTTTGGACGTACGAAACGCTTTCAACTCCGCGAGGTGGACGGACATCCTAGGAGCGCTGGAAACAGCCTTCAGGGTGCCCGGCTACCTTCTCAGAGTTCTGAGGGATTATCTACGGGACCGTCAACTGACCTACGAAACGACAGACGGACAGAGACAACGACAGATTACCGCGGGGGTCGCACAAGGCTCTATATTGGGCCCCGACCTCTGGAACGTACTGTACGACGACCTACTGAGACTGGACATGCCCTCGGACACGCGTCTCGTAGCCTATGCCGACGATGTAGCGGCTATAGTAACGGCCCGTGACACCCACCTGGCCCAACTCAAGCTGAACCAGGTTATGAGGCGCGTAAATGAGTGGATGACAGAGCACGGACTGCAGCTCGCACTACAGAAGACCGAGCTGCTGCTACTCACCAGAAAACGTATAGACACAGTGGTTCCGATGACTGTCGGGACAGAACGAGTGATGGTCAGGAGCGAAGTCAAGGACCTGGGGGTGACTCTAGATACAAAGCTGAGCTTCTGGCCCCACATACGAAACGTGACGACCAAAGCAGCAGAAAAGACAAAAGCCCTAAGCAGACTGATGGCCAACACAAAAGGACCGAGACCAGGTATACGAAGACTACTGATGAGCGTAACCCACTCGATCATGCTCTACGGGGCCGAGGTGTGGGCTGACGCATTACTAGTAAAAAGGCGGGCAAAAGCTATGACAAGCGTACAGCGGGCGGGCGCGTTGCGAATCGCGAGCGCGTACCGGACCGTTTCGGAAAACGCGATATTTGTGATCGCGGGCGTTGTTCCGATTGACCTTTTAGCGGCCGAGAAGAAGCGCATTTACGAACGCAGCGCTACCATCGGAAGGGCAGACGCAACGACAGACGAACGGACGAAAACAGTAGAACAATGGCAGACAAGATAGACGACAAATAACCAAGGACGATGGACCCACAGACTCATACCAGAGGTAGGCCCGTGGAGGGACAGGCAACACGGGGAGGTGGATTTCTACCTTACCCAGTTTCTGTCTGGACATGGGTACTACCGAAAGTACCTCTACAGAATGGGCAGAGTAACCTCCCCTGAATGTAAGTACTGCGGGTGGGCTGAGGACGATGCGGAGCACACGTTTTTCGACTGCGACCGATGGACGGACCGTCAACTAGAGACAGAGTTAGGTGCGATTACGCCAGAAAACGTGACGAGACTAATGACGACGAACGCGACTTACTGGCGTAAGATCGCGACGTACGTCACGAGTGTGCTGCGGAGCAAAAAAAGTGATGGATGTCTGGAAGACTGAGCAAATGCGAGAGAAAATGATTTCGAGCGAGTAAATGAGTAGAAAGAACGAAGGAATGAATGCGTGCTTAGGACATGCAGAGACAGCCGCCCAGTCTGATGTAATGTGATAAACAGTTCCGGGCTGATGTCGGTGCATACAAGGAGATATGTGTTTAGTGGGTAGGGACAGCTGCTGCTGCCGAGCCCCACACTTGGCGAGCTTTCTGCTCGCCTGCAGTCCGTAACTAGGATTCACAGACTCCTTAAATAATAATAATAATAATAATAATAATAATAATAATAATAATAATAATAATAATAATAATAATAATAATAATAATAATAATAATAATAATAATAATAATAATAATAATAATAATAATAATAATAATAATAATAATAATAATAATAATAATAATAATAATAATAATAATAATAATAATAATAATAATAATAATCGCGCGGGCGATCGAGTGGGGAATGACAACAACGAACAAACGTGGACGGCTGCTGCTGGAGATGGCCGCAAGGCTAAACCTGGTAGTAGCAAATACGGGAAACGTACCGACATACAGACGACCAGGGTTTGGAAACTCTATCCCTGACGTCACAATGACATCGGACAGAATATCGCCACGGATAGGACAGTGGCGGGTTTTCGACGGCTATACGGCCAGCGATCACCAGTACATTGTCTTTGAAGTGGCAGGACAAACGGCGACGAGACGGACGAGGACCCAGTACCCCCCGAGGTGGAACCTCAACAAACTCGACTTACGAAAATTTTCGGAGGAGCTGGCGGCAGCACCAGCACCAATGACGAAAGTCCCCCCTGAACTGACTGGCCGGCGAAGGGCGGAAAGACTCACGGATGAGACGGCCAAACTGACGGACCGGCTGTGCAACAGCACAATGCCGAAACGACGACATAGACCAAACAGGCAACCACAATACTGATGGACGGACGAAATAGCCGAGCTGCGCAGGCTCTGCTTGGCGAACCGCCGACGAGTTACGAGGGCTGGGGGAAGACCCGAAAGGGAAAACCTCCAAGCCACTTACAAGACGTCACGAAAAACACTTACGAACGCCATAAGGGACAGCAAAACGCGATGCTGGAAGCAGCTCTGCGAGGAGGTGAACGAAGACCCCTGGGGAACCGGTTACAAAATTGTGACTGGCAAACTAGGGGCCCGAGTTCCACTTGAACTCAAAGATGCCGAAACCGCAGAACGGATTGTTGACGGACTGTTTCCGACCCACCCGATACGGACGAACGTGACAGACGACACGGAGGCCCCGGCGGCCCCCATATTTACCGCGGAGGAGCTCTTCAAAGCGACTGCCGCGATGAAGACTGGCAAGGCGCCGGGACCAGACGGAGTGCCGGCGGAGATTCTCCGGCTGATGGTTCGCCTGAGGCCGGAGATATTTCTTGACCTGTACAACACGAGCTTGACGACGGGAACGTTCAGTGACCGGTGGAAGACGGCAAGGCTAGTTCTTATCCCTAAGGGTAAGGGCGACCCCAATACGCCGTCAGCCTACCGGCCGCTGAGTTTACTCGACACAACGGGTAAACTCTATGAACAACTACTAAAACCGAGACTGACGGACGCGATACAGACCAGCGGAGGCCTCTCAGACCGGCAGTTCGGCTTCAGGAGGGGACGATCAACGATTGGAGCGATACAAAAAGTGGTCGATTCCTTCCTGGATTTGGAGAGACATTGCCATGCAGCGCGACCAATCGTTCTGCTGGCGACCTTGGACATCAGGAACGCCTTTAACTCGGCCAGGTGGGTTGACATCCTGGAGGCGCTTGAAGGCAACTTCGGGGTTCCGGCTTACCTGGCTCGGGTGGTGGGCGACTACCTAAGAAACAGACGGATCACGTACGAGACGACTGAAGGACCGGTGACGAGACAAATCACCGCGGGGGTTGCACAGGGGTCCATACTGGGACCAGACTTTTGGAACGGACTCTACGACAGCTTACTCAGGCTGGAATTGCCGCTTGGCGTTTTCCTTGTCGCCTACGCTGACGACGTGGCGGCGGTGATCACCGAGCGATCTCCAGACCTGGCACAGCAAAAACTGAACCAGACGATGCGGCGAGTGGGCCGTTGGATGACGGACCACGGACTACAACTCGCGACAGAAAAGACAGAACTGACTTTCCTTAGCAGAAGACGCATACAGACGAGACTACCCATGTGGGTCGGGACGGACGAAATCGAGGCCGGAGGTGAAGTCAAGTACTTGGGAGTGACCCTAGATACGAAGATGACCTTCTGGCCTCATATACAAAAAACATGCCAGAAGGCGGCTAAGAGGATAGCATCCTTAAGCCGCCTAATGGCCAACACAAACGGGCCGAGACCGGGAAAACGACGACTCCTAATGACGACAGCCCACTCGATCCTCCTGTACGGCGCGGAGATGTGGGCAGATGCCCTGAAGACAAAGAAGTACTGCCACGCCATGACAACGGTACAAAGACAGGGTGCGCTGAGGATCGCCTGCTTCTACCGAACTGTCTCTGCACAAGCAGTCTTGGTGGTTGCGGGCGTGATCCCCGTGGACCTCCTAGCTTTCGAGCGAAAGAGGATCTACGAGAGAAGCGCGGACATAAGACGGGAAGATGCGGCGGTCGCGGAACGCGACAAGACGATACAGACTTGGCACGAACAATGGACAGAAAGAGCGACAGGCAACTGGACAAAACGACTAATAAAGGACCTGAGACCGTGGATCGAAAGGGATTTTGGGGACGTAAATTTTTACATCACCCAGTTCCTGACGGGACACGGTTACTTTAGACGGTACCTTTATAACATGGACAGAGTACGGACGCCAGACTGTAAGTACTGTGGACACGAACGAGACGACGCGGAACACACATTTTTTGTGTGCGACCGCTGGACAGGACTCCGACTGGAACTGGAGACGATTGTTGGCAGCATCACCCCGGACAACATTGTTCAGGTGATGCTCCACTCGACAGAATGGTGGCAACTAGTTGCCACCTATACAGAGACGATACTGCGACGAAAAAACGTAGACGGCTGCCTCACCTAACCGAGCAGACAGACTGACGTGACGCGACAGGTTACAGACAGCAAGACGAACGAACGAACACGGACAGAACCCCCAGCCAGAAGTAATACCAAAATAGTTCCTGGTCTGGGGGAGGGCAACAAGGAGAGGGCGGTTTAGTGGGTAGGCCTACTTTTTTGGGAGTCCCACATACCCCCCCAGTTCAAAAGACTGGAGGATATCCGTAAAAAGGATTCCGCAACTCCTTGTATAAATAATAATAATAATAATAATAATAATAATAATAATAATAATAATAATAATAATAATAATAATAATAATAATAATAATAATAATAATAATAATAATAATAATAATAATAATAACAATAATAATAATAATAATAATAATAATAATAATAATAATAATAATAATAATAATAATAATAATAATAATAATAATAATAATAATAATAATAATAATAATAATAATAATAATAATAATAATAATAATAATAATAATAATAATAATAATAATAGTAATAGTAATAATAATAATAATAATAATAATAATAATAATAATAATAATAATAATAATAATAATAATAATAATAATAATAATAATAATAATAATAATAATAATAATAATAATAATTCGCGGTCTTGATTCAAGCGATAATTGAAACACTAATATCATTTTAAACTGATCTACACCAATCTACACTTGATTCATACTGATACACTACACCTGCTTCCAAAAAGTGCATCCTTTGTACAAGCTTTTTTTTAATATCCGACAATACAGATAGACAATTAGTCTATCTGTATGTATTAGTAAATCTGGTTTTTTTCACCTATATCTAACATAGGATAATCAGAGTTTAAGTTCCGATCAACGTTTACGCAACGGTAGCTAAAATGTGTTGTGTAATATCTGGCTGGTATGACAGCTTTCGGCTACCGTCACAAACAGCGTATTTTGCTTATCGCGTAACTTTTGCCAGTTAATCACGGATCCATAATTCTGTTCTATTATCTACCAGAGAACTCAAAACGCGTGTTCGCGTAAAACGAATTTTACATGTACGAGCAGGGGTTGCAGGAGTAGATTTTTGTACCGACTTCGGTCAGTTAAAATAGGCTATTTCGAACTCTACGGATATGCTATATAAGACTGTAATATGAATGTAAACGCTTCGACGTCTGCTCGAATTTTCACTGAAAACGTGCAAAAAATTTAAATAATCGTATGTTACTAACCATTCAGAAATTCAATATGGCCGTTCGAATTGCTAACTGCATCCGTTTTGGAGGATAAAAACCTTTCTGAAACTCATACGTTAAACCGGACCGTACGTGAATGCTTTAAGGTTCTCCGAATATTTCAATGTTGTCAGAAAGTCGATTACACAAACAAATCCATGTAGAGTGTACATTCCGTTCACGTAGTCTGGCCGCTTATGATAAGGGATTACCACAACGAGAATAAAGACAGACTACGTGAACGTAGCTTACGCATAACGTGAATTGCTCTTGTGAATTAACTTGCTGACAACACTGAAATGTTCGGATAACTTCAAAGAATCGACGTCCGGTCCGGTTTCCTGTATGTGAGTTCCACAAACGTTTATATCCTACAAAACTGACGGTTGACATTTCGAGCGGTCATATTGGATTTTTGAAGGGTAAGTAATATACGACTATTTTCATTTTTTGCACGTCTTCAATCAATATTCGACGATATAAGCCAGGCCTCACTATGCTACAAACCCATAACGATATCATAACGACGTTCCTAGGGACAATTGTCGCTATGAGCGTATAACGACAGCATAGCGAGTTAGAGAATCCTGCTACTGGCCAAGTAGGATATGGAAGAATACTTAGCGGCCATTGGCCAAAAAAATACCTAGTGACAATGACTCACGTTTTGCTTTATGAAATTTGTAAAGATTCACATTTTGCTTCACAAAATTTGTAATCATTATCGCTAGGTCTATTTCTCGGCCAATCCCAGACTTCGATGCTAGTTGTACTATACACGTACTGTTTTTCAAAATCGCGTGCGCGATACTCACTCTTTGAAACGGAATTGAGTTCCGTTGAGAAAGAACAAAAGACCTCAACGATGCCACTTTTAGAAAGAAAAAAAATTACTCGAATTGTTAGTACCTCAGGCGGCATAGCACGCTTGGAGTCAACAATTCGTTGTGTCCAAGCGTGCGATACAGTGCCGTAGTTGGAACAGTCAATGCCGGAAACAGTGTCGCACTATGCCCAGCTGTGCTCTAATTGGAAAACACCCCTTACCTCTAGTCACCATGACTGCCACACTACCAGTTTTGGGACTCAAAATGGTGTGGTGGGGGTAGGAACGTATATGGCAGCTGCTTGGCGTCGCGTTCACGCGACAAGTATCGGCGCAATGCTGTACTGCGCAGTCAAATAATTCGAGTCTCCCCCGTGGCAACGAAGATCGAGTCCTATAGAACTCCAAAGCCTATAGACCGCTTGAAGCAAAGCTCTGAGCGATATTTATGGTCGCATGTCGGCGCTACTGGCGACCGATCGATTAGTTCCATCTACTAGCCTCTCGTGCTCGATTGATGTCTGCTGTTCTCGACGACGTGCTCGCGGTGGGGAATCGAACTTTTGCGCCTGTCTCTCCTATTCTGCTGCCTCTCCTATTGCGATACGACGCATCGCGTTTGCATGATCGAATGCCACTTTTGTTTTTTTTTTTTTTTTTGAAAATATAATGTCCAAAATTAAGTGAACATACCAGGTGTACAAGTATGAAATGCGGATTTTTTTTCTAAAAAAATATGTTAAATTTTTGAATAATGATATCAGGAGTACAAATTGAAAATGCGGGATTTTTTTCTATTTTTGAACGTTTATTCTGAAAAAATGGTAACAAATGAATTATTCAAAGTATTGTCCATCGCTAGCCACAACTTTTTCCCATCTTTCTGGCAATTTACGGATACCGTCGCGAAAAAATTCGGCCGGCTTGGCTGCTATCCAGTCATCGACCCATTTTTGGGCTTCTTCGTAAGAATGGAAGCGCTGGTCAGCTAGGCCATGTGTCATCGATCGGAAAAGGTGGTAATCGGAAGGAGCAATATCTGGGCTATACGGCGGGTGGGGTAAGACTTCCCATTTCAGCGTTTGTAGGTATGTTTTAACCGGCGCTGCAACATGTGGCCGAGCGTTGTCATGTTGCAAAATTACTTTGTCGTGTCTTTGCTCGTATTGTGGCCGTTTTTCTTTGAGTGCGCGGCTCAAACGCATCAATTGAGTTCGGTATAGTGCTCCTGTGATGGTTTCGTTCGATTTCAATAGCTCATAATACACCACACCCAGCTGGTCCCACCAAATACAGAGCATGAGCTTGGCGCCGTGAATATTTGGTTTGGCCGTCGATGATGATGCATGGCCGGGGTAACCATATGATTTTTTGCGCTTCGGGTTATCGTAATGGATCCACTTTTCATCACCAGTGACAATGCGATGCAAAAAACCCTTCCGTTTTTGCCGTTCGAGCAGCAGTTCGCATGCAAAAAAACGGCGCTCGACGTCTCTCGGCTTCAGCTCATACGGCACCCAATGTCCTTGCTTTTGGATCATTCCGAGGGCTTTTATACGATAGGAAATGGCTTGTTGTGTCACTCCCAATGAATCTGCGAGCTCTTGTTGAGTTTGACACGAGTCTTCATTGAGTATTGCCTCCAATTCAGCATTCTCAAACTTTTTCACTTGGCCCGGCTGCTCTTTGTCCTCAACGTCAAAATCACCACTTCTAAACCGCACAAACCATCTCTCGCACGTTGAAACCGATGGAACATGACTCGGATAAGCCTCGGAGACCAATCGATGTGCTTCAGCAGCACTTTTCTTCAAATTAAAGAAGTAAATTAAAACTTCCCGCAAATGCTGTTTTGTTGGCACGAAACTCGACATATTGAGAGCTCAAAAAAACTATGAATTTGACACTGCGACAAATTGACACATACTGAAAATTAAAGCTATAAGACGTAGCTTTGACATGAACATAGTCACAGTACTGCCTGATGCGTATAGCGTTAGTAACGCCATCTGTTATCAAACCCGCATTTTCAATTTGTACCCCTGATAAAAAGTGCTTTATTCAAAGTATGCTCCATCGCTTGTTATACATTTTTCCCATCTTTCAGGTAATTTGTGAATACCACGCCAGTAAAAATCTTCCCCTTTTGCTGCGAACCATTCATCGAGCCATTTTTTCACAGCTTCGTACGAACCAAAGCGCTGATCAGCAAATGCGTGACCTTGATGCAAACAAGTGGTAATCGGAAGGCGCCAGGTCTGGTGAGTAAGCCGCATGGGGTAGAACTTCACAGCTTCCAACGTGTCACGAACCGGTTTTACCGTATGTGATGGAGCATTGTCATGAAGAAAAATGACTTTGTGTTGCCTCTTTCGGTATTCTGGTCTTTTTTCAAGCAGCAAACGGTTCAAATCGGTCAATTGTTGTTGGTAACGTTTAGTATTAACCGTTTCCCCAGGTTTTAACAGCTCATAATAGACCACGCCTCTCTGGTCTCACCAAACACAGAGCATCGTCTTTCTGCCAAAGTGATTCGGTCTTGCGGTCGATGTGGATGGTGTGCCTGGGTCCACCCATGATTTTTTACGCTTGGGATTCTCAAAATAAATCCACTTTTCATCCCCTGTAACTATACGATGCAAAAACGACTTCCTTTTGTACCGAGCGAGCAAAATGTCGCATGTTTTTTTTGCGCTTTTCCATTTGCATGTCGATCAACTCAGGTGGTACCCATCTACCGGTCTTCTGAATCTTTCCAATCACTCGTAGCCAATTGGAAACAGCTTGTTGACTAACGCCCACTTGCTCGGCGAGTGTTTTTTGTGTTTGCGATTCATCTTCGTCCAACAATGCTTGCAATTCCACATCTTCGTATTTTTGGCGGCTTTCCGCGTTCCTTGTCTGCAACATCGAAGTCACAAATTTTGAAACGCGGAAACCATCGTTCACACGTATCTTGCGATGAAGCATATTCACCATAAGCTTCTCGAAGTACTTGGTGTGATTCAACAGCAGTTTTCTTCAAATGAAAACAAAAAATTAATGCTGTCCGCGAATGCTCTTTGTTCGGTAGAAATTTCGACATATACTAGTAGAACACAACAACACAACACTATGCATACACTTTTCCAATTTATTACTCTGCGCGTCTGACACTTGTTAATGACACAACAATATGGTGCAGTGTGAAATCTTTATAGCACAAACTGCATTCGTACGCCATCTGTTGTCTGAAATCAGCATTTCATACTTGTACACCTGGTACATGTAAGTAATTAATTATTATAATATATTTTCAATATTAATTCATAACGATTCATAATACTACTCTGCAATCTAATAAAGATCCACGAAATAAAACTCTGAAAAAAATTACAATAAAAAATGAAAGTCTGAAAAATACAAAACACATTTACTTTCAACATGAAAAATGTTGTTAAAAACATTATTAATACAGCAGTAAAAAAAACATTCGTTGACTGATTTTGCACAAAATGTATTTTTTATCGTTATAAAAAAAATGAATTATAAACAAAAAAAACGAAGAAGATTTCCAATTATCATATATTTTTCTTCTGGGTGCATCAAGAAAAAGTTGAAATAATCATGAAATCATTATTTTTTCACTTTTCAAAAAAAGGGTTTTTTCAACAAAAAGTCACTGTAATGTGCTGTGAAAGTTATTTAAAAACACTTTTTTAACAATTTCGTTGGTTCACCTAAAAGAGAACAAACTTTGGTTCGAGTCGATAGGTCGCTTAGTTTTTTTGCTATCACGCCCGCAAATTCAGAAATATCGAAGAAATGAAAACTCGAGAAAGCGCGCTTTAAGTTTTCAATAGAAGAAAATATCAATTTTTGGTTTCTTACACTAATGATCGGCTAATCAGCTATTCCTTTTGTTCGAGTCTACGAGCCATACGAGCCTCCTTGGTGCTAAGTGACTGGCGCTTGTTCTCACTGCCGATCAGTTGCGCGTCAGCGGTATCAGCAAAAATTTTGCATTGCTGGCCAATATTCAAATCTAGCAATTGCATGGTATTCAAAATCGCTCAATACCCTTCGTTGAACATGCCTGTAGCTAAGTAGGCGGCAATTTCAACGATTTTTTGCCGGAATGCACGTGCTTGAAATTCATGCGTCAGACTATTGAGTTGAACGCCTCGTTTGAATTTTGCGTGTGACCACCTAAGCATCTCGTTAGAAAGTCTTCATTTGATAGTTGTTCATGAATCGGGCGAATGTGGTTCTCAATTTTTTCGTCAGTCAATCGAGCAGGATGCTTAAAAGATTGTAGTTGATTCGTGCATTCAGCTTTGCACCATTCACACCAGCTATCAATGCCTGTTGGACAATTCTTGTGTCGAGGGGATTCGTTTGTGGAGCAATAGTGATCCAGCGTTGCTATTACAGCGTTTTTAATTTCTTGGACAGAATCAATATTTCTTCTAATTGCCAAACCATAATTAATTATTAGCTTTTTTATGACACCTTCCCGCTTCTTACCACCGAGCTTCTCTTTCTTCCTTATATTTCGGAATTTTGGCCATGGCAACTAGGCACGTGTGAACGCGTGCATTGTCTAGATGGAAGAGCACCTTTTTCCTCGCCAAATGTGGACGTTTTTTCTTCAATTCATCGTTGAATCGGGTCAGTACGGCTGCATAGTATTCGCCATTATTCGTTTTTCTCGGCGGAAGGTAATCGATGTAGATTATGCCGCGTGCATCCCAAAAAACCTTACCGGCCGATGGCACCGTCTTCGCCTTCTTCGGAGCACGTTCGGTCGGTGAAGTCCATTGTTTCGATTGTTCCTTTGTCTCTGGTGTATAGTGATGGATCCATGTTTCGTCCACAGTTACGTAACGACGCAAAAACTCAACAGGATCACGCTTATAGATCGCCAAACACGCCTTTGAATCAGCTACATGTTCTCTTTTATGGTCGACAGTGAGCAAACGCGGCACCCATCTTGCGGATAACTTTTTCATACCCAACTGATCACTCAGGATTGAAATCACTGAACCATATGATATGCCTGTGGCCTCAGCAATCTCACGCACTTTTAGTCTCCGATCATTTAACACCATATCGTGGACGTTTTCAATTGTTTCTGGTATAACGACCTCATTTGGACGACCTGGACGTTCATCGTCAACAATGCTCGTACGACCGCGTTTAAATTCAGCTGTCCAATATTTAATGGTTGATAACGAAGGTGCAAGGTCCATATAAACTTCGTCTAGCTCCGCTTTGATTTCATTGTTCGTTTTCTTTTTCAAAAACAAAAATCGAATCACTGCACGATACTCAATTTTTTCCATTTTTGTAAAAACACAAAAGTTGTTTGTTTTTCAATGGCTGTCAAACGCAAACTAAACATCGCAGCAAGCTGAAACTTTGACAGGGGGGACCAACTCGCACCGTGAAAGGGGTAACGAATCGACGGTAACGCCAACTACCTGTGGTCTCAGCTCTGAACGAACTAAAACGAGTCACGTGACGCGGAGTGTGAAAGTGAGCCAGCGTGCGACAGACAAAAAAAAAGTTGCTGCCGTTGTGTTTTTTAGACTTTTAAAAGTTTTTGTGATGTAAGTTTGTTTAGGTTTTCCTGTGTAACATCTGTGCATTCTGTGTTTTTGATGTCTAGTAAAAGTTTGTATAGTAGTAGTAGTTGTAGAAATTTTTTTGCGTGGTGCATGTCTACAATAAAAAATAACAGGTTTTATGGCGTGTGTCTACTAACAAATAAAATATTTATTCCATATTCTCATTTCATCTTTAATATAATAGGGACATCGATACGAAATGAAACAAAAAGCTTTGGCTCTGACCTATATAAAACGATGGGGAAGCGTGCTTACACATGTTTGCGAGAAGTTTTTCCTGACATTCCATGCACACAAACACTAAAGTCGATGCTTCATAAGATACCTTTGGTTCCGGGTTTGAACTCTTTGATCTTGAGACATTTGGAGAACATGTCTCGAAAAATGTCGAGCAAAGATAAAGTATGCATACTGATGTGGGACGAAATATCAATTCAATCAAAAGTCATGTATGATACTTGAAAGGATATCATATGTGGCTTTGAAGATTGGGACAACAACCGTACTAATAAATTGGCAGACCATGTATTAGTTTTTATGCTGCGTGGTTTAAACACTGGCTGGAAGATGCCTATTTCATATAATTTTTGTGCAAAAGCGACTAACAGTACACAATTACTGCGCTGTATCAAGGAACATGTAAATGCAATACACAAAGCAGGATTCCGCATAGTTGCAACTGTATGCGATCAGGGATCTCCAAATGTCTCTGCAATGAAGCAATTGTCCCTACAGACGGAAATGAACCGCCATTGCGAAGGAAGAGCACTAAGTAAGTAATGTCCACTTGTAACTATATAGCATATATGAATCACATCTTATGTATTATGTTTTATTTGCAGCCTCAACTTACGAGATAGAAAAGTACGAAATTGTGCATTTATTTGATCCTCCACATCTTAAGAAGTGTTTTCGGAATGGTTTATTAACAAAAGATCTTGCGATGAGCTGCGAAAATAACATACCGAGTCGTATAGCATCGTGGGATGTCATCAAGACAGCATGGCTTATTGACAGAAATATTAATACTATTCGGCCACTACTGAAGAAAATTACTAAGGAACATATAATGGAAAATAAAATAAAAAAAATGCGTGTTAAATATGCAACGCAGGTTCTAAGTGGAACAGTAGCGAGCTGTATTGAGACTTTTGCACGGTTTAAATGTAAGTAGTAATATAATTATTGTATAGTAAGGAAAGATACACATGCATATATTGTTATACAAATATACATATTAAGAATAAATTTGTTTTATTAAAAACAGGTGGAGCAACAATGGAAGACGAAAGTACCATTATAATAGACGAAGAAGAAGGTATTGCTACAGCGGAAATGGTTAATTTTTTAAATGATCTCTTTGACTCCGTAAACGGTACTGCGAATAGTGACAATGAATTGCGATGTGAAGTAACTGTGGATAGTGCGCACCATGCATTTTGGTCAGACGCGAAAAATGTATTAAGAGGTATGTGTTATGTGGACAAGCTTACGCATGAAATTGTTAGAGCGGGTCCTACGTTAAAAAATTGGATCTCAACTGTAGAGGGTTTCGAAAAATTGTGGGAGATATTGAAATGTAAATACGATTTTAAAAGTCTAAAAACGCGTTATTGTAATCAAGACCCAATAGAAAATTTTTTCGGACAAGTAAGAAGTCATACCGTTCGAAATATAAACCCAACACCTCGGCAATTTGAAGACTTATTCATAACTTTACTAGTGAATAACATGAAGTCTATTAAGATTGTTGGTGGTAATTGCGAAACAGATGAAGATACCTTCATGCTGCATTCATTGGAAGAATATTTAGAATCTGAGCCTGAACTTCAAAATGCTGATGTGAGTAATGTGAGCGAAAACGAGGAAGACGACGAACCGGTTGAAATGGAACGAGTAGATGCGCGCGATGATTCATTTGTATTAGATTATGGTAATGATATTATTAATTCTATCATAAAACGGTTCAATAACTGCGAAGAATGTAATAATTGGCTTAGAAATAGTAGCTTCTTTTCTACTTACTCGAAACAAATTATACATAGAGTATTTAAATTGCTAAAAACGCGAAGCCATCAACGAAATATTCTCAAAGTGTTACTACAACACTTTGAGAATTGGGAAATAAACATCGAGTGCCATGAGTGCGTGGAGCATTGTGGAAACATGTTTATGACGATGGTTCACGTAATCGCGGTTAAAATATTAACCCTTTGAGTGCCGGGAGCCGATATATCGGTTCCTGCTACACTGGCGAGAAGTGCCAGAGCCGATATATCGGTTCGCGCCTCGTAGCGCTTTACTATTCGCATTGCGGGAGAACTCTATCTCAAAATAAATTTGTAATACGTTATAAATGATCTAATTTCATTATGAGAGAATTAAAAAAAAATAGTTTTTCGTTTTAACTCTTTGTGGACGACGACCTTTTCCTATCGCTTGGAGGTACCGAAAGTCATATAAACATAAACACCGATGGTCGCCACTCAGGCGATATTCGATCTTATGTTTTCAAGTTATGTTTTATTTTTGTTATGTAATATTGTTTATCTTGTTACAAAATATATTGGAAATACAAAGTATATGCTTCATAATAATTGACCCATATAAAATTATGGTGAAAAGATGGCTGTTTGTATGTGCAAATACGTTTTGTACGAGAGAACTCAACTTTTACTTCATTTATAAACATATATACCTTTGTTTTTTCTATAATTCTCAAATGAGTACAAAAAAACTAGTGTCATTGTTTAGTTCTGTATTTCATCTATAATACGCAGCTTTTTGAATCATGTAAATATCGTTTCTCGTTTGGTTTTTATAAGCAGTTTCCCGAACCCTTGTAAAACTGCGAAATTCGGCCGGTTTTTCTCGCATAGGCACCTCTATTTCGCCTGGCACTAAAAGGGTTAATATGGTGGTGCGATAAAAAAAATTTAGTTAGTAATTTTATTACATTGTTATGAATGTATTAATGAAAAAATATCAATAAACTATAATTTTTACCTATATTCCTTGTTATTTATAATTATACCTTTACAAATATAATCAAATATTTATATATATATATAGGGGTTCGCGTTCCCATGAATTTCAATATCCTGCCCAATGTCACGTGACTGTTTTTAGTTCCTTCAAGTGAGACCAAGGATAGAGGCGCTGAAAATCGAGACCATTTTTCCAAGAGGGGAGTTGGCCCCCCCTGAACCTTGACAACAGTCATGTGAAGCACTACTAAACGTCGCTATTGATTTCTTTCCTCAACCAACAGATGGCGCAAGGCCGACTATTTATTGATTGATCCTCGTACCAAGTAGCCTCATAACGAACGCAATCCGTGTGTTTATTTCGTAACGGGTGTTTATCAACAGTCCTGAATTAATTTCTCTTCGACCGCATATACACGATAAGACAATTTTGAAACCTAAGCCTCGATGCCCGCACTCTTGAAATTTAATGCCTTGTTTAAACGATCTGCAAATTACAATATCAGCAACCGTATGAAAAACTGTCAAGAATTCAATAATGCGATAACAATGAAGCGAATTCACAATTATATCCTCGCAGCTGTGGTAGTTGACAATTTTTTAGCACTCGTATCCAATTCGTCTTCATTGTCTTTAGTTGTAAATTGATTACCGTGAAATTTTCGTTCGCGCGGTTTCGAAGCCCGTGTGGGAAATGATTTTTCACTTTTCGGATAGCTTTCTATGATGTTTGACGATGTGTACGCGCCAACAAACGGAGAAGAACTGACCGTTGATGCTCGAAGCAGCAAAGTAGAAACATGTACACAGACAGTACTGTTATACACTTTTATACATTTTTATACACTTTTGTACTGTTATATGACTGTTATACACTTTTATACTTTTACAAACGGGTTTATGGCTCAGCATGACATTACTACAAATCAAAAGTTTTTTTTTGAAAGACCGTTGAACCTTTCTCAGTTAAGAAATTCGAGTAGTAGATAGAGGGATAGAGCGTGCACCCGAACCGGGCCGAGCGCGCACACATCTGCTCGACGCTCCTCTGCGTTCGGCTTTGTATCTCCGAAAATACTTCAAATTGGCATCTGTAACTTTATGAATATATTCTTGGATAGTTTATCTATCAATTTAGGCAATAAAAAAAACGATTTTTTGGACATTCTAAAGCAGGATCCCTCCTTAAATATGATAACAATTAGCACTATACTACTTTTACGAAGCGTATTTCGACGCAAGAGGGCAGCATAAATAACAAAGATATAGTTATTTCAACTATACTAATAAATATTCAAGGTTTCAATGGATTTGATGAAGCGTATATTTATTAAATTTATGTACAAGCGAACACGGTAAATAATTGTGTAATAAGAAACGTTGCGAAACGTGGTTGAATCTCAGATTTGATGCACGTCGCTACGTATTGGTGCATCCAAGGCGGTGGGTCGACTCCTCATCTTAGAAGTGACTAGTCCCCAGAGTGGTCACCAGAATGAATGGTGTAAAACTAGTTGATTCATCCATCGGTAGAGGCGTGGTAATGGGTGGAACGCCAAACTGATGGTGGCCACTGGTCACAAAGATTTGCGCCAAAAACGTTTCATCGTTATTACGAGTTTGTTGGCTGATTGCACCCGTTGCGCGGTTGCGTTGCGTCGATGTTTGAGAAATAAATGCCGAAAACCGAGAGCCAACACTCGAGCAAGCTCACGTGGCACGTGGCTGCCTAACGGAGAAGATATCTCGCTGCAAGCTTCTTGTTAGGGAGTGTAAGTTTTGTTTTTAGTGAAATACAACAAAATCATCAAGATGATTGAACTCTCTGAGGGAGCTTTGGATGTAAGTTATTCGCGCTAGAAAAACAGAAGTCGTAATAAAATAAGAGCGGCACACCGCGGCTCAATGACACAAAGTGATTCTAACTCTTGATATTTTTCCAGGCTATTATGGCTGGTGATACCGTTGAGAATCCAGTTTTTCAAATATTGGTAAATATTTCATGTTTCAGCATGATATTGCAGGTACCCTATCCATGGGTTTCATTTTCTTGTATACCACTTACAGGGACACAAAAAGCTGGCTAGTTCGACCAGTGGCGAGCGTTACAGACTTTTGCTCTCCGACGGACTGAGAATCAATTCATTCACCATGTTGGCCACACAGCTCAATCATATGATCAGTACTGATCTTACGGAATTCACAGTTGTTCAGATCAATCGATATGCCATCAGCAATGTCAACAATGCTGGGAAACCAAAGTAAGTTTGGAGAATTTTTATCAGAGTAACTTATTAGAAATCTTTTAATATTTTTCGAACAGGAAGGTCATGGTCATTCTGAGTATTCATGTCAAAGTACCTGGTGAAAGTGTGGGTGGAAAAATTGGTAACCCAACACAGCAGGATCAATCTTCAGAGTTCTCTGAATCAGCTTCGAATATGGCTCCAAATAAACCAGCACCAGTCACTAAACAAAGTGAGATAATTTAATTGATTATTGTACATTTGACAGTCTAACAACTGCACTGATCATATTTTTCTTGTGAAAAAATAATATCCATCTTTTTATATTCCACTGGTTAATTGAATTTTGTGGTAATTTATTATTAATTGTTAGAAGCTCGGATTTTTTTATTCAACTCATGATTTTATGACATTTCAGGAGATTTAGAGAATTTTTTGGGATTCGTCATCATTGTTATGATGTATTGTATTGTTTATTTTACAGATTTCTCTTGTAACATAAAAGGGTATTTATTTAAGGAGGTTCACCAGGTAAAGAGGTATTGAATTAGGAAGAGATAAGCACTTTCATGCAGCAGAGTAAAAGGCAGGCGAGAAGCCAATCTTCTTTTGCTACAAACAATTGCAAGTGATGTGGCTATATTGAGCATTCATTAATTAAATAGACAATCGATCTGATTTTTGTTATGCTGATCTATTCACCTGCACTTTATTGCAACATCATTTTTATTTTTTCATTTTCATATCTAGATATTCTCCAAACTTATGACAGAACCGAATACGCAATGTGCACATATGCTATTAAGACGTATATTAAACGATTTTCCCAAGATACTAAAATTTTATGTAAATTGTGCACGTGAAAATTTCCAACCAATTCTGGCATATTTCTACAGTAGTTGAGAGTTTGTGATACAAAATTTAGATTTTTCTGAACGTTTTTCTCTACTTGGCTAACCTCCTTAATATTGCACTATTGGTATTACGTTTTTTTTTTTAATAAAAATGGAACTGAAACTTTGAAGTTTTATGTAATTATCGAATACTTGTCGACTTTTGTCAAATTTGTCAATTTAACACTTGATATTAATTTAATACTATAACTACAGTATTGGTACATTTTTTTTCTTTTCTTTCATCCTTAGCTAACTTGGTACAGAAAAAGCGTCTCGACGAATCCGCGCGTTTGGACATTACCAGTACCCCGATCGCAGCTTTGAGTCCCTACCAAAATCGGTAAGATGTATTTGATTGAATAATCACATTGGGAATAATGAAAATTCTGACGATGGTCTCGAAACGTTGCAGATGGGTGATCAAAGCGAGAGTAAGCAACAAGTCGGCAGTGAGAACGTGGAGTAATTCGCGCGGCGAGGGAAAGCTTTTCTCCATGGACCTTGTGGACGAAAGTGGCGAGATAAGATGTACGGCTTTCAAGGACCAATGCGACAAGTTCCACGACATGATCGAGGTACTTATTTGACTAATTGAAGTTCACATGTAATTAATAAAACATGTCGTAAAGTAATTTCTGTTTGATTCAGATTGGAAAAGTCTACTATATATCTCGCTGCACTCTCAAACCCGCGAATAAACAATTCTCGACTTTAAAGAACGAATATGAAATGACAATGAACAGCGATTCGGAAGTAGTGGCGTGTCATGATGACGTCGATGACATCCCAGCGATCTCTTACGATTTTCAACCGCTCAGCGATGTCGAGACCAAGGAAAAGAACGAACTTATGGGTACGATTGCCCATTGTCAAAATTCTTCATATCGACTCGTCCAAAAGACAATTATTCTTAATGAAAAATTACTTTTAGACATACTGGGAATCGTAAAATCGTACGACGAAGTACAAACACTCACAGCTCGAAGCACGGGAAGGGAACTGCGCAAAAGAGAGGTACAACTTGTGGACATGAGCAACGTCCAGGTGAATATTACAACATAATTTAATCAATATTTCTGTTTTAATGAAGGATATCTGCAGTATTTATATCTAGCGTAATTTTAATTCAGTGATTTATTTTACTTCCTCGTAGTTTTGTTTTAATAAAATAATTTTTTGTCAAGATTTTCATGTCAACGCCAAAATGTCCAAAAATCAGATTTAGGTAAAGGTCGCGGGCACGCGCGCACGTGTGTATGTTCGTGCGTGTGTATGTGTCAGACGCGAAAAATGTCAACCTCTATTATTTGAGAATGCCCTGAGCTATGTACCTGAAATAAATTACACATTGAGGCATCGATTCTCATTGTTTGTTCGGATTTTTAGCGAAACATGTGCAGTCGTTAAAATTTTACGCGGATATGAATTTGGTTAAAAATGCTAACATGCACAGATGATCTGAATTTGGTGAGCTTCAAAATTGTACAAGGTTCTACTTCACATTATTTTGTATTGGAATTAATGGAAAAAATTATTGAACAAGAAAGTTAACGTATATTGTAACGGTATTTTACGTTATCTTTTCCCTTAAAGGGTTTTAGTTCGGACTCGAGCAGGGAGAAAATTAATACAGGCTTCAGTATTAGGTAAAAGTATGGTTTATTAGACAGATGTAATAAATTATACAGATAAATGTTGAATCATTTAAATAATAGCTAAATGCATTCCTTTTTACTATATTTTTATGTGATTATGCACTTTACAAAAACTGGACCCGGGCTTACGCAAGCCTATAATAATCGTGTCGGCACGAAGTAGGAGATTTGATTTTCAATTATTGAAATATTTTCTCTATTGGTATGGTGTGGTTTCTATACCAGGCAAGAGAGAATGTTTTCCTACCGGGTTTGCCATCGATAATTTACCTAAACTGCCTATGTTGTTATTCCTAGCCTTCGGAGCTAGCCTATCCTATATATATATTGAGTGGGCCGTAGTGGGGACGGAGCTCTCGCTCGAGCTTTCCTGGCTACGCTATCTACTCGCTGGCCCCGCCACCGCTGTGATGGAGGCGTCAGCGCGATGCATCCTTGGTGCATCGGCGCATCAGAACCGCGACAGGAGCGTCCCTAGTTAATTATAGGGTGTTTTTTAAGTCCCCATGGATTTAATATATTTTTATCCATACCGCTTGGTTTTTATTCGATGTGAGATCTCGTCGACTCGGATGCTGCGTTGTTTGAACGGCTGGTGGCTCAGTAGTTGGCCTTGGGAGATGTTCGTTTTACATGGCTCACCGGTATCAGGCTTGGTCCTTGGAGTAGTGCGGTTGAAGATGCTTCTCCTTGGGTTGGCTAGGTGGTCCTCCTTTTAGCTGGTTGGCTGGTCCTCTTTTGGTTGGTTAACTGGTCCTCCTTTGGTTGGTTCTGGATGTTGGCGAAAGTCTGTGAACAGAATGCTCTCCGACTGTGGTATGTCGTGTCCTTTTATACCGACTTCCCCGCTCTTCTTCCAAGCTCTGCCGGTATAGAAGAGTATTACTATATCTGATAATCGTCCTGTAGCCCATTTGTCCCGTTAATTTCTCCTCTTCGGTTATGGTGATTAACGTGTTCCTCGTGGATTGTTTTTCACACTTCTCTTGAGACTATAATCTTACTGCTTGGTAGTATCACTATAGCTTAAATAACGGTAGTTTATCGTTGGTCTTCATAAGTGTGCGTATTGTATGGTATGGATCCCTGTGTTTATGTGTGTAGGTTTAGTTCAGGCTAGTTACTCTGGCGGTACAATTAATTATAAGACGAATTTGTCGTCTTAATATAGTTCATCAAATTGCTGAGCAGCAGGTCATATTTACGATGACAGGATGCCCCTCGAGTTTACTTGTGAGAAGTCCTAAGATTTGTTGACCTGTAACAGCCTGTAACATCCAGGTTTTCTGAAGTTTTCTTGTACCTACGTGCAAATGCGACAAAGTAGAGGGTAGTAAGTCGGCTACTAACACATCAGAGCTAGGAAGAAGAAAAACAAGAAATTTGGCTGACGAAAACATACGCTAGCAATCAGAAATGAAAAAATAAATCAAGTTGTCTTGAATAAGTTGTGGGATAAATAAACAAAAAATGGCTATTAGGAAGTAACTTAAGGTGCTCAGATGTACTTGTATCACAGTTCCATTATGTTCTACATGTTCCAAATATGTTCGTCGATTAATGTAGGTGAGTCTAACTCTCTGGGGCACGCAGGCCGACGAATTCAACGCTGAAAACAATCAAGTGCTTGCGGCCAAGAGTGTGCGTATCGGCGAATTCCAAGGCGGCAAAAGTTTGTCGACAATCGGTTCGTCGATGCTAGTGCTCGATCCAGATTTACCGGAGGCCCACAGGTACCGCACAATTAACTAATAATACTGGTGTTGGCGAAATCCTTTAGAACCAATGACATCCGTATTTTATCGCAGATTACGTGGTTGGTACAACTCCACGGGCAGGGAACAGGACTGCAAGATTCTGCAAAGAAGTGGTGGAGGCGGCGGAATGTTTGGTCCACTCTTGACCGTTCTAGAAGGAACAAAAAAAAGCTTGGAGCTGATGGACGGTGCTGAAGTTTTCATCGTCAAGGGCTGCGTCAGCCTTATACGTAAAGATAACTCATTGTACAAATCGTGCCCAACCGAAGGATGCAAGAAGAAGCTCGTAGATCAGGCAAACGAGATGTACAAATGTGAGAAATGCGACCGAGAATATCCAAATTTCAAGTACCGATTGCTAACAAGTGTGAGTATATTGTCCGAGACATCTATTAATGTTTCATACAACGATTGATTACATATTCTGAAATATTCATCGTCTTTTTTTTTTTTTGTAGATGAGCATAACTGACTGGACTGGTAATCAATGGGCTACCGCGTTCAGTGACGAGGCGGAAAAAATGATTGGCATGTCGGCGCAGGAGATAGGTGAGCTCAAGGAATCCAATTTTGAAGCGTACGATGACGTTTTCTCCAAAGCTGCATTCCAAAATCATTTCTTCAAGATTAGGGCAAAAAAGGAAACGTACAATGTAAGTTTGATCGACCGGGCAAAGTGAAGTGTGTCCGATATTTTGTTTTGTTGATTCCGAGACTACAATTGAACGCGTCTATAAAATTCGTGTAACTTTGCAGGCTTCTTTGATACTTAACTTGAAAGATATATACAATTTACAAAACATCCGATTTTATTTACAATTGGTACTCGCGGTTTTTCTAAATCGCGAATTTCGAATTAAACGTTAAAAAAGGATGTAAAGTAGAACCCTGCACGTTGCTTCCTCATTATTTTTCACCTTTCGCAAATTCAGCTCTGTGAGAAAATATGTTGATCAATTTTGGCTTCACCATAGAGGATGCTTTGGAAAAATGGGAAGATAAAGATTATAATTTACTTGAAACACCGCTGGCTTGATTGGATTTGAATTTGTTCCCAGCGAAACGATAATTATGATGTAGCCAAATCTCAACGTTTCCAATTAGTTTCTGTGGTTTAATTTAGTGGAGTCATCTCTATTCATTCGGTATACCTCTTTTTCTTTTCTGAAAATTTTTTTTTATCAATTGATGCGTATTTTATGAGACTGAAATAATAAAATATTATCGATGTCTCGTACAATATTCAACCTGTCATATAGAACTATTTACAAAATTTGACTAATATTAAAGGGTTACATGGGTTTCGAAGCCAAAAAAAGTATGTTTTCTCGATTTTGTTTTTCACATTATATATAAATTATTTTATTCAAAATGTTAAGTACATCAAAGAGTAACATTTCAACAGTATTTTTAAAAAATTTCATCCAAAAATATTTGAAATTCTGCGGTGGGACGTGGTTTCCGAAGACCCCTAAAAAAAGTGTCCTCGCAGTAGTCACGATAACTCGCGATAGCTTTATCTGAAATTAAAAAACAAAATATTTTCTGTTAATAGATAAGTATAGCTCGTGATTGACCGAAGGATTTTTTTTTAAATTGAGATTTGAATTTTTGGCAGAGTTGTCTGCAAAATAATACATTTTTAGGTACAATTTACCCTACGTATAGCCTTGTAAAATTAGTTATAATGAAAAAAAAATCCTTCGTTCAATCACTAGTCAATGCTATTTTGAAGAAGTGTGCAAAATTTCAATAAGATCGGTGCATTAGTTTGTGCGAAATCGTGTCCACCGTGTTCAACAATAGTGTTTCAAGAAAAACGCGATAAAGTTTTAAGTAGAAATAAAACGACATTTTTTTTTTTTTTTAACTTACATAGAATCGTCGATTTCAGCCCCATAAAGTAAAGATCCTGCTGCAGCTGCGATGTCTAGGGCATCCTTTTGTTCCTGCCTGAGATGAATTCTTGCGTCTCGAGTACAAGTCTTAGCTTTTTTCTCAGCTATGAGTATACGATGTTCATCCTCTTTTCGCGCGTACTCATGGCTATTTCGGTTAAGCTTGTTGTCCACCCGTGCAAAAACAGTAACAGAGCTGAAATCCCATTGCTCAAAGTACAAGCAGCAACTGATGCAGCGATTTCAACTATTTTGGAACCAGCAGGAAGTATTTTTGGAGTGATTTTCCAAATTAACTGGTTTAGACTCTCATTATTATTTTGCGTAAAGCCACCAACACACCGTTCAGGAAGCACATCTTTGCTAAGGTCCTCATAAATAGGTTTGATAGCTGACAAAACTTCACTTGGCAACGGAGCATAATCGTGTTTGAATGATAAGGCATTCATAGCTGGATCACGCTGCCAAACGCACCATGAGTCAGGGCCGCTTGGGACCGCTTCCCAACGACTCTCTCTCCTAAAGTTTTAATCCGATTGACTTAAAAATTTGGGAGAATATTCTAGACATATTGTACTATTAGATTTTTTTTAATGTAATTCATTTTTTGCATTTTCCAAACCCATGTAACCCCTTAAGAGCATTTATTTGAACCGATGGGAAATTGTAGAATTTAGAAACAAAATCCAAAAATTCTATAAAATATTAACTCCGATGGATTCTCATTAAATTCAGTATCAAACTTCGATACATTCTGCTTTAATGTTATACAAAATTGTAGGTTTTATTAAACTGTTCTCGAGATATAATTTTTTTTTTTAATTGTAAAAATATCAATCTTAACTTCTTTGTTGATTTCGCCCAAGCTCAATAATAAATCTCGTATCACTCCATTAAAGTTTGATAGCTGAACATTTGTTCGAACGAGAGCAGTAACGAACATTTTTCGAAAACTTCAAAATCCCTTAAGATGTGAATGCTTTAACCGATTCTTATAAAATGTATTAAAAACTTGAGCTCGTTTACTTAAGTAGTTCACGAGTCGTAGCAGTTTTAATTTGAGCCTTTCCATTACACACGCATTCATATTCATCCGAACACTTTCTCGAAACCACAATTCTCGATATTTTAGACCATTTTAAATATACTAAAAGCAAAATGTTTCATAGAAACAGAGCTTCTTCTATAGGCAAAATAAAAGAAGAGAAGATAACCGGATCAATATGTCTCAGCAAAAACACAAAAGTGATTCAATGATTTAAAAAAAAATTGATGTCTGGGATAAACTGATACTAGAAAATTGAGTGAGATATACTGTTTTCAGAAGTAAAGTATATATGCTAGTAATAAACATTACCGTGAAGGACGGTTAAAAGTTTTTAATTAATTTGTTCGTTGTATATCGTTTTAAGGATGAAACGAGAGTGAAATCGGTGGTCGCTGCTATTGGTCCCGTCGATCGTAAGATGTATCACACTCACTTGATTCAGGAGATCAAGAAACTCGCCAATGTTCAGACCTAACGAATAATATTTTTTTGAATAACTGATGTTTCGCGACGCACGATTAATAAAGATTGGCCTGGTGCCAAATTGTATTTCATTCTTTTTTTTTATAATAAAAGCAAATGGTACTTTAATTTCGTTATTTTTATTGGAGTTGGGAGTGGATGATGGTTGTCTCGCCATCAGCAAAACTCGAAGTATAAAATAAATTATTTATTTACTAAAAATTAAAACGCTATACATGCTTTGTAGTAGCATTTGTTTTGATTATTGGAAGATTAAATAATACAAGAATATACTTATGTAATATATCGGCTTATATAAACTCTATAACATAATGTAGCGTAACAGAAACTAGTAAACACGGCAATATATTAGCACAACATCGATAAAATATATTTTCATCACGCTATAAAATATTCGACATATCTGGCGACGAATTGTAATTCTTTGAATTCAGTAGTGCTCTGCAGAAACGACGTTAGGCTAGATAGTATTAATATTTCTTTTAAATCAATGAAAGGCCATTTGTATTCTACGTTTTTTTTACTACGGAATATACTCGATGCCATCGCGTTTGACTACAGCAAGTTGGAGGAAATTCTATTCGTGACATCGTCCAACTTTAAGAAAATATCAAGAGCTTCCCGAGTCAATAATTTATTTCTCTCCTCCATTTTATATATTTTCCTATTACCATATTATTAAGCGTCTCTAAAGCGAGATTCTCGTCTACAATTAGCATAGATAATTACAGACAGAATGAAAAGTACGACGCATAATCGCTTATCACTGTAAGCTAGAATGACGAGGACACTGCCAATTTATAAACAGTCAAATAATTGTAAATAATAATAATAATAATCTAATAAGTACATGAACAGGGTGAAGCGACGTGCGTAATTTTAGCGACGATTAATTCACATAATAGATTTCGGGTGCTTGATCAGAAGAAGTTTAATCGTAAGTTCGACATGCTTTGAATAGATTTGCCGGAAGGCAGTTTTCTCCCATAAATAGAATTATTATTACTATTACAATAGCATTTTTTTCTCCGTTATCACACTGTGGTACTCAGGAAGCTCTCTTGCCCAATTGATCGTAGGAACAAAATTTTTAAGGATATATATATATATTTATATATAGCGTCTTTCATATATTTTTTATCCCGCATTCGCGTATTCTTTCTCTTATGTATTATTTACAGTATATATAGTGCAGTACAGCATGAAAGAACTTGACTCACGAACTTTGCTATTATCATGTGATATAATTATTGGTCAAGATGGAATTTAAATGATTGCTGACAATTCATTTTGACTTTGAAATTGAAACATTTGGACTTCCCGCGGTTTGAATGTTATTCGCGATAGCAAAATCTCTTGACGTACGGGCATTTTTTACATTGTGATACAATAGAAATTGTTAAAAAAATCGACACAACTGAAAAAAGTTGCCTCCAAAGTCTTTATTTCTCGTCTTTGGGGAATCTCGTAAAGGTGGGATCATGTTTCGTCATACAAAAGAAACGATAATAAGATAATGTCACGGCAATTCCGTTTCAAGGGTTTCGTATATAGGTACATCGTGTTTATTTTAATTTTCTCGAGTGAGGGATTATACCATTTTTCTATTATCCGGTAACGTGCATATTGGATATTTAAAGCTTCACCTCCAATTTTGTTATATACATAGAAAAATTATATATATATATAATATATATGTGTATTCAATATTGTAGATAAATATTGCGGATATGATACATCAAAAGTGAGCCAAGCACCTGGGAAGATTTCAGATAGAATGGGAAAAATGATATAGTAATAGAGCTAAATTTGGTCCTCTTCCTTGTGAATTTGGGGTGGGGTTGCGGGTGTCGGATCGTCATGGAACATGGGATTCTTCACTTCCATTTCGCCGGTCTTTAAATAACAAATTATTTTTATTATAATCATTGCATCATTCACATTAACGACTCACATTTCCCATGGAAATGAAGTATATGCAAGATATATCTTAGATATATAAAATCTATTTTTACGAAAAATTTTATATATTTTAGGATATATACGAAATATATTTGACTGAAAAATATATCTGAGATACATCTAAAGAGTACTAAAAATGTATTTCTGATAAATAAACTGACAAAAAGTTCCATATGTCAGATTTATTTCTTTTCCATGGGGGATGCGTGTTAAATTCCCATTTAAACGGATACGGTAAATTCGATTGTGGCAACCCTTCAGCTTTTACAAACTTTGAAAGTTTCTGGTTAGAAAAATAACTTTTAAAACAACCCCGTTCTTAGATGGTCTTACTTATAATATAATTTTTTATCCTCACAATTAAAATAATAAAGTTTCTCTTACGTATGACAAATCAAGAGAATAATTGCGAAGATCACCATTTCACCAGTTGTGGCCATAGGTGCTTCTAACGAGTTTCAAAATTCTTGAACGCAAATGCTGTATATATCGTTAAATAACTTTATTAAAGTCACTCATGCTTAAAAATTAACTATCGATGACCACAAATGGTACAGGGGCCACAACCTGTACATCCACCCTATGTTTTAAGCGCTGAAGTTTGGATGATACTCAAACATTATCTATGAAACTTGCACCAGTAATTACTATAGAAAGATAACGGAAAAAAAACAGGGTTAATTTGATACAAATTTTAAAAAATGGTGGCTACTGATAGCGAATGTGCCTTTCAATAATAGCCAAAGTGGACGAAATCAGATTTTAAGTAGATCTAACGTAACTCGACGGCGGCTGTAGGTACAGAATTTTTATCCGATTTTAATAGTAAAACAACCCGAAAGAATCGGTGTAAATTTCATAAATTTTGGCTGAGAAGTATCTAAACTGTAGTGTCTCGAGCACACCTGCTTAAATTGGTGACTCAACACGCACGTTCCTCTTCAACATCATTCTTATTTACAACTTACCGACGCAAGACCGGGACATTCGTACACTGTATAATCACCCTCCTCGTTCTCCTCGTCACTCTCGGCTTCCGAAACGGAGCCGGGATCTCGCGATGCAGCGGTGCGACTGTAAATTTAGCGAATCTTAACGAACAAACAAATAATTCTTTAAAAAAGAAGTAAAACAACGGCACGACACCCACTTCTCCATCGCTATTATTTGTTGTTTCTGGTGCTGAAAATGATACATCTGTGCTGAATGCGCGAGTCTCTGGTCGCCGGACGGTGAAATATCTTTGTTCGGACCGGTGACTCCGTAAGCCGGGTATTCGATGTCCGCAGCTGCCTTAGCACCGTGATGAAGTCTGCGGGATTAAATGCCACGCCGTCGATTAAATATCGTTTCATATGTAGCTGTACATTCGTCGAAGGTTATTATTATTGAGAAGGAAAATGAATAAGTACATTACCTGCACCACGTTAAGGCGATTAATACCAAAGCAAACATAGTCGCAGCGCTGCAGCCAGCCACGATAGCTAAAACGAAACGAAACGAACGATTCAATAACGGAACAGTCGTCCAACGGTACATAAGTTCTTTGTCGATTTGCAGGCGACGGCCGACTTACCGATGAAATAAATGTCGTTATTTGTCATGCGAGTGGACGATACCACAAGAGGATCGCGTTCCAATCGTCTGTCCGACATTATTATCTTTACTATCGAAAATTTGTCTTTACGTATATTCTCTGTCGTATACTCTGTATCTGATTTTGGTTCCTCGTCGATAGTTGGAAAGAGATCCAAGCTTCCTTCCGCTGATTCCGATACTTTGTGCGAAGTCGTCTCTTCGATCCCCGCAACAGACGTGGCACGTACCTCGTCTTCATAATACCGTGGATCGTTTGGCCTTATCGCAAATGTATCGCGTTCGTTCATCTTTGTCTCATCAAAATTAAACATAAACTCCGGCTCTTGTTCGGATACTTGCGAAGACTTGGCCTCTTCCGCTCTCGCTCTGTTTACGTCAAAATCCATGAGCTTTCCCGGAAGTTTCAGTAAACGCTCGGCCTCAACATCCTCAGCAGGATAATTCTCTGTTTTCGGAAGGCTCGATCTCAAGGGATAGCTCGAGCCGTGGACATAGTAGGGCTTTTCGTTCTTGAAGAAATTATTGGAAAATGGAATCTTAATATTGCTGTAATCCTCGAATCCAGTCGGCACCGGATTTACCCTTATGTACGGACGAGGCCCAGCGTCATTGCTGCGAGAGTAATCTTCACGGATATCGTGACCTAGCGGCCACTGTACAATCTCCTCGCGATTTTTTATTTTCTCGTTTTGCAACACATCGAGAATGGCAGGATTCTCGAGCAAAGTCTCTAATATCTTCTCTTTCTGGCGTCTATAGTCGAGATATTCGGTGTACGTCCACGGCAAATTAGGTGCCACACGAGAGCGTTGCATTTCTCGTGGTTCGTAATTTTGTGATACAAAATACCTCGCAATTTGTTTGTATGTAATGTCCTCCGGTAGCTCTGGCTCAACATCTGATTAAAATATTTTTAACATAAAATCGGAGAACATTAAAGGACTTGGCCGTGTTAAATTATTTTCTTAAAAACAATTTTTCAAAATGATTACTGCCGATTTATTCAAGTTGCAAATCTATACGATTTCGAGCACAATATAAACTACTTAATATTTTTACAAGATGATTTAACAGGTTTATAATTTGCAACTTTTATGTAATTAAACGAAATCTTGTTTTAATAGTAAAAATTTATTCGAGATGGCCTACGATTGCTCTGGCTCAGAAGATATGCACGATATTGAATAAACTATGTTAAAAATATACTGGGTGCAGTCGGTTATTTCCTTAGAATTACTTTTTTTATTAATTTTTAAATAGAATAGAGCTTATTGTTAATTTTTAAAAATATTAATAATATCAAGACTCATAATGTCTCTTTATATAATAAAAATATGTCGCCATAGCTGTCGTGTTAAGTATTCAGGCGAAATTAAAAAACTCTGTTAACCCTTCATAACGATCATTGATTCCTAGTATTTAAGTACGGTCAAAGGAAGTTTTAATTTTATGATTTGAGAGTGTGCTATTTGACCCTAGTCTTCTCAATTCTCCAACACAGTGGCAGCGGCGGCGGTGGCGAGATATTTCTAAAATATAGAGAGATAAGTACTCAACATGTTTGACACAAGATTTTACAGTGCTTAGAGGGGTTTTTTGGCTTTTTTTCTACATAAATATAAACAAAATTTGAATGTAAAAGGAAAAAATTCAGTGTTTGCAAGAGTTTGACAATATTTAACATTAACTCTTTGGATTAAACGTTATATCGAAAGGCTCAATTCATGCATCATATCTGCAAGCCACAACCTGATAACACATATTGCATGCGTTTCCAAAGATAAAAGACAGATTTTCTGGGGCAGGGTTTCCGACCATCATCTGTTGCGTCGAAAGTGGAAGCGAAAATGAATCGCAATATTCCCACGAGAGAATGGAGTTCCCATGTCAATTATTATTTGTGGGTGCGATGAGTGACCCCGTGAGGTTTTTTAATGAATCCAATCCTTAACATCAACCACCAAAGTGACAATCTATATTTCGAAATACGTGTGCATCATCGACCGTGTCCAATAAATATAGAATATTCTATTCTAATTTATTATATCCTTCGATACATAGAACGTTATTGCAAGCTTGATAATGAAGTATCCCCGTGTTTCACTAATGAAACCATCCAGCTGTCGCGTTAGGGTGCGTAAGCCCTTGAAAAGTCGATTAACGACCATGCTGAAACTATCCCAAGCGAATTGATTTCATCCCAGGGTGTTGTAGCGTTTGACAGAAAATACGTCAAACCGAGTATTGTCCGAGTTGCGTGTGGCTTTGGTAGGTAGAATACTATCAATGAATAAGCGATTGTTCTCCGGCACAATATCACGATTTATTTAGAGTTTTGTGTTTCAGGTGAATTAATGGCTGCAGATACACTCGGGACGTTCTCCGCGATTGACATAATCGGCATTCCTCTTTGTACTTTCGAATGTCATTAACCCCCGGTGTACCTCATAGGTGTGAACGTGTTGGAGAGAACCGTCTGGCGCTGTCTCGACTCACCCTGATAAAAGTCGAAGTTTCCGGCGTTGGTGAAATTGACGACGACCACGAAAATAGCTTGCACTAGAAGCTTCCACGGGTGAGCCCCGGATCTCATCCTCGCGACTTTGCCAGGTGGAGCAGCAGATACAGCTGGTGTGTATAGTCTCACGCGGGTTTATCGCATCGACGAGGCGTTCGCCGAGGCTTCATACGTATAAGCGCGTCATTCATTGAAAGGACAGAGTTTGCGCGGTCATGGTCCTCTGCAATCAATACTACACCTACGCGCGCCGTTTGCACACCTCTCTTCACCTCGACGCTGGCGGCAACAGCTTCTCTCCGAGTTCTGCGCAACGTGCAAACTAACTTCCGACACTGTCAGCTACGGAAAGTTTCGCACTCGCGCTCGCACCAGACGTTGCTGCGACTCTAGCCTCTTCACGGCAATAAAAAAGAGAAAAAAATTAACTCTTCGCGACGCCGGGAACAACAAACGCGAAAAAGCTGAAACGTTAAAACGCGAATATGAGGCGAAATCTAAAGCGTAATTCTTACGCCACTACATCGCAATATTCTGACCGCATCAATTCCGATTGGGGTCTTCCTACTGTTGCTTACTCGCGTATTCAACTTCTATTTTAGAAGGCTTTTTGTTACTTTGACGCATTAGAGTGAACACAGGCGATACGCGGCGTCCGGTGATAAGAGAGCGAGATAAGATGGCAGTAGTACAGCGGCTACTGAAGCGCCAAATACGGGTTAGCTCGATGACAGGACCGTTACTGTTGTTTTATTCCAACGCATATCTATCGCGGTCTTCGAGCTGATTTTTATTCTTTCTGTTTATAATTACTTCTATTCATTCGCCGAAGACTACTGATATTTGCGTGGCTTTACTACATTTCTGGCGGAACGCTTGGAAATATATTTCTATTGTCGCTCTGTGATGTTCAATTATCGAGTATACTTGGACAACAATTTTTTTTCTGTACAGAACATTTGTTCTAAGTTTAATATGACATTAGAGTCACATTAGATAATTGAAAAGATACTGCAAGGTCAAAACCGATTAGCGAAAATTCAGAGAAATAACAGTTCAGCTGTTAGTGCACACCGACATAATTAATTATATAAGTAACTGATTACCTAATTGAAGCAATGTTTCGATAGCGAAACGGAATTTTCATGATTATTACTTCCATTAAAAAAATTAACGGAATAAACTAATTACTGTCAGTTCACTGTTAAAAAAATTAATACAGTTGTTAAATTACTTTTATTATTAGGTGCGCAACTAAGTTCCCGCTATTTTTTTTTATGGTGTAGCAACTCTATTGTGAAAAAATGTTTACAAATGAATTATTCAAAATATTGCCCATCGCTAGCGACAACTTTTTTCCATCTTTCTGGCAGAGCTCAAATACCGTCACGGTATAAGTGTTCGTCTTTTGAGGCTATCCACGAATCAAGCCAATTTGAGATGTCTTCATATGAGCTGAACTGCTGATTAACCAGACCATGTGCCATCGAACGGAACAAGTAATAATCGGACGGCGCAATATCTGGAGAATATGGCGGGTGGGGTAGGACTTCCCATTTGAGCGTTTCTGAGTAGGTTTTAACGGGTTTGGCAACGTGAGGCCGAGCGTTGTCATGCTGTAGAATCACTTTTTCGTGCCTCTGCTCGTATTGTGGCCGCTTTTCGCGTAGTGCTCGGCTCAATCGCATCAATTGAGTTCGATTCCGTTCCCCAGTGATGGTTTCGTTGGGTTTCAACAGCTGATAATAAATAACACCGCCCTGGTCCCACCAAATACACAGCAAAATCTTCGCAGCGTGAATATTCGGCCGAGCCGACGACGTAGAAGCATGACCGGGCAGTCCCCATGATTTTGTTCTCTTTGGGTTGCTGTAATGAATTCATTTTTCATCACCCGTAACGATGCGATGAAGAAAACCCTTCTTTTTTGCCGCTGGAGCAGTTGTTCACAGGCAAAAAAACGACGCTCAACGTCTCTTGGCTTCAAATCATAAGGAACCCAAGTTCCTTGTTTTTGAATCATTCCCAACGCATGCAATCGCTTGGAAATGGCTTGGCGGGTAACTCCCAAGGTTGTTAAAGTTACTTTTTAAAAGTAACTATTTAGAGTTACAGTTTTTTGCAGTAAAAAAGTAACTAGTTACAGTTATTAGTTACTGGTGGTGAAAAGTAACATGTTACAGTTATAGTTACTCAAAAAGTAACGAGTCGTTACTTTTCAGTTACTTTTCTACAATAATTATGTAAGACAGAGGTAAAAGAATGTAAGATAGAGGTAAAAGAATTATATCATATATTCTCTAAATGTTGATAAATTTATATATATAACCTGCTTCACAGAATAAAATTGCATTTTGTTGCCACAAATAATATATGCATATGATATATATTAAATATATCTATGTTTTAACCCTAGAAAACATCACTTCTTTTTCAACTGAAAACACATCACTTGGGTCTACGAATCTAGGTGAGCACTGAAGGTGATTATTATAGGAAATTATTCAAATGATAATAGAGACCTTTAGCGATTTTTCTGTCGTATGCTGAACTTTCTGTAGGATATCGGTTCCAATTATTGTCGGTGTCCTAATTACTGCCAATTGTTTTAATTGCAATATTATAATAACTTTATTATAATATTCCAAATAAAACAAGTGGCAGTAATTAGGACACTGACAGTAATTGGGA
This sequence comes from Cylloceria caligata, assembly GCA_963942595.1. Lineage (NCBI taxonomy): Eukaryota > Metazoa > Arthropoda > Insecta > Hymenoptera > Ichneumonidae > Cylloceria > Cylloceria caligata. The sequence continues at coordinate 26,496,406 of OZ012704.1, forward strand.
CTGATATCTTATTATTCCTCCTGCTTACAGCAAACGATCGAAAAAAATGAGTTTTTTCAGACTCATGTGGTGTGTTATAGGATTAACATTAAAAGCGTTTAATAAAAATTCTTATTAATTTTTTAAAGTATTTGATATTCTATTACATCATCCTGAAGATGTCCTCTTTGTGGCGTCATTACAGAGCCACCGACGCTAAACATTCGTTCCACTGATGCACTACTCGGCAGTGCCGTATTATATTTAATAAACAGTTTTTTTAATTGTAGGATAGTCGTTTAACATAGCAATATTGCTATTATTTGATTTTAAAAATCGATACATTTCTTCTTGTGTGGACTCCACTTTTTTTGTTTGCTTTTTGTTAAAAGCGAAAAAATCTTCTTGATTCTCGGCTATATCACTGCAATTTGGGGAACTGTCGATTGAATGGATGCCTAATGACTCCTCTAAATACTTTTTAGCGAGTTTCCTTTCTTCTACATTCCTTCAGTTTAATTTAAATTTTGGATGCAAACAACTTGCGAGGATTAATTCCTTTTTATCTTCCAATGCAGAAAATCTCAAATTACACGTTCAGAATTAATGGATTTTGTTCTTTATTTAAAAATTAGTACACTATATAGCGCGCGCCATTTAACGTTTTTTATATTTACAATCAACATTACATGGTATAAAAATATAATCTCACGTTGTCAAATACAAAACATATAACCTCGCGTGATGACACGCGTATGTATGCTGTACATATGCGAAACAGACGACGTTCAAGCGACTCGAGATTCGAGATAATCAATCAGCATCGCAGAAGAGTAACAAAGATAATAATTGAATAAATTACCTTTTATCTAAACCTTGTTGAATCGATATGATTAGTGAGTGGCAATGCATAACTACATTTTTATCAAGGTTTTTTAATTTTTCTTGTAATGTCCTGAAGACTGGTAATAAATATCCCATATACATTCCCGACTCACTTTGTAATATATCTAAAATTCTTTGTAATATATCTATAGTATCCGTCACGTATACTATGGACAAATCCGGTGGATCCTGCTCTTGCTCCGTCTATCGGAAGCACCCTCTGTATATATAAAGTAACTATTAAAGTAACTATTAAAGAAGTTACTAGTTACCCAAAAAATGTAACTAAGTTAAGTTACAGTTACAGGGGCAGAAAAAGGAACGAAGTTAAGTTAGAGTTACCGAAAAAAGTAACTGTAACTGTAACTTCGTTACAAGTAACTCGTTACTTAACAACCTTGGTAACTCCTAATGCTGAAGCAAGCTCTTTTTGCGTTTGGCACGGATCCTCATCGAGCAATGCCTCCCATTCAGCGTCTTCGAAGGTTTTTGGCCTTCCTTCACGCGAACGGTCGTCAACATCAAAATCACCGTCTTTGAAGCGACGGAACCAATCACGGCATGTTGTTTCACTTAGAGCAGCATTTCCGTAAACTTTTTGGAGTTCTCGATGCGCTTCAGCCGCAGTTTTCGTCGAATGAAAGAAGAAAAGCAACACTTCCCGCAAATGATGATTATTTGGCACAAAATCAGATATTTTCACACAACCAAAAGTATATGACGCAAAAACAAAATCACTAATGTGTCAAAGCGGTTTGTTTACCATATGTCTAAGCTTGGTTCATGACGTTTTGGTTATGTCCCAATCGACCAGCACTTACTACTGGAGCCATCTCTTGAAAAACTGCGGGAACTTAGTTGCGCACCTAATATTATTGGGTTGTTCGGAAAGTAATTTCGTTTCTTTTTATAAAAATGAAAGATGATTTTCTTATAGTGAATTAATATTTTAGTCAATGCAATATTGTCCATTCTGATCTAATACCTTTTGCCATCTTTCTAGCAGTAGCATGATTCCACGCTCATAAAATTTTTGTTCTTTGCTGGCAAAAAAACTGATCCAAGTGACTTTTGACCTCCTCATTTGAATTAAACGTTTTACCGTCTAAAAAATATTGTAGAGACCGGAACAGAAGATAATCTGAAGGTGCCAGGTCTGAAGAGTATGGTGGGTGCAGTGTTGCCAGATGAAAGAATTTTGCCCCTATCTCGCTGCCCTCACCACGCTGCCCGTGCGAGGCGCGTCAGGGGAAGGCTTGCGCCGCTCGTAGCAAATCTCGTCTGGATTGCGCTTTACGTTGTCTCGCCCCACCCACTTCACAACAGCCACTGCGCGGGCTTTTATGAAATGAGTTATGGAAGATTTTTTAATGAATATATATCAATATTATATATATAAATAAATAAATGATAAAAGTAAAGAAATATATAAAATGCTTACTTATTTTGCAGCTGTCAGCAAATGAATAGTGCATTACAATATCCAACACCAAATTGTAGTCCTTTACACGAAAGGTTCATTACAATTTATTGAATAAAAAGGAATTGTAATGCTCTACTCACGTCCCAGGTCTGCGTAGTGTGTGACGTCACACGCTGCCTGACTGTTGATTGGTCGGTGAGCCGAGTCTGCGCACGGCGTAGTGTGTGACGTCACACGCTGCCTGACTGCTGATTGGTCGGTGCGACGGGTGCGCGCGCAGTGGGCGCTAAAACAGACCCAGTGGAGAGGGTACCCAAAAGGGAACAAAATTCCCTCATCTGGCATCACTGGGTGGGTGTGGCAGTATATCCGTTTGAGAAACAAATCACAAACGTTAATGCGACGGCACAAATTTTTTTCCGTAAGAAGATGAGGAACCCATATGTCGAGCTCTGAGATTAAACCTAGCCGTTTCAAATGATCACGAACGGTCGAATTCGATAAATTTAATCTCTCAGCGATCTCACGAGTTGTTATACGCCGGTTTGCATCAATTAATGCCTTTATTGTGTCTTCATCAGCTTCAACTGGCCTTCCAGAACGTGGTGCATCTTCGAGATCAAAATTGCCGGATCGAAATTTTGCAAACCAGTTTTAGCACTGGCGCTCACTTAACACATCTTCCCCATACACATCGGATAATTTTTTTCTAGCTTGAACAGAATTTTTACCTTTTCTATAGTAGAAAAGTAAAATATGCCGAAAATGCTGTTTTTCACTTTCCATATTTAAAAGGGTATCAACCAAAAACTACTTTGCAGAATCAATTGAATTTTTTCACAAGCAAGCCTTGCTATATCAGCTGTCAAAATACATATGATTATGCGGCTTAAGTGTGAAGTTGGTTGTGAAAAAATACAATTAAGTCCTCTGTTGGCAAAAAACGAAATTACTTTCCGAACGACCCAATAATTATGCCGATCTCTGATTACTTGTCAATTCGGTCAGTGGACGTAAAAAAAGCAGTACGTCTAATGGAATCCGCGTATCGCCATTTTCTTACGTTTCCGTAGATTTAATTATTTTTCAATGATATTTTTATTATGATTTCGTCAGGCAAGATTAGATTTTTAATGAATGCAGGATTGTGGTTGCCGTAATTGCAACAGAAAGGATGTTTCTATCGTGATGCAATACCACAAGGTCACTCAGGTATTGAAATTGAGGTTGAATGTGTCACCTGAGAGAGCGATTTACATGCTTCCAAAGAGGTTTTGAAATCCTGAAGGTGATGTGGTACACGCTTCTGTCGTTCTCTCTCACTCCTTCACTCACCGGAACACACCTACTCGTTCTACACTCAACAGAATGAAATGAAATTTGGTCAATAGACTGCAAAAACGTGAACCTTTTGGGTAACAAACGTAGAATTTTGAAAATAGAAAAAAAAATTACAGATGAATTATTTGCATTTACCTGTAATGAAAAATTTACTTTTTAAAATGAGTGAAGGCACAAAATGAAAAAACGCCGTTTGTCACCCCCAAACCAGCATAAAAACACACACAGTACACCCATTCTGATTGCGAGTTAGAAACGAAAAAGTACCTCAACCGTGCACGGCAACTATTGTTGATAATCTCGAAAAATAAGTCCTCGAGGCATGGCCGATGGCTCAGCTGTATGAAGATATGGCGAAATGTGCATGAGTGCGAACGAAATAGAACTAGTATAGATTCGCCTCACCTGAATTCCGCGAGAGGCGCTGGTAGTATATTATATAGCTGTCTCTCTCACCACCAGTAGAGTGAAATGCTATTGTTTACAGTTTTAGTTACCCACTGAGTAGATTTCGCCTCCCTTTAATACGGCACTCTGCGAAAACACACAAACGGAAGGATCTAATATAATCTCAAAAGACAATTCGATCAAAAAGGCTGTATATAACTACGAATGTAAATACTTGACAGCTTTGCAGTTTTATTCTTACATTAAACATTTCTGTCTCTTTTCCACCCATACATGTTCCACATCACGTTAAAGTTTTATAACATACTGCAGTCAGTATCAAAAATGGTTTACTTATTTTTTCAACGGTGTCGAGGATTTTTTGATAATTTAGGTATCTCTTCGACCAGAAGCATTGTGCGCCGTTGAAAAAATAAGTCAACAGTTTGTGATACCAACCGGGCCTCGGTGTCACAATTGATCTTTGTCACATTTGTTTCACGATTAATCTTTCGAATAAAAGAGAACAGTGAATTGCGTCTTCCAATCTACAGTACACCATTCTCATTTTTTATCCGAAAGATATTGATCTTTTAATGATGACGGAGAAATTCGCCATTATAGAGATATGTGGCGTCCCCGCTATGTCAATCTACACCACAAGTTACCGACTAGGTCAACGTACCTACGCAACACACGCAACTACCGTCAGCATCCACTACACGGCGTGCATGTACCTCGAATACACCGCCACGCCATCGACGGAAGCAAATTCTAATATCTCGCTTGGACGACTGAGCAATAATTACGTTTTCTCGCTTCGTTCGAGAGTGCTTTGTGCCTTCACGTGTAGCTTCCTTTGTCTACGAACAAAGCCCCGGTGCCACGCCCTTTTTCTTAATACAAGCTTCTCAATTCTGGGTACGGGTGACTGAATAAATATATTACTATCAATGTCCACGAGTGTCTAACTTAATTTAATATGGGTATAGTAAGTCCATAGATATCATAAAAATAGCAGTGGCAGAGATATAGAACATTCAGAATGATTTTTAAACTGTTGGGTGGGCTCAGCTGGTGGTCCTCAAGTAAAATTCTTAACCGTCTTTCAAAATTAGTAATAGTTATTCAAATTATAAGTATTATACATTTGAATAACTGGACCAATCAGAACAAACTATCTTCCCGCGCTGTGGGTCGGCAGCGGTTCGAGATCGTCATACGGAGCCGGAGACTAAGCTACATTGGACGAGCTGTACAAAACTCCTGTCTGGCGGCGTGTCGGTTCGCTACACCGGGGTTACCCCATAGACTTATACTCATAGACCGAGCGTCCTTATGGGCGCGCTGAAGACTACATTGAAGGACAGAGATATGGCCAGTGCAAGGCCTTCTCTCTCGCTCCATGGTAAAAGAGGGGGGAAGCAAGAAGGGGAAGGATAACGTCTCATAACAGTAATTAAAGAGACCAAGATTTCAATCCTACAGCGGTTACTTTTTTTCAATACTTCTTTATATGTATTGTAACGGTAATTTTTATCGTTATCAATTATTTTTATTTTTCGTGGGGATTCGGGCTCGATCACAGGGCTAATTAATGTAGACTTCGTGGTGGTTGAGTGTGAGGCTTTATTCACAAGGAGCAATTTCATAAAAATGTCACTTTTCAATTTCCAGTCACTGGTACTCCGTATAATGCATCTAAATTCCGTAATTTCGGCGATTATTTTTACAATTCTTATTTTATTTCGTGTTCACAGTTTCTCGGTATTCCCGGCTTGCAAATCTGTTATTATTCCGGACGCTTGTATAGAGCAGCACCTTCGATGCACATACACACGCACACCACCAGACTCGCCTACCTCGCTCTTCGAGCCGATGTTTCGCTCGTACTTCTGTCCCTTTCTATCTTACATTCGGTTCCCAGTCTGGCGTTCTCTCTCGCACTTTCACTTGCTTGTTTCACCTAACGATATGACCTAATTTTTATTTTCTACAATATCGCTGGGTTAATCCTAATCGATTTATTTCCTATACTTAGCTCTAATTGCTTAATTCTATTTTCTTAATACTAGTCGCTCTATCCTATTCAGTTTATTCTATGCAATTTTGTTTATTCACTTAAACCTGTCTATGTCTAAATTGTTCTCGAATGCAATGATATTTCACCAATTATGTTTTTATCTTATTTTGATAACTCGCCTGTCCTTTCCCTTTTGCTGGTTTTCGTTTTTTACACACTTGTACTCACTTTTCTTATGTAATCACGAAAATTTTGATAATAGGTGAATATAAAAAAAAATGACTTGAATTTTGAATTGTAAATCAGAAAGTTCGATTTTTCTTTCCTTTAGTACTGGTGTCAAAAACGCTAAAAGAGCTCTCCCCCCGCGCAGGCTCTCTTATAGCCTTCCCCTCGCTCCATTCTGCCCTACGTCATCATCCGTTTTTATTTAAAAATCTAACGCATTTCCTGATTTCGTAGCTAGCGGTCGCCGCGCTACCCGTCTTCCCCTCGCCACCCAACAAGGCCAGCTTGTCGCTGACCTGCTGTTTATGTCAGCGAGGGAATTCCGGAGGTGTGACGTAGCTACTTTTTCCTACTCGGGTGCGATGGCCTAGTGCCCGCAAACCTCGGTACGCCTGTACTAATTCGAACGTTCAGGTGTTTCCGAACCTTCTGTCTCCGTTTCTCTTCTGTGTTTGGGATTCAACGGCCGTCGACTCGTGTCTCCTGTGCTTCACGGTCTTCTCGTCTCTGTTCCTACTGTGTTATTTGGCTACCGCTTGAGCTATGCTTCTGCAATCTTCATAGTATCATTGGTAACAGTATGTACCTCGCAGTATATTGTTTGGAAATATATAAAGCAATAAAAATAACCTATGAAAACCATAAAATAGTGTTTGATGTTTGTAAATAAGTTCTGTCGAGAGGGCAAAATTTATATTTCGTTACGCTATAACATCAGTACACGTGCAAAACTCATTACGAAAGTGAAAAGTAAATACTTTATTAAGCCAACTTGAACAATATGACTATCGTTGCAAAATCACAAATACTTCTCTATTAAAGCGCTAAAAAAGGGTAAGGGAGAAAAAGAAATTGATACTTGATATTTTATTGGACATTAATATTTATTAGTGCAAAAAATTCTATATCTAATAATCTCGCTTATAGATCGTATCTGTTATTGTAAAGGGTGATTTTTTTGAGGTTAGGATTTTCATGCATCAGTATTTGACAGATCACGCGGGATTTCAGACAAGGTGTCAAAGAGAAAGATGCTCAGTATGCTTTGACATTTCATAATGAATAGACTTACTAACGAGCAACGCTTGCAAATAATTGAATTTTATTACAAAAATCAGTGTTCGGTTCGAAAAGTGTTTCGCGATTTACGTCCGATTTATGGTCTACATAATCGACCAAGTGAGCAAACAATTAATGCGATTGTGACCAAGTTTCGCACTCAGTTTACTTTATTGGACATTAAACCAACCACACGAATGCGTACAGTGCGTACAGAAGAGAATATTGCGTCTGTTTCTGAGAGTGTTGCTGAAGACCGTGAAATGTCGATTCGTCGCCGTTCGCAGCAATTGGGTTTGTGTTATTCGACGACATGGAAGATTTTACGCAAAGATCTTGGTGTAAAACCGTATAAAATACAGCTCCTGCAACAACTGAAGCCGAACGATCTGCCACAACGTCGAATTTTCAGTGAATGGGCCCTAGAAAAGTTGGCAGAAAATCCGCTTTTTTATCGACAAATTTTGTTCAGCGATGAGGCTCATTTCTGGTTGAATGGCTACGTAAATAGGCAAAATTGCCGCATTTGGAGTGAAGAGCAACCAGAAGCCGTTCAAGAACTGCCCATGCATCCCGAAAAATGCACTGTTTGGTGTGGTTTGTACGCTGGTGGAATCATTGGACCGTATTTTTTCAAAGATGCTGTTGGACGCAACGTTACGGTGAATGGCGATCGCTATCGTTCGATGCTAACAAACTTTTTGTTGCCAAAAATGGAAGAACTGAACTTAGTTGACATGTGGTTTCAACAAGATGGCGCTACATGCCACACAGCTCGCGATTCTATGGCCATTTTGAGCGAAAACTTCGGAGAACAATTCATCTCAAGAAATGGCCCGGTAAGTTGGCCACCAAGATCATGCGATTTGACGCCTTTAGACTATTTTTTGTGGGGCTACGTCAAGTCTAAAGTCTACAGAAATAAGCCAGCAACTATTCCAGTTTTGGAAGACAACATTTCCGAAGAAATTCGGGCTATTCCGGCCGAAATGCTCGAAAAAGTTGCCCAAAATTGGACTTTCCGAATGGACCACCTAAGACGCAGCCGCGGTCAACATTTAAATGAAATTATCTTCAAAAAGTAAATGTCATGGACCAATCTAACGTTTCAAATAAAGAACCGATGAGATTTTGCAAATTTTATGCGTTTTTTTTTAAAAAAAAGTTCTCAAGCTCTTAAAAAATCACCCTTTACTTATTGATTTTTAAATACAACCATTGGGCTATGGAAAGTTCTAACGCGTTGTACTAAATCTTGTGAAGATTTAGCCTCATGATGAAGACGGATTTTGAAATATCTATTCACAATTTTCCAACTCGTTTCGCTTATAAAGTCTTCTCTTAGGAGGTCTCCAATATACCGAGGATTGCAGAAGCGTTTAGGACCCTCCATTGGTTCATTTGATTTTCTGATGAAGAAAAACAGAACATTATAAATTTAAATACTTTGTAAAAGACATAATGCAAAATATGGTATTAATATCTGTAATCAAACCTTTTCAATGTAGTGGTCTGTTTTACATTATTACTACACTCAGAATTCATGGGCATATTTGGTTCCCTGCACTGATCATGTGTAATTTCGGAATGAAATTCATGTTCAGTGATTGCACTTGATGGCTTAAGAGTCATCGAGCGAGGGCATACGAAGCGCCAAGTGGCCAAATAGCAAACTACGATTTCGTAGTTTTCGGATTTCGTCGAAAATACAATAGTATTGAATAAAAAAAAATTAAAAATGAATTCTTTCATTTATTATGATTTGCGGTCTGGTCCGTCTCTCTATGCAATTTTTTTCGCATAGACACAATAAATTATCAAAAATTCGTGGCAGCTGTCGTTAGCCATGACGCTTTTCTCGCGAACTCATTAATTCATTTAACTACAATTTTCACGCATATCTGCTACACTTCACTGGACGGACCGCAAATCTTACCATTGCACTGCACTTAAACAAAAAAATTCTAACTTGTTTCATTGCAAATCCAAGCGATAATCCGAAAAGTACGAACGGATATGTCAAAGTCGTGTTCGCGGCCATATTGCAGTCTATGCTATCTAATTGTTAGTTCCAGCTCCTGACGGTAGATTCGCGATTCACCGTTGTCGGTATAAGCGGATAAGCGGGCGTGAAGGCATAAGCGTAAAGCGGGCCCCGAGACAAGACATTTTTTTATTCTGACTCAATGTTGCTGTAGAATCTATGTTGGTTTCTCGATTGAAAGTTTATTTACTGTACCCGGCCACAAGGATCGGTGGGATACGACTCGGCGCAGAACCAACGATACTTGGGAGTTGGAGGCAGAGCTGCCAGAAAGCGGCCGCAGCAGCACGACGCACACAAACGCACACCCGTGTACGTGCGACCGCCCGAGCTCGTGGAGCATCGGACAATAGAAGGAGACAGATATATGACTGTCTGTCTCTTTCGCTCTCGCTCGGCTCGGGCTGCTCGCGCTGCTACTGCTGCTAGTGCTCGGGCTGTCGCGCGATACATTTAACTCTGACTGAGACGAGCGCGTAACGTATGTTAATTTGCGGTCGATGATAATTCGAATCCACGCAATGACACATTTTTTTTCAGTAATTATTGCATTTTACGATTAATTAATTATTGTTATTTTATATTTTACATAATTTTGCTATTTCTTGTTTTATTACGTATGTGATACGGGCCATGTTATACCTCATAAAAACCGTATCAGTACTATTGCTGCAAAGAATGGACTATAAAATGTAATGGTTGCTTAAAAAATTTGACACAACGAGAACTCGAACTGTCATCGGCCGCGGATGAGAGATATAACGCGCACGCTTCACTGATTATCGTTGTTAAGCTGCATTAGCAAATTAAGATACACAAATTTGATTCAAAGCTTCTGAAAACTAAAAATATAACAGTTAATCCAACCAACCGCGTTAACGATTGTTGGAAGAATTACCAAAAGAACGCAATCCACTCTTGGCCAACGTGTACGTTATTTTCTTCTTTAGTATATATATATATATGTTTGGCAATATACTAAATAATTTATTAACACGAATTAAATGAAAGCAACGTTATGTTCTTTTTAATTATATACATGTGTTTGTTATTATAATATCGCATAAATGTACGACGTACATGTTGTTGCTCGACGGAAACCGCGAGAAGGTGGTGGTTTCTTCTTTTAATAATAGAACACCAATCTTTTAATTTCCTACTCAACAGTGTAAATATAACGTATATAAGTATCACGTATAACGTTGTGATTATAACGTATATGTAACATCACATTATCGAATAGGAAAGTATGACATTGATGCTATTACTCTTATTTGATGTTCGCTGGAAATTGTAATGTATATATATACATTGAACTAGAATATATTCAAGTATCAATAAATGAAACAAACAATTATTTAATATTTTCTTACGTTAGTTCATAGAAACGCGAAAGTTATGCAAGAGCACGATAGAGTTCTCATTACTAACATTGAATAAAGCGTTCATACTTCACGTACTATATCTAACATGATACTTTAAGTAATAACAGGACATTAAGCACCAGATTAGCGAAACACATTACATTAATAAAATTGACTGAAGACAACGGAGATGAAATACAATTTATTTAACACGTATCACTATGCATTTATTCATTACGCTTAATAATCCGTGCAAAATAAAAAGTTTTTTATTTTTGGTTTCCAGAAAATTTGTTATGTTTGTATCAAACACTTTCGCGGTGAATTTGTGGTTTCTTTGCGGTAAATAAATTGCATCACTAGGTTAGACATGTGGGTTGAAGTCATGTTATTGATTTATAATCCGATGCGTTTTGTGAATATGTCAATTCACTTTATCTGAATTAGGATCAACCTGAAAAAGTAAAGTAAAAAGAAATCTTCACGAAACGTCGGTTGCAAAAATCATGTACACACTGGTCCAACTCGGACGTCATACCTAGTTTTTAGGTGTATGTGTGTGCTTCGCCAATTATTCTTTTTTGCTTTAAATATTTTTTGATACATGTAATCAAATGCTGTATCCAGCAAGAAATATCATATTTGTGTACGTTTTCATATATGAAAAAAATTAACAATTCTCAAATAGCATTTTCAAAAACTAAGTTTGTATTGTTTAGTGTTTTTATAATTACGCTTTTTCCTCATAAGACTGCACATTATGAAATAGGAGATTCTTCTCCTACAAAAAGTAGCGTTTATTGCACATTCTTATTGAAAACATTTTCGCATGATATGCATTGCAACTAAGAGAAAAGTTGAAGATTGCGATTTCAAATATTTCGTTTTATATGTAAACATTTGATTTATGAAAAAATTGAATATCTTTTTAGCCAATATCTTTTTAGCATAAATGTATGTCACTAAACGTTACGAAATCTATACACTTCACGTTGCTCGATTTAGTTATATTCGAGTGTTTATGGATGACAATAATAGGGTGTCCCTTATTTCTTGAATGAAACGTCGTGCTTCTTTTCATAGCAATCACGTAGTCCTAAGGTTGTTCCATGTTTTCTCGAAGTTGTTTCCTTGGATGTTTGTATAACATTGCATGCGATTTTTGTGCAAGTTTATCGTAGGATATACATGCATAATTCTTCATGGTTCTTTCTTATGCTATTTCTTTTCTTGTCACATACATCCAATGAGATTATGCAGCTGTTTTGCTTGACAAAAGTGCTACAATAAATTAAATCGCACCAAAAATAGTGTATATCCTCACGTACAATATGTATGTATCTGTAATGTATCTTGATGTTGGCCTCGCTGTCTTACATTATGAACTGTATGTGCAAACTACATTTCATATAATCTGCGTGCAGGTTGTTGCAGTCTTTATTTTTGCGTAGTTATCCGTCTTCTTATGAAAAATCCACACGGAGCGATGATTACAATTGTTAGTCTTCTTGGGCGCTTCAATTGAAATAATTTCCATTGTTACTCCCTCTTGTTTCTTGAAGAAACACCAATGCACAAATTGCGGATTGGGTGATAATAAGAATTATCTGTACAAAAGTAATGAATGACACATTTCTACGTTGATTCTTGTAAGTTGTGCTAAGTGACAGTGCGAACAGATCCTCTTCTTTTAATTAACTCGTCAACTTCTATTGTTCATGCAGATAATATTATATATTCGATGTATCGTCTTGATAAAATGCTTACTCACCACTACATGAACGTTACAAACGCGCCCTGGCAACATATCAGCATCAACAACAAACATAATACTTTTTATGTGCATTATGTCGCATGCATCTCTCCATTGAAGCGAAGTTTGTCGAAGTAATAGAGTTTATTCCGTGATGCGGTCCAATAATCGATAGAATATTTAATATCCTAGGCAATGCAACAATTATCGTTCATTTGTATGTTGTTGTATTCGTAGTATCCGTATTAACGTTTTAAAAGGATAACAATAACGATGGCGATATACATTTTATTCGCTAAAAATATCTCAATAATGGTTTATAAACATAGAGAATTCTTCCAATTTCCTCTTACTACAAAGCAGTTGTCGAAAAAGATTTATTAAACATCACATTTATAAATTATCATTTTTTTAAGAATATTGCTGATTTTATTTCATATAATGTTTACTTTTATGAGGGAAAATATTTATTTCAAAATAAGCTATTTAAAAAAAACGCTTGAGAAATGTTCAATTAAAAAGTACTATATAACAAATTGTTCCATGTAGTTTTTTCATCACATTATTGCATTTTAAAATATGATATTTCTTGTTAGGAACAGTTTTTTGAATTTTTCTTGAAATATTTTTAATACTTATAAGACGTATTATATAATTTATAATGCTTGTGTGAACCATGAAAAAATGGTTTAGAAGTAAAACAATTCTTTAAGTATATATTTCAGCAGTATTATTGTGTGTGGATAAAAAAAGTCCTGAAAAATACTAATCTCTAAATGTCATTAAAAAGTACTAGCCGGAATAGTTATTCTGTACATTTATATTTAAATTGAGATACTGGCGTGCAAATATGTTATAATAATCTGTTTGTCATTTCTCATCAATATTGCCCATGCTTTTATGCCACAGACTGTAATGCAATGTACACCGAGAAACATTTGCATTTTCCAAATTAGAGTACATATTGTATATTCTATAAGCTCTTTTAATATATATTCCTTCCAAGTAGCGATATTCCTTGTAGAACTTAATGTTTATGGAATTTTCTTACTTTTAGTATGCACAGCTTAATCACGAAAACTCAACTTCTGCAAGGAGAATTAATTGCTTAAATAGATTTCCATACACTTTATGTCAACGGTGCATGTACCCAAGGAATACATCGCAGTCTAAATGACATCATTTTGACTTCAAATAATATAATTTTGACAGTTAAGTGTTTCTTAGGTATTCCTTGGGTATACGTTTAATGTTTGTTCTGTGTATTTTTTCTAAAAATGGCTTACAAAGTGGCTGGGTGCCTGAAGGAAAATTTGACTGATATGATAGCAACATTTTTCTATTATACTTTGTTTTTGAAATAGAAATATTCCTGCTTGAGTTTTATCTTTAGAACGCCTAACAGCTTATGATTTTTGGCTTATGAAATTTGACTCTAAAACTATTTTTTGAAAAAATATACTTCGTACACTTTTGTTTATCGTAATTACTTTTCTTTTTGTCAGGGAAGCTCCTAAAGGATAAATTAATCTTTTTTTTTCAATGTATTTCAGATCATTGTTTTACTATTTTGCAATTTCTTTCAGCGAAATAGTAATAAAACAGGATTTTATGTGGTTAAAAATAAACATGTTGTTCGTGAACCTGAAAGAAGAAAATTCTGTTTTTATTGATAAAACTTTACACATCTGTGGAACAAAACATAATTTAAATGTTTCATTTGATACGCAGATCCTGAGACAATAAATATTCGCAACTTGTAAAATTGACAGCCCGAGCACTAGCAGCAGTAGCAGCGCGAGCAGCCCGAGCCGAGCGAGAGCGAAAGAGACAGACAGTCATATATCTGTCTCCTTCTATTGTCCGATGCTCCACGAGCTCGGGCGGTCACACGTACACGGGCGTGCGCTTGTGTGCGTCGTGCTGCTGCGGCCGCTTTCTGGCAGATCTGGTTGGAGGATCAATCAGGGCGACCAGGGCCCACATGTTCCATGGCCCGCCACTGAAATCCTTACATCCTGCAATACCGATAACTGTTACTTTTCGCTGGATGCCTTGGTTGACACACTTGCCACAAGCGGCTCTAGCTACAATGTGTATTTTTTCCGCGAGCGGCGCTACCCTCGATTCTGAGTTGGTCACGTGTGCTCGATGACTCTTAATGTACATTATTTGATCCTCTAGGCAGTGGCGTAGCTAGGTAACCAAGGGCCCTGGGGCAAATTAAAAAATGGGGCCCCACTGCTATGTAAACTGATTAGGTTTTATCAAATAAAAATATGAAATATGGAAATACTTTAAAAATGCTAAGCTACTTAAGCTCTTTTTTGTGCACTGCAGGGCAGGTAATAAAAATATTAAACAGTAACAACATAAATTACAATTAATACTTGGTGTAGGTTTGGCAATAAAACGAAATAGAGAAGATTCAAGGGTTTATTATATAAAGGTCGGGCCTACCAACTGACTAAATAACAATTATATTTACAATTTTTTCCTAGCTTTAGTTTTCGCAAAAGTATCAATGACTTCGTTTAAATCCAGGCTTGATGCGGTTTTGTTTTCAATTGCTATTAGCGATAAATGTCGGAGTCGAGTTTGGCCCATATTATTTCTTAAATAATTTTTTATTATTTTTAATTTGCTAAATGACCTTTCAGCTGCTGCAGAAGTGACAGGAATTGTAAAGAATAATAACATTGCTGTAAATACTTCCGTTAGGTCGCATTCTAGCACTCCATATTTGCTCATTATTTCCTTACATAATTGGTGAACAGTCCATGCTTGAGTTAGTTGAGGTAAAACTAGGTGGTAAATATTAATAAATTGAAGTGAAAAACTAGGGCCTATTATATCTGAATATTTTCTTTGGAATTCGTCACACTTTTGTAATAAAGTTGCTTCATCAACATGTAATAAAAATGTTGGTGTTAGAAAATCGAATATATGACAGACTGCACTCATACCAATAAAACGTGTATCTAATTGAGATATTACTGTGTCTAGTACATTATTGAAAATCTCAATTTGAAATATTTTTTCTTGGTTTGGAAATCGGTGATCAGCAGCTAATTCATCAAAATGTTTTTTTAACTTTTCTTTGCCTTTTTTCTTGAAAATGGGTATCAATACCATATTTTCTTGCAGTTTCACTGGCTTTGCACTTGAATAATTCGAAATCATTTCTATAAATTTGCAACTTTGCTGTGGTCTCTGCTAAAACTTTACTCGCCTCGCCCAAATTGATGTCGCATTTTTGTAAAGTTTTGGATGCATAATTGATGTCGTTCAATACACTGTGCATGAATTCGCAAAGCAACACGAACTCGAAATTTAGCATTTTTGTTTTAATACTCTCTGCTTCACTACGCTCATCTTTATTAGGACTCTTTAGAACTATTTCTGATAATGCTTTGATAATATCAAAATAACGAAGTTTTATTGCAGATATCGTATTGACCCTACTGGACCATCTAGTCGGATTTAGTTTTTTTAGAGTGGTGTCCGATTCGCCAGTGAATTTTGACAGTAGATCCCAACGTTTGATGCTGTTTCCGAAGAAGTTATACAAATCTTGCAACGTTGCGAAAAAAATCTGTATTTCCACACAACTGCTAACGGCATCATTTATCACCAAATTTAAATTATGAGTGGCACAATGTACGTACTCTGCGTTAGGCTGGATATCCTTAATATGTTTTTGTACACCATTATACACATCACTCATCACACTGGCTCCATCATAGCCTTGCCCCACACATTCCTTTAAATCAATATTTTTGTCGATAAATAATGTTGTCACTTGGTTGACTAAATCTACTGCGCCATGTTTGATGGCTGCATAAAAGCCTAGAAACACTTCTTTTACTTCTATATCAATTGGCTGTCCATTTTCCGATCTGGTTATTACTGCATACCTCACAACAATGCTTAGCTGATCTACCTTCGATATGTCCTGTGTCGTATCCATTATGATGGCAAAAAACGGTGACGCTCTAATTTGTTCTAGTAGATGGGTTTCGAGTTTGGTCCCCAAGCTCTCAATCATTTCATTTTGAATTGTTGCACTCAGATATCTTGTAGATCCTAAAAACATAAAGAAACACAATTTAAAAAAAGTCCTGATATTAAACAGTTAATAATTATAAACAAAATAAAACGATAAAAAAACTTAGAAATAATTATTATTACCTTTGGGCATATCCAAAACTTGCCGCAAAATGTGATCATATCGGGCGACAAGCTCTACAAAGGACAGAAAATTTCCGTGGTATCCTTCCTGACTTAAGTCTTCTTGATGTCCTCTCAAAGCCAAAGAACTCTTTGCTAGGGTAAGTATGATATCGAATAACCTTTGAAGAACCATTTTCCAAAATGATGCTTCTTTGCAAATTTCATTTTCAAGTTCCTTGTCGATAGTATTAGTATCGTTTTTTTTTCCAAAAATCATACACAGCACATGCTTCCGAATGGCCACTCGAACAACTGTGTTGTTTAATTCTTTCTGATAAATGCTTCCAATCTCGAATTCCCGTACACCAAACATTATTCCTTTGTGAAGCAAATAACCAGCAGGGTTGACAATAGGCAGCGTCTAGTATTTTGGAATAACACAACCAAAAACGATTAACTGGCCTATATTTAGAACACGAAACGTAGTACGATTTTGAAAAACACCTATTGTTCTGGTTGATGTCTGTTGGAAAAGGTCCTGAAGGCTGTAAAGGCCCCATATCAAGAATTTGACGTTTTTCGTTATCACTTAATATTTTGTTCGTGAAGTTTCCTAAGTCATAAGAAGATTTGTCGTACACATTTTCGAAAAATGTAGATATCTGTGGTTCCTCCAAACCCTCCGCTCTTATGTGTGTCATGCAAACATCATCCACGTTCACATGATCGGCGGCGGAGGTATTTCCAACTGCAATAATTGTCGAATCTTCTTCAGTAGGCTTCTCAACCAACACTGCATTTACCACATTATTTGAGTCACTATCAATAGAAATATTTTGGCCAGATGTACTTGCAGAAGGCTGACTAGAAAACTTGTCAATTTTGGACAATTTTTGTTTACTATCTTCTCTTTCTTGACGTTGTTTGCGTTTAAATGCACCACTGGGTTTCTTCTTTTTATCCATAATTTTAGTTTTCTAATTTATTTAAACAATACAATATTAGATTGTGCTCGAGTAGGTAGGTACTCACTGTTCACTGACGACGTTAAAAGTAAAATAAAAGGAAAGAGAAACACAATGATACGCTACAAGTGTCATTGGGGAATCCCCGGAAAAAAAATTATCACCGTTAGTGTTACCACATTTAACGGTGGAGACCATGAACGATCTCCTGCCCGCGGACCTGAATTAATGTACCTACTGCAGGTGACTTGCATTTTTTCACAATATTTCGTGTTATACAATGAGCTGTAGCCGAAATCTATAGATTTGACACGATTTATTGACTTAACGGACATCAATATGAGTGGTAAAATCAAATAAAATTGAACCACTATATTGACCAGTACAAAAAAGTTTATTGACATTAGCTTACTTACTCCTGATACAGCATTAATTTTTTAACAGTTCTCGAAAAAAAAATCTTAACTCGAATTCACAATAAAACGCACATCGATGAATAATAAAACGCACATATCACTATCCGTCAAATTGACAACACTGCCAACCTACAGAAAGAATTTAGGGGAATTCCCTAGGCATAACTTTTGAATTTCTCTCAACTGAGTTGTCATGATTAAAGTGGGGTTGGAACCTGTCATATTTATTTTGAAAATGGGAGAAATTTCCAAAAGTTCAGTTCGATCGAGATTTCTGGTAAGGATTCGAGGGCCCCCTGAGCTTGAGGACCCCGGGGCACTGCCCCGCCTAGCCCCTAGGTAGCTACGCCATTGCCTCTAGGCTACATTATTGTAACTATAACAATTTAAAAATATTACGTTTCAACATGTACAGTCGATGTAACATTTTCACTCTCAGCAACTTCAACACAACAATATGAAATGTCTTGTATGTTAGTATTGGTGACATCAGCCAAAATTGCATTTGAATTATCCCTTGAACATATTATTATTACTATTACATTGAAAACGAGATGATTATATAATAAAAATAATCACTACTGTACCTGTTAGCCTGTAATTGATGTGAATGTAAAACTGATGTCTCATCACTAGTTTTTGACTACTTTCAGATACTTGAAGCAGGAATTACTCGACCTAAAGTGTTTTTAAAACGATTTCGCGTTCAATATTTTTAAATCAAATACAGATTTCTAGTTTATCTCGAAGAATACTCTTGTGCCGCGTATGTCGTAGAGTACGCGAATAAAACAAACAGAGGCATAAGCAGCTTGCTACGTCAAATTCATGAAATCATGTGTAATGAATTTTGTCTTCTTGTAAGGAGTGGTGCAACCGTAGAAGTCTCCAAGAATAAATTCATACACTTTTACATACTAATGAACAAATCATCGGGGGAGATTCGGGCCACGAGGAAGAACAATTCAGACACAACTTGATAATGTGAGAAATCTGAGCCGGCATTTATTGTTTTATTTGGTAGTTATCATAGCGAATTAATGTCTCATGACACTAAATAATTAATTGCTCAAATACATGTGAATCATAGCATAGAATTACAGTTCACCTAACCAAATAGTTTGTAATTAATCAATTACTCTAACACATTTGAATTTATCTAGTGAAATCAGGGTTCACAAAACCAAATGATCGTTCATAATTAATTACTCGAATACAGGTAAATTTATATAATGAAATTACGGTTCACCAAACCAAATAGTTCGTAATTAATCAATCATTCTAATACATGTACATTTATATAGTGAAATTCCGGTTCACCAAACCAAATAGTTATTATCAATTAATTACATTTAGATTTATGACAGTCACTATTTTCGATCAAATGATCTCTCTCCGAGCCTTGTATCAATAACATATCTAACGTCAACGCGACTAGAAATAACTTGACGGGCACGGAATGCCGAAGTTAATACCGCATATTATCTGGAAGAGTTTAGCACACGCGGAATGAATTGAATACGGCGAACCGATTGTCTGTTTACTTGATGAAATCATTGATAACAGGATGACATTGGGGCACGCACTTCGCATACATAATGTTTGGCTACTCACAAGTTGCTGGCAGTTTTTATATGTTATTTGGGCGATGTTTACCCTCGGAATTTCTCCAGAATATTGCTGTCGTTCAAATAATGGCTCACCAAACTCATATAGATTCGTGTCCTTATTGAGAGGATTATTGGTAGATACGATCATCGAGGATCGAGGGATCTCCTCTAATGGCTTCGGTAGAAGTCGGGTTGTCTCGGTAATTCCGTTGAACATTCGATATCTATCTGGATTTGTATACATTTTTGTCACATAGGTTACGAGATTGACATAGGCATCACGGAGGATCGCACGATGCTAACGGGACATTGGGCGTCCTGTATTAAAGGCAGTATTATTTGATACTAGATACACTGAGTTTATGCCGAGCATTGCGCGCTCGCTGTTTACAATTATCGAGCCTCGGAATTTCGGGCTTCTCGGAATCCACACGTACACCATCAAATTGTTTAGCTTAAGTGTCTCTTGACGACCGCGCACTCGCTGAGCTACGAGGTTCAATATAATGTCAGCAAATAAGTCAGCTTTCATGTACGAATCACTCGCGATCTTGTACCGATTAATTATTAGTCTTTTCCTCAATTTTAATATCCGCTTGCGCGCGATTTGTACACGTTAATTAGTAGTCTGTTCCTTAATTTTAATGTTCACTGGCGGGCGATTTGTACATATTAATTAATAGTCTTTGCCTCAATTTTATTATTCATTAGCGCGCGAGTACGATATATTAATTAATAGTCTTTGTCTCAATTTTATTATTCACTTGCACGCGAGTATGATATATTAAGAGTCATCGAGCACACGTGACCAACTCAGAATCGAGGGTAGCGCCTTTCGCGGAAAAAATACACATTATAGCTAGCGCCGCTTGTGGCAAGTGTGTCAACCAAAGCATCCAGCGAAAAGTAACAGTTATCGGTATTGCAGGATGTAAGGATTTCAGTGGCGGGCCATGGTACATGTGGGCCCTGGTCGCCCTGATTGATCCTCCAACAAGAGCTGCCAGAAAGCGGCCGCAGCAGTACGACGCACACAAGCGCACGCCCGTGTACGTGTGACCACCCGAGCTCGTGGAGCATCGGACAATAGAAGGAGACAGATATATGACTGTCTGTCTCTTTCGGGCTGCTCGCGCTGCTACTGCTGCTAGTGCTCGGGCTGTCGCGCGATACATTTAACTCCGACTGAGACGAGCGCGTAACGTATGTTAATTTGCGGTCGATGATAATTCGAATCCACGCAGTGACAAATTTTTTTTTCAGTAATTATTGCATTTTACGATTAATTAATTATTGTTATTTTATATTTTACATAATTTTGCTATTTCTTGTTTTAATACGTATGTGATACGGGCCTTGTTATACCTCATAAAAACCGTATCAGTACTATTGCTGCAAAGAATGGACTATAAAATGTAATGGTTGCTTAAAAAATTTGACACAACGAGAACTCGAACTGTCATCGGCCGCGGATGAGAGATATAACGCGCACGCTTCACTGATTATCGTTGTTAAGCTGCATTAGCAAATTAAGATACCCAAATTTGATTGAAAGCTTCTGAAAACTAAAAATATGACAGTTAATCCAACTAACCGCGTTAACGATTGTTGGAAGAATTACCAAAAGAACGCAAGCCATTCTTAGCCAACGTGTACGTTATTTTCTTCTTTAGTATATATATTTTTTTACAATATATGTGCAGAATGTACATAGAAGCGAAGTTTGCCGAAGTAACGCAGTTGACTTCGTTGTAATGCAGTCCAATACTTGACTGAATTATTATCTTAAATGACCCGACGATAATTGATCGTTCGTTTTAAGTTGTGCTGTTTGCATTTATTTGAAAAGGATAACGGTGAGTCTATATACATTTATCTCTTTTCTCTTGAAAAGTATATTAATAAGCCATTCATAAACATTGAGAATACATTAAATTTCCTTTTGTTTTCAATAAGTTAACAAAAAAGGTTTATCGAGTTTTATGGAATTTTTACTTGATATGTGTCGCTGCAAGATTGTCTTCCACATATCGTCGAAATTAAATTTAGAAATGATCTTTGCAGTAAAATTGACAGGTAACGCAAATTGCTGTTCTTATTCATTCTTCATCAAAGCCACCAGTACAGTTCTCGTTATGTATGATAGTAACAATATTGAAAAAGGAGATCTATATTCATATTTGACAGTTCAATCCATGGTATTAACTTTACTACAATCTTTCACGTTTATATTGATCAATTTTACAAGTTGCGAATATTTATTGTCTCAGGATCTGCGTATCAAATGAAACATTTAAATTATGTTTTGTTCCAAAGATGTGTAAAGTTTTATCAATAAAAACAGAATTTTCTTCTTTCAGGATCATGAACGACATGTTTATTTTTAACCACATAAAATCCTGTTTTATTACTATTTCACTGAAACAAATTGCAAAATAGTAAAACAATGATCTGAATTATATTGAAAATAAAAGATTAATTTATCCTTTAGGAGCTTCCCTGACAAAAAGAAAAGTAATTACGATAAACAAAAGTGTATGAAGTATATTTTTTCAAAAAATAGTTTTAGAGTCAAATTTCATAAGCCAAAAATCATAAGCTGTTAGGCGTTCTAAAGATAAAACTCAAGCAGGAATATTTCTATTTCAAAAACAAAGTATAATAGAAAAATGTTGCTATCATATCAGTCAAATTTTCCTTCAGGCACCCAGCCACTTTGTAAGCCATTTTTAGAAAAAATACACAGAACAAACATTAAACGTATACCCAAGGAATACCTAAGAAACACTTAACTGTTAAAATTATATTATTTGAAGTCAAAATGATGTCATTTAGACTGCGATGTATTCCTTGGGTATATGCACTGTTGACATAAAGTGTATGGAAATCTATTTAAACAATTAATTCTCCTTGCAGAAGTTGAGTTTTCGTGATTAAGTTGTGCATACTAAAAGTAAGAAAATTCCATAAACATTAAGTTCTACAAAAAATATCGTTACTTGGAAGGAATATATATTAAAAGAGCTTATAGAATATACAATAGGTACTCTAATTTAGAAAATGCAAATGTTTCTCGGTGTACATTGCATTACAGTCTGTGGCATAAAAGCATGGGCAATATTGATGAGAAATGACAAACAGATTATTATAACATATTTGCACGCCAGTATCTCAATTTAAATATAAATGTATAGAATAACTATTCCGGCTAGTACTTTTTTATGACATTTAGAGATTAGTATTTTTCAGGACTTTGTATATCCACGCACAAGAATACTGTTGAAATATATACTTAAAGAATTGTTTCACTTCTAAACCATTTTTTCATGGTTCACACAAGTATTATAAATTATATAATACGTCTTATAAATATTAAAAATATTTCAAGAAAAATGCAAAAAACTGTTCCTAACAAGAAATATCATATTTTAAAATGCAATAATGTGATGAAAAAACTACATGGAACAATTTGTTATATAGCACTTTTTAATTGAACGTTTCTCAAGCGTTTTTTTTAAATAGCTTATTTTGAAATAAATATTTTCCCTCATAAAAGTGAACATTATATGAAATAAAATCAGCAATATTCTTAAAAAAATGATAATTTATAAATGTGATGTTTAATAAATCTTTTTCGACAACTGCTTTGTAAGTAAGAGGAAATTGGAAGAATTCTCTATGTTTATAAACAATTATTGAGATATTTTTAGCGAATAAAATGTATATCGCCATCGTTATTGTTATCCTTTTAAAACGTTAATACGGACACTACGAATACAACAACATACAAATGAACGATAATTGTTGCATTGCCTAGGATATTAAATATTCTATCGACTATTGGACCGCATCACGGAATAAACTCTATTACTTCGACAAACTTCGCTTCAATGGAGAGATGCATGCGACATAATGCACATAAAAAGTATTATGTTTGTTGTTGATGCTGATATGTTGCCAGGGCGCGTTTGTAACGTTCATGTAGTGGTGAGTAAGCATTTTATCAAGACGATACATCGAATATATAATATTATCTGCATGAACAATAGAAGTTGAAGAGTTAATTAAAAGAAGAGGATCCGTTCGCACTGTCGCTTAGCACAACCTACAAGAATCAACGTAGAAATGTGTCATTCATTACTTTTGTATAGATAATTCTTATTATCACCCAATCCGCAATTTGTGCATTGGTGTTTCTTCAAGAAACAAGAGGGAGTAACAATGGAAATTATTTCAATTGAAGCGCCCAAGAAGACTAACAATTGTAATCATCGCTCCGTGTGGATTTGTCATAAGAAGACGGATAACTACGCAAAAATAAAGACTGCAACAACCTGCACACAGATTATATGAAATGTAGTTTGCACATACAGTTCATAATGTAAGACAGCGAGGCCAACATCAAGATACATTACAGATACATACATATTGTACGTGAGGATATACACTATTTTTGGTGCGATTTAATTTATTGTAGCACTTTTGTCAAGCAAAACAGCTGCATAATCTCATTGGATGTATGTGACAAGAAAAGAAATAGCATAAGAAAGAACCATAAAGAATTATGCATGTATATCCTACGATAAACTTGCACAAAAATCGCATGCAACGTTATACAAACATCCAAGGAAACAACTTCGAGAAAACATGGAACAACCTTAGGACTACGTGATTGCTATGAAAAGAAGTACGACGTTTCATTCAAGAAATAAGGGACACCCTATTATTGTCATCCATAGACACTCGAATATAACTAAATCGAGCGAAGTGAAGTGTATAGATTTCGTAACGTTTAGTGACATACATTTATGCTAAAAAGATATTGGCTAAAAAGATATTCAATTTTTTCATAAATCAAATGTTTACATATAAAACGAAATATTTGAAATCGCAATCTTCAACTTTTCTCTTAGTTGCAATGCATATCATGCGAAAATGTTTTCAATAAGAATGTGCAATAAACGCTACTTTTTGTAGGAGAAGAATCTCCTATTTCATAATGTGCAGTCTTATGAGGAGAAAGCGTAATTATAAAAACACTGAACAATACAAACTTAGTTTTTAAAAATGCTATTTGAGAATTGTTAATTTTTTTCATATATGAAAACGTACACAAATATGATATTTCTTGCTGGAAACAGCATTTGAATACATGTATCAAAAAATATTTAAAGCAAAAAAAAATAATTGGCGAAGCACACACATACACCTAAAAACTAGGTATGACGTCCGAGTTGGACCAGTGTGTACATGATTTTTGCAACCGACGTTTCGTGAAGATTTCTTTTTACTTTACTTATTCAGGTTGATCCTAATTCAGATAAAGTGAATTGACATATTCACAAAACGCATCGGATTATAAATCAATAACATGACTTCAACCCACATGTCTAACCTAGTGATGCAATTTATTTACCGCAAAGAAACCACAAATTCACCGC
This sequence comes from Cylloceria caligata, assembly GCA_963942595.1. Taxonomy (NCBI): domain Eukaryota; kingdom Metazoa; phylum Arthropoda; class Insecta; order Hymenoptera; family Ichneumonidae; genus Cylloceria; species Cylloceria caligata. Next base: position 26,521,497 of record OZ012704.1, read on the forward strand.
GAAAGTGTTTGATACAAACATAACAAATTTTCTGGAAACCAAAAATAAAAAACTATTTATTTTGCACGGATTATTAAGCGTAATGAATAAATGCATAGTGATACGTGTTAAATAAATTGTATTTCATCTCCGTTGTCTTCAGTCAATTTTATTTATGCAATGTGTTTCGCTAATCTGGTGCTTAATGTCCTGTTATTACTTAAAGTATCATGTTAGATATAGTACGTGAAGTATGAACGCTTTATTCATGTTAGTAATGAGAACTCTATCGTGCTCTTGCATAACTTTCGCATTTCTATGAACTAACGTAAGAAAATATTAAATAATTGTTTGTTTCATTTATTGATACTTGAATATATTCCAGTTCAATGTATATATATACATTACAATTTCCAGCGAACATCAAATAAGAGTAATAGCATCAATGTCATACTTTCCTATTCGATAATGTGATGTTACATATACGTTATAATCACAACGTTATACGTGATACTTATATACGTTATATTTACACTGTTGAGTAGGAAATTAAAAGATTGGTGTTCTATTATCAGGGGTACAAATTGAAAATGCGGGTTTGATAACAGATGGCGTTACTAACGCTATACGCATCAGGCAGTACTGTGACTATGTTCATGTCAAAGCTACGTCTTATAGCTATAATTTTCAGTATGTGTCAATTTGTCGCAGTGTCAAATTCATAGTTTTTTTGAGCTCTCAATATGTCGAGTTTCGTGCCAACAAAACAGCATTTGCGGGAAGTTTTAATTTACTTCTTTAATTTGAAGAAAAGTGCTGCTGAAGCACATCGATTGGTCTCCGAGGCTTATCCGAGTCATGTTCCATCGGTTTCAACGTGCGAGAGATGGTTTGTGCGGTTTAGAAGTGGTGATTTTGACGTTGAGGACAAAGAGCGGCCGGGCCAAGTGAAAAAGTTTGAGAATGCTGAATTGGAGGCAATACTCAATGAAGACTCGTGTCAAACTCAACAAGAGCTCGCAGATTCATTGGGAGTGACACAACAAGCCATTTCCCATCGTATAAAAGCCCTCGGAATGATCCAAAAGCAAGGACATTGGGTGCCGTATGAGCTGAAGCCGAGAGACGTCGAGCGCCGTTTTTTTGCATGCGAACTGCTGCTCGAACGGCAAAAACGGAAGGGTTTTTTGCATCGCATTGTCACTGGTGATGAAAAGTGGATCCATTACGATAACCCGAAGCGCAAAAAATCATATGGTTACCCCGGCCATGCATCATCATCGACGGCCAAACCAAATATTCACGGCGCCAAGCTCATGCTCTGTATTTGGTGGGACCAGCTGGGTGTGGTGTATTATGAGCTATTGAAATCGAACGAAACCATCACAGGAGCACTATACCGAACTCAATTGATGCGTTTGAGCCGCGCACTCAAAGAAAAACGGCCACAATACGAGCAAAGACACGACAAAGTAATTTTGCAACATGACAACGCTCGGCCACATGTTGCAGCGCCGGTCAAAACATACCTACAAACGCTGAAATGGGAAGTCTTACCCCACCCGCCGTATAGCCCAGATATTGCTCCTTCCGATTACCACCTTTTCCGATCGATGACACATGGCCTAGCTGACCAGCGCTTCCATTCTTACGAAGAAGCCCAAAAATGGGTCGATGACTGGATAGCAGCCAAGCCAGCCGAATTTTTTCGCGACGGTATCCGTAAATTGCCAGAAAGATGGGAAAAAGTTGTGGCTAGCGATGGACAATACTTTGAATAATTCATTTGTTACCATTTTTTCAGAATAAACGTTCAAAAATAGAAAAAAATCCCGCATTTTCAATTTGTACTCCTGATATTAAAAGAAGAAACCACCACCTTCTCGCGGTTTCCGTCGAGCAACAACATGTACGTCGTACATTTATGCGATATTATAATAACAAACGCATGTATATAATTAAAAAGAACATAACGTTGCTTTCATTTAATTCGTGTTAATAAATTATTAAGTATATTGCCAAACATATATATATACTACAGAAGAAAATAACGTACACGTTGGCCAAGAGTGGATTGCGTTCTTTTGGTAATTCTTCCAACAATCGTTAACGCGGTTGGTTGGATTAACTGTTATATTTTTAGTTTTCAGAAGCTTTGAATCAAATTTGTGTATCTTAATTTGCTAATGCAGCTTAACAACGATAATCAGTGAAGCGTGCGCGTTATATCTCTCATCCGCGGCCGATGACAGTTCGAGTTCTCGTTGTGTCAATTTTTTTAAGCAACCATTACATTTTATAGTCCATTCTTTGCAGCAATAGTACTGATACGGTTTTTATGAGGTATAACATGGCCCGTATCACATACGTAATAAAACAAGAAATAGCAAAATTATGTAAAATATAAAATAACAATAATTAATTAATCGTAAAATGCAATAATTAGTGAAAAAAAGATTTGTCACTGCGTGGATTCGAATTATCATCGACCGCAAATTAACATACGTTACGCGCTCGTCTCAGTCAGAGTTAAATGTATCGCGCGACAGCCCGAGCACTAGCAGCAGAAGCAGCGCGAGCAGCCCGAGCCGAGCGAGAGCGAAAGAGACAGACAGTCATATATCTGTCTCCTTCTATTGTCCGATTCTTCACGAGCTCGGGCGGTCACACGTACACGGGGGTGCGCTTGTGTGCGTTGTGCTGCTGCGGCCGCTTTCTGGCAGCTCTGCCTCCAACTCCCAAGTATCGTTGGTTCTGCGCCGAGTCGTATCCCACCGATCCATGTGACCGGGTACAGTAAATAAACTTTCAATCGAGAAACCAACATAGATTCCACAGCAACATTGAGTCAGAATAAAAAAATGTCTTGTCTCGGGGCCCGCTTTACGCTTATGCCTTCACGCCCGCTTATCCGCTTATACCGACAACCGTGAATCGCGAATCTACCGTCAGGAGCTGGAACTAACAATTAGATAGCATAGACTGCAATATGGCCGCGAACACGACTTTGACATATCCGTTCGTACTTTTCGGATTATCGCTTGGATTTGCAATGAAACAAGTTAGAATTTTTTTGTTTAAGTGCAGTGCAGTGGTAAGATTTGCGGTCTGGTCCAGTGAAGTGTAGCAGATATGCGTGAAAATTGTAGTTAAATGAATTAATGAGTTCGCGAGAAAAGCGTCATGGCTAACGACAGCTGCCACGAATTTTCGATAATTTATTGTGTCTATGCGAAAAAAATTGCATGGAGAGACGGACCAGACCGCAAATCATAATAAATGAAAGAATTCATTTTTAATGTTTTTTTATATAATACTATTGTATTTTCGACGAAATCCGAAAACTACGAAATCGTAGTTTGCTATTTGGCCAATTGGCGCTTCGTATGCCCTCGCTCGATGACTCTTAATTAATAGTCTTTGATGAATTGGCATTACTCACGTATTGTGTGGTAATATTACCGGTGATTATATTGCCCGGAACGTGTGTCGTCCGAATATATGTGAAGTTTTCTTCTCAACCATCGCAGGACGGGCCGGCAGTTGCTTCCGATGGATTCCTTAATATTTTCTCGTGGTATTTCTCATTGTCGCTCCTCGGAAGGACTAGAGAGATCAATCAGATGGGGTGGTTCCGGCGACGATCCTCGGCGCAATCAAGGAACGTACTAAGCATCTACCATCGGTAGCGTTCCCGTTGAACAAGTGGGGATCGATTCTTCTAGATAGATCTGCGTGCGGGAGTTATTACGCTCATTGCGCAGAGCACGCCCTACATATATAGTTATATCGGATTCATGCGGTCACGGTCTTGCGCCGTTATCTAGCTAGAGTTATTAGTATTAGTGAGAAGGTGCTAGAGCGATTCACTCGACTAACTTCGGCAAACACTATGTAACGTATCGAATCGCTACACATGGATGAAAATCCGGAATTCGAAATAGTTGAGATCACAAGAAAAATGAGTGTAAATATGCTCAATACAGTTGAGTTAACAAGTCAAGAAGCTGCATGGTACTTACTTTGGGAGCCAATGTAAAAAAGTTCAGTTGTGGTAGTTTATATCTCTACAGTGTGGCCTGTTAAGAGGCATCGAATTAGAAAAACACAGAAACAATTAGAAGAAATACACGCTGATGATAATTCAACAGACATATGGAAAGAAAATTGGTTCGACAAATCTGAGCAGCGACCAGAAGATATGGAATTAGTAACACTAGCACAATTTGTTGCCCATTATTTTAAGAATTCACAAGGGACATACAAGGGACATACTCGAAGAAAAGAACAACGCATCATTCGTTATAGAAACTACAATATGGCATCAGATTATAATGAATATAAAAGGGAAATGGTCACTTTGCATATTCCCTTCCGACATGAAAAAGCTGGAGTTTTAGCAGAAATGAAATTCATCGAAATGTACGACGAAAACGAAGATATCATATTGCAGCGGCGAAAGGAATTTGAGTCTGATTTGGACATTAACAAAACCATTGAAAATTGTCGGAGATTGTGCCGTGAGATGGACTACAAGACGACAATGATGATAATGAAGCTCGTGATGCCGTTACCAGATTTCCGTAGGCAAATTCAGTTCAAGCACTGTACAATAATCCAAATGCAGATGTTAATAATGATTTACGCTTAGCGACACTGAATAAACTCGGGACAATCGCTAAGAAAAAAGAGAACCTGATGCCCAATCGAGACTTCTTTGAACTTATGCGAATGGCAAATGAAAAACAAAAAGATCTTCTCATGCATGTTATTCCACATACAATATTTCACATCTTCAGTCCGAAAGACCCTCGCCATTGCAAATATTCTTCACGGGCTCTGCAGGATGTGAAAAAACATTTGTAATAAAACTGATAATGGAAATTTATAATAGGTACACACAGCATGATGGATATTGTTACGCTTACATAACTTGTGATTCAACTGGGAAAGCTGCAGTAGCAATTGGTGGAACAACGGTCCACACAGCTTTAAAAATAAGTTTGTCCAAATTACTTCCTTTGTCAATGGAAGTCGCCCAACAATATCGTTCACTATTTATATACGTTTGTGTTCTAATCATAGATGAAATCAGTATGATCGGTGCTGAACTGCTTGAGCAAATCGACGCAAGATTAAAACAGATCACTAGTAATTTCAATGACAATTTTGGAGGACTGGATTTAATTCTAATTGGAGATCTACGTCAACTACCGCCGGTTCGAGCAACACCAATTTATAAACAGCTGAGACGACAACTAGCAGGTCCTACACTCTGGCGAGGCTTGCAGTTCTATGAGCTCACAGAAGTCATGCGGCAAGCTAATCAAGTATTTTCAACAATATTGACGAAAATTGGCGATGAAAGGTAATTAGATGAAGATGAGCTGCAGTTGATATAATCAAGATTCTTTATAAAAGAAGAGGCTGACAGACTGTATCTGGATGGTGTGCGGTTATTCTTCAATGATCGATCTGTTAGTGAGTATAATAATCACATTTTAAATTGTGCAGACTTCAAAGTCAATTCCATAGCAACAGATGTTTATATTGGTTGCCAAGGGGTTCAGCAAGAAGCCGCTATGCATCAAAAACTGCGTCAATACAAAGTCACAACCTCAGTCGACTGGCTCAGTCGACTGGCTGTTCCGATAGATGGAAGAACTTCTACAATTCCACTTGTTGCGAATTAATCGATTGTCTCAAAACGCAATCATTTCCCGTTAGTGTCAGCATGTGCGATAACAATACACAAATCTCAGGGAGGTACATTTAGTGAGATTGTGTATGAGTATGAAAAAACTCACCCTCAACAGCTCGTATACGTAGCGTTATCGCGTGTTACCAGTATTGAAGGTTTATATATTATTACTAATAATGGAGATCGACGATTTTATCATGGGCGACGTGGAGCAGCATCTCTAATGGGCTTGCAAGCGGAATTCGAAAGGCTTTGAACATAGACTGCAAACAATCGGAGGATTACTGACAGAATTCATTACAAATAGATCAGAAATGTCAATCTTCTCATTTAATTGTCAAAGTCTACGTGCTCATGTAGTAGATACAAATTCGGATAAAATTGCAACAAATTCAAATTTCTTGATACTTTCTGAGACATGATTGGATAGTGACGATCGTATTGATATTTCGTATAGTTCGATACTGTGGTGAAATTTAAACGCGTTATTAGAGTAGGTGGAATGGCGATATATCACAATACGAATGATAGTGCTCGTATTGTTACTCCACAAATGGATATAAGTACGCATCAAAAAGAATCATTGTCCGTGTATCTTTATAATATAGGAGAAATGTGTGCTTGTCATAGCACCTTAGAAGACGGGCAAACGATTCTAATTGGTGCTATATACATTTCTCCAAATAAAGCAATAGAATCTGTCATCGAATTCATTCACGAAAATTTAATTAAAAATACGCCAGAGGTGTCCATGATACTTAAAAAAAAATACCACCAATTACCATTGATTTTAAGTGGAGATTTTAACATACATTTTGCCGAACCAACTTCATTACCTTTAATAGAATTTTTAAATAATACCTTCAGTTTACAAATGTCAAATAACAGAAATGAGCCAACAACAAGATCAGGAACTACCATAGATGCAGTATTTCAAAGATTTGTAAATAAAATTCAAACCAAAACATTTGTATCATATTTTAGTTACCATAAAACGTTGGTAACATGTTTGGAAATTGACAATGATGAAAATAATAATAATAATATATGAGCTGATTTTACCAATGTAAAGAACTATATAATAAAAAATAATTTTTATATTAAATATAGGGATTTCTATATTTTATAAAATATTACTTCCGGTCACATTGTTTATCTCTCTCACTCTCCCTCTCCCTCTTTGGGCAATAAATAAGAAATTAATCAATCTTTCCTTGTCTCTTTGCTTACCTCTTCATAGCGTATATTTCTCAATCTCTCGCAAATTACCCAGAATAGTGTTTCACTTCTATCGCGTGTGAACTGCACTTTTTAAAAAAATTTTCTATTGTATCCGTACGCAGATGGTCAACTTTGAAGCCATTATTATTATATTTTGTGAGGCATATCTATCTTACTGTATTACATTAATTAATTAATTCATAAAACGATAACAATAATAATAATTCAATGATCTTCCGGAAAAGATTCGGCCGATATACTTGTGTTGCATATATTACTTAAGTTTGCTCCAGAATGTTGGTTACACTGGCACTGGAACATGGAACGATCGGCTGTTTTCTAGGTTAACATCTCGCCGCATCATGTGCGAGTATATAAGTACATCAGAACTATTTATTTAACAAAGGATTCATACGAAGTTACATTTCTGCACATGTAAGTGTAACACTAAGGATTGGATAAGATTGGAATCTATTGGCAATCTTTGCGTGAAAAGTTGTACGACATTCGAACAACTGAATCTCATTCGGATGGTATAAGAATAAGATTGTTTTATGTCGGTTGCGTGCGCCTTACAGTTGTAATATGTGAACATCAGTACTATTAGTCCACATTTTTAGTACAGATATTCACAAATACTGTTAAAAATAAGATTTTTCTTACGTTGACATGTATTTGTTACATATCTCCTGTCTCTTAAATCACCGCATGTGTGTAAGAGAGCAGAATTTTCCCACCACAAATATCTCCATCACGACTGACCTCTCGAATAAAGGACGAAAACGATGACCTGTAAAATTGTAAGAGTTTCCATTTTCAATGCAATTTCTAAGTAAAATTGTGACATCATTCTCATTTATCCGAAAAATCAATCGGAGTGAAGAAATTAGTATTCTGCTGCGGTTGATTGCTCCTTCAGATAAAGGAAGAAAACGGTGAGCTGCATCCCATAAATCGTTTACGGTACTTGCCTTCTATCTGTAAGATCAATCGTCGTGGAGAAATCAACGATAAAAAAATTTTTTAACCGAAATCGTGTGGCATATCACCTGAACGGGAGATGAACCCTACTCAGTCTGTAACAAAAACTGTAAACAATAGCATTCAGATACCATAGCCATTTGCTATTTGCCAAAATATCAATAATATCTGAACGGTGTTGTAGGGAAAATTAGCAGCTATCTCTGTTGCGCTCGTATGTCACGTGGTACATGTTTAGCCTCTTCTTACGGCGAAGCACTCATGGCGACTCTGATGGTATCGCACATGATCTTAATACCCTTAATACTGTATTCATCTTTGACGCAACAAATTTAAATTTGCAAAAGGAAAAATAAATTTAAAAATAATATAATATTATATAATATTAAATAATAATATAAAAAATAATAATTACTTAATTTCAAAATTCCATTGTCGCGACTACCCTCTGCAAGTGCCCATGAAGGTGATGAAAATTGATGTTACATATGTTGGCGATTGGTATTTGTTTAAACGAATGTTTATTTATATCCTTTAAATTTTTCACTTTCTTTAAAAAATGATCATTTTTAAAGAATATAATTACTTAATTTATTTCCCATGAAACAATACAACATTTGTAACATCAATTTTCATCGCCTTTATGGGCACTTGCAGAGGGTAGTCGCAACAATGGAATTTTGAAATTTTTCATCAGTACTTGCTTGTACAATATCTCAAATTTATTTTACAGCACGATGTTGACAAGATTTTACTCGCCAATTACACGACAATCACGTCGGGTACGTCGGGATTAACATCGTTATTAATTCAGGCATTTTAATTCATGCATTGGGAACATCGTTTTTAATATTGTAAATATTTGCAGATTTCAATGAAGCAACAAGAAGTCAAACAGAACGTGAAAATGGACGAGGAGACGCAAAGAATGATCGAAGCAGAAGAACTGAAGCCACGTAAACATGCGGGCAGAATGGATAGCAAAGTCGCTGAATTTCCTGGTTGGCTCCGTGAAAGTTTAGCAAAAGTGTTGGAAGGTACTTGACGATCTTAATTTTCCACATGACGAGCATAACAATTATTTACCTTAAGTAATTACGATTTCTCTTGATGGGTCGCAGATTCGCCGCTATCAACGATTATTGCGGACGGTACAAACCTCTCGAATTTCTTGAAATCCAGGCACTCTCCTCCCGAGATATCGGCCATACAAACCAAGTACGCTGAAATCAAAGCGGAACTTGCAGCGAAACGAAAGTTGGAATATATAGCTCAAAAGTCAGAAGAACCTCTGGACGAAGATGAGCATGCCAAGAGTTTGCAAATATTGAAACAAAGGTTATATGCCTGGGCACCCGTGCAGTACAACAAATATACGAGTTTGTTGTATCTCGTGTCGAGAAGCGCCCAGGATTACGCTGTTCTTCATCGGATTTTCGGGGAAATAGCTGCGCGGGACAAAGAATTTCAACCCACGACCCTGTTTGATTTTGGGTCCGGCATTGGCACTGTAATATGGTATGTTTAGCCCGGAAGAGTATTTTTGCAATTTCGAGTCTTTGGACATAAAAGAAAGAAAAATAACGCAGGGCAACGTCAGGATTATGGCCGAATTCGATCCAAGAACACATGTGCGTTGACGTATCTACGGACATGAGTGATTTGTCAGAGTTAATCGTTAGCCAAGCGTATCCTCGCGTTAAGGGGATCTTCCATCGACAATATATCCCTTTATCCGATGTACGTACCTCGTAAGACCAATTTTTATAGTTGGACGTTCGTTAAATCTCATCAAAAGCAATTTGCAATATTTTCAGCGAACTTACGATATGACAGTAAACGCGTATTCGTTGTTGGAATTACCAAACATGAAAACGCGGCTCGAAGCCATCGCGAAGCTTTGGGCAAAAACTGGGAAATACTTGGTTATTGTCGAGCAGGGAACAAACGCTGGTTTTAAGGTGAGCATTTCAATTTCAAAAGCCGTAATTCTCACCTCGATAAATATCCGTAACTCTCAAAGCTCTACAGGTGGTAACCGAAGCTCGCGACTTTATTCTTCATTTAAAAGAAGCACAGAAGGCAACTAATCCACAGGCAGCTCACGTTTTCTCACCAGTAAGATTCTTTCTACATGTAACAATATATTATCTCTGATCATTGATGTAAAGCTTTTTTTTATTTCTATTAAGTGTCCTCACGATTTACGGTGTCCGCGCAAATGCGCTCGCAATGATAACACACCGTGCAACTTTGAAGTTACTTACAACCGTCTGCCTTTGAAGCACACCCCTAAGCTGGATGTTGAACGTTATTGTTACGTGGTATTAAAAAAAGGTATGGAACCCACGTTTGAACACTGGTCAGCGTTTTAGTCTTAATTAGGTAAATGGAGAGGTGTCATAGCAAACACCTTCATAATTTTTATGTGCAAAGTCTCTTCAACGAAATATTATTTTTTAAACTTGGCGATGGGTATACAGCTACTTTACGTGTAGGCCATATAGTAATACAGAATTCACACGCAACAGCCGCTGCAAATCTACATAAATTATTGTTAACTAAAGTGATGAGCTCCACTTCGTCTGTCTCTCTCAGACTGCCATATGTGCGAGGGAGATAGCAGAATTTTTCATCGCAAATTATTCCGCCGTAATTGGTCCGTCAGATAACAGACGAGAACGTCGCTCTACAACATTGTTAGTGAGAAAGCAATGTTCTCGACTTTTATCCGACAGATCAACAGTGACAAAGAAATTCAGATTACAGTTCTTATTACCGACCGAGTGTCGGAAAATTCTATCTCATGCGTATATCGATCGGAGAAAGAGAGAGAGAGAGACACGACACGTAGCACATCACATAGTCTATCTTTCCTACTTATTCAGAGTGTCATTTAATCATATCCTCTTTGCACCTATTGTGCTTGACATGGCCTTAATCCTCACGTGCTGTAATGGCTCCGTGTGTATAGACAAATTTCCAAAAATAATAGGTCTCGTAGTCGAAGATTTGTCGACAAATGCGGACAAACGTTACAATCTTTTTGAGGGGTAAATATTTCTAAACTTTGGCAGGCAAATAATACATTTTGTTTATGAAAATGTTAGGTGAACGCGCGGACGAGGCAAAAAATTGGCCACGCATCGTACGACCGACTCTCGTACGCTCGAAGCACACTATATGTCGGTTATGCACAACCAACGGTACACTCGACGAAATTATCTTTACCGCATCGAAACATGGAAAGTAAGTTGCACTCATCAAAGCAGATGTAAATTGGAACAATGCTTACAATAAAACTGTGATTGTTCCGTCAGGTGGATGTATCGATGCGCGAGATCCAGCCGATGGGGCGACAGATTGCCTCTCAACATAGTGGACAAACCAGAAAAAGTAGAAGATGCAGAGAAAGAAGAATCAGAGCACCAACAGGAACAATAAGAAGAGCTAGGAGAAGTTGATAAATAGTTAATCGTCGGTCGTAGAGTCTCTTAATTGAAAACTTTTCTCCCAAAAAATGTAAATATTCTTATTCCATTTTTTAAGAGATAATAAATGCGAGATTAGTGCTTTTGAAAAAGTCTAGACGCAACGTTGTTTTGGAGCATTATTTTGGAGAAAGAAAACATTCGTACGACGTGCGTAGGTTGAGAATCTATTTCTCAATGAATACTGTAATAGGAGAGATGGTGAGAAGACGCGGACACCCAACATCTCTCTCTCCCTACCGCGACGGGCTTGCTTTCCGTATATCCCAGAATATTTAAAGGCAGCTTGTATAGCTCGCTCGGGCACAGTTACGCGTTCACGATGCTCGAAGTAATTTCTCTTGAATCAAGGTATGATTAATTTCATTTTTCTTCTCTCTTTTGCTCCACCAAGTGGTTGTTAATAATGATGTACCAACCAATTTTAAATCTCGTAAACGTGTTGTATACTTAAATGCGCATTGTTTATCTATTCAGGGTATGACTTAAGTTTTTGTGCGTCTGGGAACGCTCGTTGTAAAAAGTATCGGTTAAATACTTCCGTATTTTGTACATCTGTGTAGAGTTACTTTAAAATACAGACGATTTGTTTATCTATCCAATGATTCATTTATTATTAATTACGTTATAAACGTCATAGTTTATAAATATTATGTTTTACCTTTTTAAGTAGTTATTTGTGAATTATTTTGACGCGAAATATGAAAAAAATGGTAAAAACAAATATAAAACATAATGAGACACGGTGAAAATATCGATCGATACTTTTGATCATTACAATTTTTTTTATTGTTTCCTTCAAATTTATCACGAAAAAAGTGTTTTAATCGATAAAAATACAAAAAGTGCGTATTTGAAAGTAACAAAAGGTGCTTATTTATGGACTCAAGAAAGAGTTTATTCTGAGTTAAGAGTGGAATTTTTGCCGAAAAGTAGCCCAGATTTTACCACCGAGTTTGTCGTTTTTCTGATTTATATATTACATAAGGAATTGTGAGTGTATTAAGGACAGTCTTTTTGCGAGTCATGCGCTATTCCCTCCGCACCCAACTTTCTCCCATAAGATCGCTGCACCCGTTCACTTTCTTTCAGCCGTAAGTCCACTATTACCTGCGTCTGGAGACCAGAGCCGCTTGATTGCCGCTGATTGCGCAAACGTCACGCGACTCACACTTGACCGATTATTAAACGTCTCTCATTATTATACAGAGAGTCAAACGGATCGGTTAACTCCACGGTCCTTTAAATTCAATATTTCCAATGATACATATAAAGACATTTAACTTATGCCGTAGAATGCAATGTATGTGTGGTCAATAAAAAATATATTTTAGGACAGTAAAAATAAAGAAAACAATACTTTTTCAAGCAAATTGCTCATTTATATTTGAAAACTTCGAGGAAAAAGAATGACTCGTCAAGGCTGTGACGTATGATTATATTGAGTATATCGTGTTATTTGTCCCTTAAGGAGATGTGCTACACGTTGTCTGTTTCTCTCAGATTGCCATACGTGCGCGAGAGATAGAAGACATCGTGAATTTCTCCGCCACGATTCATCTTTCGAATAAAAGCAGAGAGATCCGAACAATATCCGAAAGATCAATCGCGGCGAAGAAATCAACTATGGGAAACTTTGTAAACTCAAAATTAGCATTAGCAGCAAAATATATATCGTTTAGAATGAGTAAAAGCAGGAGCTCAGTGAACGAGGCACTATTTCGCAAGCAGCCGACCTGAGTTCGATTTCCGGCCGACATCAATGGAATTTTTTTTGAGTGTTCTGTGATGCCGGTGGTTCAGACCAATTCCAAATATGATTTTTGTCCACGTCACCGACTCTACGCCACCTACTCTGCACAACCGCATCTTTCCGAATGGATTCATTTTGCATAACCGCGATTGTACACAATAATACTCGACTCCACATAAACGCATCTCTACACAATCACATCCCACATATGTATGCTTAAGCTCTACACCAGGGGTCTCCAAACTTTCCAGCCTTAGGGCCATACTGATTACTCCAGTAAGTTCCGAGGGCCAAAACCATATTATCATTGTTGCCGGTGGTAAAAAGTGAAATAGCCCAAAATCTGTCCGCGGGCCGAATGTGGCCCTCGGGCCGTAGTTTGGAGACCCCTGCTCTACACAATCACATCACTAACCTTGCACGAACACGACACAGTAAAACCGTACATGAGTTAAATAAATGATAGGAAATTGGGTATTGTTTTGCTATCATGGATTTAACTTGTGTACAGTTTTGCTGTGCAGTTTTTCGTGTATGTGTAGAGTCGAGCATTGGGTACAGTTGCGATTGTGAATAGTCAGGTTCTGTAGAAACGAAATATTGCTCTGAATAACCCATACCCAACACTTCTGAATAAAGAGTGGGTGGTCGATTTTCGTCTTGCGAGTGTCTCTCGTGTTGGCTACTATCGCAAGGACAGTGACCGCCTGGCCGTGCAGTGAATCACTGGTAAGACGTGCTGTCCTAAGCGCCTCTGATGGTGGCTCGAATTTACTCGCATCGCCACCAAGAACTTAGGTATGCATTGGCTGTATCAAACTATCAACCACAGGTTGGCTGCAGTTTCCTTGGTACCCAACTAATGCCGTACAGTGGGGAAGTCGTGTGCAGCTGCACGGAAAGGGTGGTAAAAGGCGGTTGAAGCCGTCTTGGATATAAATCTAAAGCATCCTTTATAATTGACTGTACACACCACTGCGTTCGTCACCCTGCTCAGAATTCCGGTTAGATCTGTAAAATAATATCCATTCCGTCTACTATAAGTTTTTTCTAACTATTTAATCCGTGTTTGCGGATCACTTGTCTATTAACGCGGACTAAATTGTGTTTTTTTACATACCCTAGCGGGTTGTGCGAGCCGAAATTTGATTGGTAATTCTAAACTGGTAAAGTCGAAAAATTCGTCTCAAGTATTGACTGGTAACCAATTTTTCCAGCATTGGACTGAAGCGATTTTGGTTGGACTTTACATGAAAAGTCGCTACCAATCAAAATTGGAGACGAGTACATACGAAATGAATCGTGAATCGTAGGATTGATTCACTTATCCGCAATCATACGTGCCCGCTTAACGATTGTGTATCAGTTTCATTCAATTGAAACCGCTTTCCATATTTATCCGCAACCTATGGACGGTTGTATACAATCAGCCCAGCACCACTGGCCAATCTATAATATTCAGTAAAAAAAAAAATACGAAATTCAAAACAATAAACCTAGTATTTGATATATAATAACATATATCTCGCTTTTAGCGTAACCCGGAACTTTGGTTTTAGATTGATGCTTAGCGACCTCAAAATCGACCTATTGCCGGGGTAGATCCGTATCAAGTGACATTTCGCTTTTTCGTCCGCCATATTGGATCCGCGATTTTATTTATTAATATTGAGTTTAGTTACTTAATCGATGATCTCAAAAACCCTCGAGGTTCATCCAAAGCAAATCATTTTTTCCATTTTGATCCGCGATTTTGTGGATAAAATAAAATTAAATATTAAGTAAGGAAAAAGTGTATGCTTCAAAGGATTAAAGGCATCGATTGCAAATCTGAAGTAAACTTGTTTTCATTAATGGTAAATTTAGAAGGTGACTCGTCAAATAAAAAATATATATGATTTTGCAGCGAAACTATATTCAATTAAGGTAAAAAACGATTAAAAGGATCAAGATTAAGAACGGGTTTTCTACTTCAGCACCCTAGCATAGTGATTGTATAATCACATGCGGGCTAGAACATATTAAAATTCGTATTAGCGTCTATCGATGAATCTTAGTTTTTCCGCATGATGAACGGATAAACCTTGTTTCCGACGACAGAACCCAAAACGGATAAGAAGCTACCTATTTACATGCGGGTAAGAACGTATACATTTCTGGTAGAGTTTAGACCATTAAACACTGATTGACAATGAATCGTAGCTGTTGACATCTGGCATAAAATAAAAATTATTTTATTTTATTTATTTTATTTTTATTATTATTACAATTATCCGTACAAATTTGGATATGCCAGGGCGCTGGATATTAAAGTTGGTCAAACATTTTCAACCGGTAGTTTTGACTTTCGGTGCATGAAACTGATTGAATCGGATTGAAGTCTTTAGCAGGGTAAACATCTTCGACCTTTTCACTTACAAATAAGACGGATACCCGTAAAAACAAAAATTAGTATTACCTTATTTATAAGAACTATAACAAGGATGCAAAATGGAAATTTGCAAATTGATTCCTCATTATGTTCTATCTTTCGCAAAGCCACCTCTATGATTATTTATGCTTATCAATTTTAGCTTCTTCATACAGGAATTAAGCCTTGTGGAAGGTAGAAAATAATGGTAAAGTAATGTGCTTTGAATACTTGTTCAAAACGAAATTGTAGAAATTAAAGTTTGACGAAATTTTAGTTGAGAAATTAACAAAATTCAAAGTACATAAAAATCTCATTGTTCCAATATATTTTAACGACATTGTAGCCAATAAAGAGAACTTACTAATGTAACAAATTTTAGATAAATTACTTGATTAATTGACGAGTACCTCATTAATTCTTAACGAATTAGTGAGGCAATCAAAGTCGACAAAAATTAGAGATTCAATTGTTTGATATCTTTTCGGTAAGATCAATAACGTAGGAATCCAGGCGGCACTGGCTCAGACCCGAGCTATGGCTAGTCAAAATTCCATCTAAAAAATAATTGGTCGGAATTGCGAAATATAAAATACATACGGTTAACATGTATGACCTGCATAAATAAAAATAACATTGCTAACTTACGAGTTACAGGTCATTTAGTTTAGTAAGCTGCGGCGATCGTGAATATAAAAATTCAATGTTCTATAAAATACGAGCGCCACTGACGATGTTGACCAAAGTTGGTATCAAATATCTCCAAATATTATTACGTGCATTTTTTAAGTGTTAGCTCATTTTGCCAAATGCTTTGGAAGTATGTTTCTATGGTATATTTAAATACCGGATGCTCATAAGCATAAGATGTGACCGGCATGTGCTGTCCTCTTTACCATACGTCACATCCCGAGAACTCTGGGGAGTCAGAACGCAGACGATACGGAGCGCCATTACTGTAACATATGCTACCCATATAATAATTACGATTCCTAATAAAGATGGACTTGAAAGACAAGGAAACATAAAGCGTGTACGTTATTTGTCCGGAATACGGACATTACAGTTTCGGCGGTTGGAAGTTTAAAAAATTCGAAATTCTATAAAATCTGATCCTTCTATCGATCTTTACCAAATTGAATATCTAGCACCATTGAATATTATCAGGGGTACAAATTGAAAATGCGGGTTTGATAACAGATGGCGTTACTAACGCTATACGCATCAGGCAGTACTGTGACTATGTTCATGTCAAAGCTACGTCTTATAGCTTTAATTTTCAGTATGTGTCAATTTGTCGCAGTGTCAAATTCATAGTTTTTTTGAGCTCTCAATATGTCGAGTTTCGTGCCAACAAAACAGCATTTGCGGGAAGTTTTAATTTACTTCTTTAATTTGAAGAAAAGTGCTGCTGAAGCACATCGATTGGTCTCCGAGGCTTATCCGAGTCATGTTCCATCGGTTTCAACGTGCGAGAGATGGTTTGTGCGGCTTAGAAGTGGTGATTTTGACGTTGAGGACAAAGAGCGGCCGGGCCAAGTGAAAAAGTTTGAGAATGCTGAATTGGAGGCAATACTCAATGAAGACTCGTGTCAAACTCAACAAGAGCTCGCAGATTCATTGGGAGTGACACAACAAGCCATTTCCCATCGTATAAAAGCCCTCGGAATGATCCAAAAGCAAGGACATTGGGTGCCGTATGAGCTGAAGCCGAGAGACGTCGAGCGCCGTTTTTTTGCATGCGAACTGCTGCTCGAACGGCAAAAACGGAAGGGTTTTTTGCATCGCATTGTCACTGGTGATGAAAAGTGGATCCATTACGATAACCCGAAGCGCAAAAAATCATATGGTTACCCCGGCCATGCATCATCATCGACGGCCAAACCAAATATTCACGGCGCCAAGCTCATGCTCTGTATTTGGTGGGACCAGCTGGGTGTGGTGTATTATGAGCTATTGAAATCGAACGAAACCATCACAGGAGCACTATACCGAACTCAATTGATGCGTTTGAGCCGCGCACTCAAAGAAAAACGGCCACAATACGAGCAAAGACACGACAAAGTAATTTTGCAACATGACAACGCTCGGCCACATGTTGCAGCGCCGGTCAAAACATACCTACAAACGCTGAAATGGGAAGTCTTACCCCACCCGCCGTATAGCCCAGATATTGCTCCTTCCGATTACCACCTTTTCCGATCGATGACACATGGCCTAGCTGACCAGCGCTTCCATTCTTACGAAGAAGCCCAAAAATGGGTCGATGACTGGATAGCAGCCAAGCCGGCCGAATTTTTTCGCGACGGTATCCGTAAATTGCCAGAAAGATGGGAAAAAGTTGTGGCTAGCGATGGACAATACTTTGAATAATTCATTTGTTACCATTTTTTCAGAATAAACGTTCAAAAATAGAAAAAAATCCCGCATTTTCAATTTGTACTCCTGATAGTAAATTTGAGTATACCTAGTAAAAGTTAACGCGAGTTGGAGCGACACCGTCAATTGTGGCATTTTTCAAAAAGTTGACGCAGTACACAATCAACCTCTATGCATAAAGAAACTTTGTGCACTGCGGACCCAATAAGGCTGGATATAAAAAGAAGCTCGATGTATGGGTGCCACACGAATTAACGCAAAAAAACCTCATGGACCGAATTTCCATCTGCGAATCGCTGCTGAATCGCAACAAAATCGACCCAATTCTGAAGCGGTTGGTGACTGGTGATGAAAAGTGGATCACTTACGCCAACGTCAAGCGAAAACGGTCGTGGTTGAATCGCGGTGAGCCGGTGGAAACGGTGGCCAAGCCAGGATTGACGGCCAGGAAGGTTTTGCTGTGTGTTTTGGTAAGACTGGCAGGAGTGGCAGGGAATCATCTACTATGAGCTGCTCCCCTACGGCAAAACTCTTAACTCGGAACTGTACTGTCAACAATTGGACCGTCTAAAGCAGGGGTCTCCAAACTACGGCCCGCGGGCCACATTCGGCCCGCGGACAGATTTTGGACTATTTCACTTTTTACCACCGGCAACAATGATAATATGGTTTTGGCCCTCGGAACTTACTGGAGTAATCAGTATGGCCCTAAGGCTGGAAAGTTTGGAGACCCCTGGTCTAAAGGAAGCAATCGCCCAGAAGCGGCCAGCTTTGGCCAATAGGAGAGGAATTGTGTTCCATCAGGACAACGCCAGGCCAGGCACATCGATAGTGACTCGCCAAAAGCTCCGGGAGCTTGGTTGGGAGGTTCTTATGCATCCACCTTATAGTCCGGACCTGGCACCAAGTGATTACCATCTGTTCCTGTCCATGGCGAACAATTTTGCTGGTGAAAAATTCGCTTCAAGAGAGGCTTGTGAAAATCAATTGTCTCAATTTTTTGCCAATAGGGACGAGGGCTTCTATGAGAGAGGCATAATGAAACTACCTTCAAAATGGCAACAAGTTATCGAACAAAACGGCGCATATTTGACCTAAATCGGATCGTTATAACTATCGTAATTAAAGCCTTCAATTTCAAGCAAAAATAATGGATTTCTTTTTACTACACCTAATATTATTTCAAACATACTTGATTTCGAGATGTACATAATTTGCGATGATGTGCTTAACTGGGTAACTGCTGTAACAAATTTTAAATCAGTTAGTGCTAATACAATGTTCTATAATATCCGATGGCTTCTTCAAACGGTGACCAAATATGGTACTAAATATCTATGAATGTTATTACGTAGATTTCTACAGTTATAGCTTGTTTTGTCAAATGTTTCGAAAGTATCGAAGCAGTTAAAATTAAAAAATTCAATTTTCCCAAAAACTCGAATTCTTCTTTCGATCTTCATTAAATGGAATATGAAGTACCACTACTTAAATATTATTTTATCCCTGTGAAAAATTTGAGTTCAATTGGTGAATATCGATGTGAGTTAGATCAATAATGTTAATTTTTCAATAAATTCAGAATCCTGTAAAATCAAAAATCTCTTTATAGAATCAGTTTTAATTCTATACAATTCATCCTCGAACATTACTTTATTGGTTAAAAACTATTTAGCCCGGTAGCTAACAAAATTTGCATTAGCTAAAGCGCAAACACCCTTTTTTAAACAAATTCAAAATCGAATGAAATCCGAACAGGTGTTATTGAATTATTGGTTAAATTGTAACAAATAAAGGGGCCTAACTACCTAATAATTAATAAATCAGTTATTAAGTTAACATACATACACTTGAAGAGAGAGAGAGAGAGAGAGAGAGAGAGAGAGAGAGAGTGAGGTCCAAACCTTTTTTCTAAATCACTTTTCTCGATGTTTTAGACCATTTTGAGTATCCTATTTTGTCCTGAATTTTTTTATGTCATGAAAACAAAGCTTCCTCTATAGAGGTGTTATGTGGTGAATTCCTCATGTATAAGGAAGGAAAACTGAAAAAATGTTATATTTTGCGTTGCTATTCGAGTTTGTGCTACTTTTTGACTAATTGAGTGTCCTCGAAACATGCCTGCACGTTAATATATATTACTTTCTCACCATCTAAAGGTTTTTTTACAATGTTGTGAAGAAGACCTGTGATTAATTAATCGAAAACTGTCACGGAATCGGACAGCATGAAATATCTCAAAATGCAAAATTTTCTGTTTTTCAAGATACCTTTTTTTAATGAGGTTGTATCAATGTTTAAGTTTAGTGTGTCTCGGGTTCTGGCAACAGATTTCTTGAAGACCAAAATTTATGTTTTAAACAAATGTATTTTACGCTGCTCATAAGGCAACGTCGACCTTCTGACTAAGAAAAATGTACTGCCGAGGCCAATCTAACCTGTAAAAAAATGAGTTCTTCGTGCCTTATTATTAATAAAAGACTGCTGCTAATCACACGAGACACGCGAATGAGTGATCCACGATACAGCGGACGTACGTACGCCGGACACGTTAAGAATGTGTGGCGTTGTGAAAGCTTTCTAGCGTGGGTATATCTCCAAGAAAGATCAGGTTTTCTGTCCGTATCATATTTTTGCGTTGTTCAAGGCCATCGACTATCTTATCTATTTACGGTAGTGAAAATATAAATTTAGGATGTTTCACATTGCCGGTACATACCCACTATACCGGTGATTTCCGCAAGTACAAACAATAGATATGTGACACGATATAGTTCATACTTATGAAAATATACGATAATTATTCAAAATTGGGCCTTTTCATGATGTTCAAGATTCCTCTTTTTTCTTTGCGAAAGGGTGTTTTGTCTTCGAATTAAAATACCAAACAGGAAATGTAGGCAAACTATATTTTTTAGAAACTTTTCCCAATTTTCCATTCTCATAGAGGAAGCTATGTTTTCGAGAAAAAAATTCTTCTCGAGATTTTAATGTCAGAGTAAGAGTCTAGGCCAAATCGCTAACGGGTATCTCATTTCATCGTTGTCTACATTTTTCGATAAACAGATGTGCGCTCTCTAGCTTTCGTAAATTTTTAGCTATCGAGTTAAAACTTTCTACAAGAATTATAGGCCAGGCGTCAAGGTTGTTCGGTTCTGGAAAAATTATAATTGCTTTAACTTTCGTAAATTTTGATTTATCCAACTGCAATTTAGCATATAAATAGGGTACAAGGATATTTGGTCTTGAATTTGGTGAGAATCAATTAAGGGATTTAAACTTTATGAAATTTGTAATTTCACCAAGTTTTACCCAAAAATTAATGAAAATTTTGATACCACGTCCTTTATGAGGATCAAGCCCGAATTGAGATAACTATTCCCTGTGGAAGAGAATCTTTGGGTTAGCGAGAATCACGAGGAAGCAATGTGCAAATTTCGAATTTGCACGCCGTGTTTACATTTTCCCAATATTCAAGTTAAAACATTTTTTCTTGGACGAATCGTCGAATTGAAACATTGCGTGAGACAGATAGGAAAACTATAAAGAAAATAATAGTCGGGTTATTATTAAAAAAATAGTTTTCTTTGCGAACCCATCAATGGGTGCGCATTTACTCTATACGAGCACACCTTAAATTAATGTTGCATGCTTAACAAAAAACAAATAAATTAATTTTTATAATCATCTTACAATTGTTAAAGTTATATTTGACATTAAAAATAAATTCTGATAATTCCAATGTTAATTATTAATTGATCTTCCGAATGAGATTCAATGCCGAGAATGATGAAGCTGTAGGATATCTTATCAATTAAATAAAAAAATTTCTAATTTTTCCCAGCCATGCTTAAATTTGTCGATGATCATTTCATGTTTCGAAAAACTCGAAACATTTAGCTCGGCCCAAAAATGTCGCGGTCTAACATTTTCGATATTTTTATCGAGAAACCAGATAGCTCAGATAGCTGTGCCTGATTAAATTCATCAACATCCGTAGAACGCTCTGTGATGGTTCTCAAGTTTTATATACCAGGTGTACAAGTATGAAATGCTGATTTCTGACAACAGATGGCGCACAAATGCAATTTGTGCTATAAAGATTTGACACTGCGCCATTTTAATGTGTCATCAACAAGTGTCAGACGCTCCCGAGCGATAAATTGGAAAAGTGTGTGCATAGTGTTGTGTTGTTGTGTTCAATATGTCGAAATTTATACCGAACAAAGAGCATTCGCGGACAGCATTAATTTTTTGTTTTTTGATTTGAAGAAAACTGCTGCTGAATCATACTGATTACTTCGAGAAGCTTATGGTGAATATGCTCCATCGAAAAATGCGTGTAAACGATGGTTTCGGCGTTTCAAACGTGGTGACTTCGATGTTGCAGCAAGGAACGTAAAAAATAATACGAAGATATGGAATTGCAAGCATTGTTGGACGAAGATGATTCGCAAACACAAAAACAACTCGCCGAGCAATTGGGCGTTAGACAACAAGCTATTTCCAATCGCAAAAACACATGTGATATTTTGCTCGTTTGGTACAAAAGGAAGTCGTTTTTGCATCGTATAGTTACAGGGGATGAAAAGTGGATTTATGTTGAGAATTGCAAGCGTAAAAAATCATGGGTAGACCCCGGCGCACCATTCACATCGACCGCAAGACTGAATCGCTTTGGCAGAAAGACGATGCTCTATGTGTGGTGTGATCAGAGGGGTGTGGTCTATTATGAGCTGTTAAAACCTGGGGAAACGGTTAATACGAAACGTTACCAACAACAATTGACCGATTTGAACCGTTCGCTGCTTGAAAAATGGCCAGAATACCGAAAGAAGCAACACAAAGTCATTTGTCTTCATGACAATGCTCCATCATATACGGCAAAACCGGTTCGCGACACGTTGGAGGCTCATTGTCAGCTGAGAAGTTCTACCCCATGCGGCTTACTCACCAGGCTTGGCTCTTTGCGATTACCACTTGTTTGCATTGATGGATCACGCACATGCTGAACAGCGCTTTGGTTTGTACGAAGATGTGAAAAATGGTTCGCAGCAAAAGGGAAAGATTTTTACTGGTGTGTGGTATTCACAAATTGCTCGCAAGATGGGAAAAATGTATAACAAGCGATGGAAAATACTTTTAGTAAAGCATTTTTTATCATTCTTCCAAATTTAACATGTTTTTTTATAATAGAAAAAAAATCCACCTTTTATACTTGTACATATGGTAGCCGCATTTATCAATTCGTAAAATATTTTCTATTACGGGTATACAGGTCCAGTTTATGATCCTCTACTTTCATCCCTATGCAATGACAGAAATAATGTTCACCGAATTAATCAAGCGTATAACCGCGCTTCTGAATTCTTATTAATTGTCTAAGTCACTTAAAACGCGTGCTCACCCCCCTTCAGCTACTCAGTCACACATTTCAAGCTAAGCTTAGGGCTCCTTGTTATTTCAAAGCGGGCGACACAAAAAATGATTGGGATTTCGAAGTGACAGGTTCGAAGAGACTTATCTAATTCGCTTTCTCATGGAGATTTTCACGAAAATATAATGATTTTAGGGAATTTTTTATTTTCCAATTTGTTATTGTAGCCTTATTATTTTCAATATGTCCAAAAATATTCGGACATCGAACAAAAACTTTTTGCATACACCTAATAGCCTTAAGCTTGGCATACAATTTCATCAAAGTTCATAAATGGGTTTGAATGTTACAACAGATTGCATTTTTTATTTTGATATTCCTCTTATTGACAAAACTAAAGACCTGTGGATTGAGAATCAGTTGATCAATTGTCCTAAAATTTGCCACGCAAGTAACGTAGTACAGGAATGATCGACTCTATTCAATCAAGCGGTGTTCTGATCATATAAAAAAATGTCCAGATCCAATTATAAATAATTGTAAAACGTTCCATAAAGGGTTCCATTGTTTTTTAAATATAAAATAATTTATATTTGATATAAAATTATATTTTATATTTTATGAGGAAGCCAAGATCGATCATTGTACTTCCTCACAGAGTTGTGAAAGGTGGTAAATAATGAGGAATCAATGTGCAAGGCTCTACTTTGCATTCTTATTTATTTTTGGATTCCCCGTACAGTTTGATAGAGACAATTTTCACGTTTCAGCGATGCTTATATTTCAATCCCTTTATTTTATTGCATATCCGAAATTTCATTCAGGCTTCTCATGTGTATGACTTTAAATTCAAGAACTTGATGGTGATCTACAAAAATTCTGTTCTTGTTTTTCAGAATGCTTTCGCCGTCAGTATTGCTCTTGGTATTGGGACTGCTGCTTCTATGCGTGAGTTCGATAAAGCCGAAAGGATATCCGCCAGGTACTTGGAATAAATTAGAAAATAAATTTAAAAAGGCATAACCGAAAAAACGTGTAATGATTTAACTCTCGTCCGGTCTGATCGAACAGGGCCGAGGTGGCTGCCGATATTAGGCTCCGCTCTGGAAGTGACACGTTTGCGAAAGGAAACGGGCTATCTATACAAGACATGCACGGTACTTTGTAAAAAATACGGACCTGTCGTTGGCCTAAAAATTGGGGTGGATCGTATCGTCATACTAAATAATTACGAAAGTATGCGTTCGATGTTGACGAGCGAGGACTGCGACGGAAGGCCCATGGGGCCAGTTTACCAGGCTCGTACATGGGGCAAGAGAAGAGGTGATAACGTGAAGTCTTTCGGACCTTCTTTCCATCCTATCGCACTTCCGTATAAATAATTGAACTGAGAATCTTAATGTCGCATCATCGCAGGTGTCCTCGTAACTGACGGAACTCTCTGGGTCGAGCAACGTCGTTTCTTGTTGCGTCACTTGCGCGAGCTGGGTTTTGGCAAAAATGATATGGCGACAATGATAGAGGAAGAGGCATCACATCTGTTGAACAACTTTCTTTCGCGTTTCGAGAATTGCGAATTTTCACGCGACTACGTGACAACCAACATTAACAACAACAACAGCGGCGTCATGCACAACGGAAAAATGTATCAACTCGCTGAGGATGTCACGCTCGTTAAAAGGAGAAAGTTTTTCATGTCTTCGAATTCCGATAACTTTGTCGATAGACGGCGAAATATCGGAGAGACAAAATCTTCAAAGATCGAGGATATGTATGTGAGAGCTGGCGACTACGATGATGCAATAAAATTGTCTCAATCCTCGAAAATGGTCGTTCAGATGGACGAGATATTTGGCGTACCGATTCTCAATACACTTTGGCGGATGATGGCCGGAAAAAGGTTCTTAATCGATATCTTTAAACAAACCGACAAGAAACGATCACGTATAATCATAATTAATCATATAGGTGAAATTGCAGAGTAGGAACTTAAAAAACATTTTATATTATTTTTACTTTTCACATACTATGATCTTGCCATGTGATTCACACGACTGCACGGGACAATTATTGCTCCCCCCCTGCCCTATGGAATTGATTGTTCAATAGAGTAGAGTAGATTTTCTCTTGCACGAAAACGATCGGCATTCATCAAAAAATGAATTATAGTTGAGAGTTCATAAGTAATTCAAAATTTGTTAAAAATATGTTTAACGGATGCACCAAAGTTACAGTGTATGTAGCATTTCATTTAACTTGCAATATAATTTTTTAGAGCATTCCATCTATTACTTACGACGAAATGTAAAAACGATGGGGAAATGTTTTTTTTCTTTTTTTTATATCACTAACGCTTTGTTTTGTGGGTTACAAAATTGGAGTTATTCAAGAGTTTAGATTGACTTTTCATTTACAAATTGTACGGCACGTCTTCCAATATCTTGTCTAAAAATATTTGTTTCTGAACTACATGGGAAGTGATTTAATAAATTCTGAAATAATTCAACTACAAATATACCCTTTTACCTCTTTGAATTTGCAGAATTCAGTTAGTGTTTATTAATATTGGATCGACGAACATCTGTCCAAAGTTTTATCAAGATTAACGGGCAATTGTGAAGTAAAATAATAACTGTGCTTTGGAAGCTTTGTTTTCCATGAACATCTCTTACTCTCGAGTTTTTCACGTCAGTATACTTAAAAATTATCCAAAACGTAGAAGAATGTTGTTTCGAAAAAATGTCCGTGGCCGTGTCCATGTCCGTGTTTGTGTATGTGTGTCAAACGGCTCCATCTCGACCGATCGTGCTCAGCTTTGTCACACAAATGGAGCATCACACCCTTTTTTTTGTGCAATTTCTGGAAGAAATCCTAAGAAAAAGCATGCAAGCTCTAATTTTCGTAAGTTGTCACCTAAAACCGAGTCTAATAATCTATACTATAATTCTTAAAGTTTGGATTTCCGTCCCTTAAACTCCTCCTAGACGGAGCGTGCTAGGAAGGTGATCTTGGACATTTTGGAAAGGTCTCCTGATTTTTAGGTCAACGCAACTATTTTCAGCTCTTCAAGTTGAGTCCTTAAGGAGTTACAGACATTTGAATTTTCTAAGAGTATTATTGAATTTTGACGTTTAATTCAACAAAAAATATTGTTTATACACAGGTGTTGAAGGATTGACTTTGGTAAACTATACTTCAATGATAATGTTTAAACGTTCAATAAATACAAATTCTATTTGAAAATCATAGCATTTGCTTTTATTTAAGGTAACGATACTAAAAATAAACCTGGGCGAAGCCGGGTACGATACTAGTTCTTTATAATCGCAGATACGTCCTAGGTTGTTTGGTATTGAATTTGGTCAAAATAGTAAAAGTGGTTTGATTTGTATTGTTTGAAATATCAGTGTTATTGCACTAGTTTACGTACAACTTGAGTTAATGAGCCAAAGATCCTAGACGAATAAAATAATATTAAGTGATGATTGATTAGTTTTGTAAAAATCTGTAAAATGGTTTAGATGTTAGGAGATTTTGAATTTTTCAATTTGTCACTGTTGCAATTTCCAAAAATATTGAGATCCTTATTCTATGAGAAAGCCAAAATTGATCAGCGCACTTCCTCACAGAGGAATACTGTGTGGATGACGGAACAAAAGGATGAGGATGTAACGTGCAAAGTTCCATTATGCAACTTTTATTACTTTTTCATAGGCGCTCTTGCTCTCTAGATATGATCGATTTGACCAATCAGATTATTTTCCACCTTCGATAAAAAGTTTTTTTTATGTATATTGTGATGCAGGTACAACCAAGAGGATAAAGAACTTATTAATCTCCAAAAAATTCTCGGGACTCTTCTAAAAGAATGTGACATGATAGGAGCCATCTTCGGTCACTTTCCAATACTTCGCTACCTCGCGCCTGAGATGAGCGGGTACAAGAAGTTCATAGAGGTCCATGCAGAATTATCACGGTTTCTGCTTGCAAGTATTTGTATAATCAAGAAAAAAGAATTGGATCTATAATAAAGGAAAATAATGCACGATTTCGGAGGGCATAATGGATCATAAGCTATGGATATGTTGCTTTTCTTTGCAGGCAGAACTTGCGATTCACAAGCAAAAATTTGATCCGAATACTCCGCGTGATCTCATGGATGCTTATTTGATGATTCTGCAGTCCGAGGATGCCAGTGAAACATTTTCAGGTAGAATCCAAGATCTTTTTTTATTTATAAAAATCCTGTATGCATTTTTCAACGGTAACATTTTTCTTATAGAGATACAACTCATGGCTGTTTGCATCGATCTTTTCATGGCTGGCTCGGAAACAACAACGCATGCACTAAATTTCTGCTTCTTGTATCTCACACTACATCCGGAAGTTCAGAGAAAAGCGCAGGAAGAGATCGACAGGGTAATCGGTCGCGACAGAATTCCCACTTTGGCAGATCGGCCAAGAATGACTTATGTAAATGCCATAGCATTAGAGTCTGTGCGACTGTTCATGGGTAGAACGATGAATATTCCGCACAGAGCTCTCAAAGACACGTATATCATGGGCTACAGAATACCAAAAGTAAGGTCATTGCCGATTTTCTATTCACTTTATATACGGTGCTAATCGTTTATAGTTGTGTACAATTCCAGTTTCTGTTAATCTGATCTTACTAAATAATTTAATTATTGGCGTATTTTTTAGAATTCAATGATAGTTGCAAATTTCAACCGAGTCCTCATGGATGAGTCATGGGGTGATCCGGAGGTCTTTCGACCGGAACGATTTATAGACGCCAAAGGAAACATATCTGTGCCAGACCGGTACCTACCATTCAGCGTCGGTAAGTCGTGGAAATAATATTTTGCATTTTTTCAATGTATTTAACAGCCTGAAAGGTCATTCACATGACCCAAAAAAGTGATGAAATCTTAAGAAAATTATCGACCTAATCCGAAAATTTACTAAAATATTCAGTTGGCGTTAACGGGTCAAATGCAGTTATTCCAAACTTCGACTGCCACTAATTAATTTTTTTTTCCTACTTCCCTAACGAACCTGCAGAACCCTGATATAACTGAAACAACCGCTTGCTATGGGACAAAAACGTACTTAAAAACCCGTAGTATACCATCTTAAGGCGGTGTGACACAGGTTGTGAGTAAAAATAATATATTTGCTATTTTCGTAGAAAAGTTCAATATTTCAGACGAAAGCAAATTAGGTTCAGATGCGTCTAGCCATCCTGCAAATGAATCTAATTTATTTTCGCCCAAAATATGAAGTGTCTCTGCAAAAATAGATCGTCTATCTCTCTCAGATCGCCATAGGTGCGAGACATAGCAACATTTTCTCATCGAGAATTTCTCCCTCATAATTGATCTTTTGGATATAAAATATAAGAACGGTGAACTATAGAATTGTAAGCAGCAGTTCCCCTCTTTTATCTGAAAGATCAATCGCAGTGGAGAAATTTCCATTACAGTTGTTGTTACCGACCAAGGGGTAAGACATCGTCTTAAAAGTTATTATTCAATTTTCCTTGCAATACCTATTTAACACAATGTGTTTTCCTCGTTAAGTACACGATGCATTACGGACTTTTGAAATTTTCCAGGTAAACACCATTGTATGGGCGAAGGGCTCGCTAAGAGCAACATATTCGTATTCACAGCGGTGCTTTTGCAAACGTTCACGTTTTCTTCGGTTCCCGGAGAAAAGAAGCCAACAGTCGCTTTTACAGATGGTGTGACTGCAAGTCCATTGGCCTTCAGAGTACTGGTCTCGAAAAGATCATGATTTCGTACATTTTGCGAAGTCTGAATTCAGAGAGGGAAAGATAACGGGATCGAAAGCGGTTTTGAATATTGGACGAAGTACCGGTGAGATTCACATAAAATAATCGCAGCAGCGAATAGCTTATATAATACTGTCCCCAAGTTCTAGTCAAAACGGCCATCCAGAATCTATAGTTGGCATACCAATGCGTCATATAATACTCAAAATTTGTTCTTAAAAAAATCTCATGAAAGAAGGAGGGGCGGTCGATGGAAAAAATACTAAGCTATTCTAATTAAACTCAAGTCATAAGGCATCTTTTGAACTCAAATGCTAGCAACTTTCTGCATTGTGGTGTTTTTTCAAGTGGAAAAACAAAATCTCAGCTAGTGGCAGCTCTATTTTTATGCGATACCGATACAGGATAATTCTTGTAAAAGCGAATATAAAATGTCTAAAAAAAAAAATTTAGCCCTTTTTATGAGAATTTTTTCAAGTTCAAAATTATACTTAGACAGGGTGGAAATAAAAAAAAATATAAATAAAAATAATGGCACACCCTAGTATACATAGTTTATGTATGTCGTTTCAAAATACGTATACACATGATTTTATTTCGCCGTGAATCGTTCTGGTACGTAGTATATGAACTTTCGAAAAAATCTTAACCTCTCATAAGTTTTTCATCAAAAAATAAAAAGTTAGAAAGAAATATAGTCATATACAATTACGATATGATGCTTGCGTCGGTTTTTTTTCTCTTAAACGGAGATCTTTAAAGGACAAATGTAAAATATAATATAATTAATATACCACGATATTTTCATAAGAGAATCCTGTAAAATATTATTAATAATCTTCGAATTGCGTGTATAAAATATAATACAGTTGTAGAGTAGTTGGAGAGAAACAAGTATCTACTAACAGTATAAAAAAAATAATAGTCGAGAGAGAAACCTGCCAAGCACAAGCCTTTGCTGGGTACGATTGTGCATTCAACAACTACTCTTTGGTACATGGAAATTCTGTGAAATCAATCGTGATCGATAGGTAATATGCGGGAGAGTGTAAATATGGTCCATTCCGTAGTAGTGGTAGTAACAGTGTTTTAGTATGAGACAATATAGATAGATAAATCTTTCAACAATTCTTCGGGATGTATTCATACAACATGTTGCATATAAATATAAGTTATATACGCAGCCATACAATATATAATTAAGTACAAAATTCCTGAATCTTAACAGTATTGCCATAAACTTCAGTATGGTAAAGATTGTTTTTACCGAGATTTGTATTATTATAAACTTTTGAGTTGAAAGCATTAAACAACGTTATAACGATAAATGTTTAGGAGGCACGGTCGGTATTGTCTCGTGAACTGCGTACTAAAATTAAATGATTCTTTATGCAAACTTCTTCAATCATTGTTAATAAAAAAGCGTTTGTAATACCGAGTTTGTCCGCATTAGTAATAAAAAAAACATGATATACCATAAATCTATCCCTGGATAGCCTATCTTATTAAAAATATCTGCAACGAATATTTTGACATACTTTTGTCTGCAAATAAACCCGATTTCACGATTTTTAAGTTCAACATAGTTTGCTTTATTTTTTTAAAGCCATCCTATGATTCAACCTACATAAATTGTTGATAATATTTGTTGTTTGAATACGAAAATTCTTATTTTTTCCTTTTACGAAATAAAGTTTAGAATGAATTCATTTACAAAATTTATCTACTAATTGAATTGGATGCTATCACTCGATTCGCTATATTATTAGATAGATTGGGTTTTGAACCAAATATTTCTAAATTTTTAGTTCTAATTTCATGAGATTGTACCAACGCCGGAACCTCCTTAATGACAGAAATACTATGTCAGTAGGCAGGAGGCGATGTGTCTTCAAATAAAGGGTGATTTTTTAAGAGCTTGAGAACTTTTTTTAAAAAAAAAACGCATAAAATTTGCAAAATCTCATCGGTTCTTTATTTGAAACGTTAGATTGGTCCATGACATTTACTTTTTGAAGATAATTTCATTTAAATGTTGACCGCGGCTGCGTCTTAGGTGGTCCATTCGGAAAGTCCAATTTTGGGCAACTTTTTCGAGCATTTCGGCCGGAATAGCCCGAATTTCTTCGGAAATGTTGTCTTCCAAAACTGGAATAGTTGCTGGCTTATTTCTGTAGACTTTAGACTTGACGTAGCCCCACAAAAAATAGTCTAAAGGCGTCAAATCGCATGATCTTGGTGGCCAACTTACCGGGCCATTTCTTGAGATGAATTGTTCTCCGAAGTTTTCGCTCAAAATGGCCATAGAATCGCGAGCTGTGTGGCATGTAGCGCCATCTTGTTGAAACCACATGTCAACTAAGTTCAGTTCTTCCATTTTTGGCAACAAAAAGTTTGTTAGCATCGAACGATAGCGATCGCCATTCACCGTAACGTTGCGTCCAACAGCATCTTTGAAAAAATACGGTCCAATGATTCCACCAGCGTACAAACCACACCAAACAGTGCATTTTTCGGGATGCATGGGCAGTTCTTGAACGGCTTCTGGTTGCTCTTCACTCCAAATGCGGCAATTTTGCCTATTTACGTAGCCATTCAACCAGAAATGAGCCTCATCGCTGAACAAAATTTGTCGATAAAAAAGCGGATTTTCTGCCAACTTTTCTAGGGCCCATTCGCGGTCAACATTTAAATGAAATTATCTTCAAAAAGTAAATGTCATGGACCAATCTAACGTTTCAAATAAAGAACCGATGAGATTTTGCAAATTTTATGCGTTTTTTTTTAAAAAAAAGTTCTCAAGCTCTTAAAAAATCACCCTTTATATATTCCACAAGTTAACCCAACTGCATTCGACTAGAAGTAGATGTCTAAATTCATTCCATTCTTGAAAAGGTTGATGCCTCGTATAGCCTTCGATGGAAATCATGTAATGTGTATATTCCATCCGTAACGTGCTGTTATTAAAAAACTCAAGTTTCGGTTAAAAGTGGGCAAAAAAAGACCGACTTTACGTTGATAAGAGTATAGCGGTAGATAATATAAAGTATAGTCGTCAGATTGGTGTAACGTCGAGACCAGATTTTTAATGGCTATGTGACGGGACACAAAAAAATGACCGCGGAAAAAAGACCGATAACTATTTAGAATTGTGGCTGTTGTCAATTTTCGAATTTTAGATCATAATAATGTAAAACGCTATCGTTTCACAAGACATCACTGTCACCATTTGGGAGTGTGGTAATTCACCAAATTAATTCAATAATTGGACAGGATATAATTAATTCTAGCGTCTCGGGCACGTAAAATATCAGACTAAAAATATATTTAAAAATAATAAGAATTGCAACAATAACAATATTAAAATTGATAAATAATAATAAAAGGGGTTAACGAGTTCACCCAGGTATAACGTTCGAAGATACCGTCTATCCATCAACAAACGCAACCATAAATACGTCCCGCGGCTCTCCGTGGGTATCTTTTGGCAGGCACTTACATATCCTTATACGTTACAGTAAAATTCGATAATCTTGAATAAGTGCTTCTTAAAATTATAAATAAATAGCGCGACAACGGTTTTGTAGATTGCCGAGTTATGAGTTTCCATGAAAATTCAAATCCGTTGCGATGTGCATAGTATCAATGCATTTTAAATCGTATGAAATCACCTTTCGGACGTCAGCTGAGATCGTCTTCCACTATGTGAATCTGTTACAAAAAAATGTAACAATGACAATAACCAATTTTATTATCAATTATCGACTCGATATTTTATGCTTACCTCTGACAACATCGCCCAATTTCCACTCTCGCTGTGCACAGTCATTCGGAGAACCTTCACACGTCCCAATTGTTTGTCTACCGTTCCCTGCGCTATTCCCAGGTTATTGAATTTTCCTGAACCGAAAAACAGCAATTCCAGTTTACGCATTCTCCAAGCTTCAAAATTTACGTGTCTCACCTATAACAACGTAACCATCTTCGGTAACATCGTTGCTGTTTCCGTTGAGAATTCTCGACGATTCCGATAGGACTTCGATGGTCGTGTTGTAAAATTGGTCCGAAGGATGTTCATGATTACCGCTTTTCAACAAGTACCTACGTAAGATGGTAATAACACGTTACCTTATGAGTCTAATTTTTACCGTTTGTCACAAAGTTGGGCATTGCTTGAATAATTATTCATTCAGTGACGATATGAATCAAATGTTATATTATTAAATTTACTTTTTAACTTCACGAATCAAAGTTTTATTTGAATAAATGTTTAATCTTGAATGGAGAGTGGCAGCCTGACGAATAACATGTTATTTGAATGCATACAGTCGTAAGTTATATGGAAATAAAATTTATATTCAATAAAATATGTATTTGTGGCTTAACGAATTTGTGAAAATGCATTTTCATGTACAAGTCTACTTGTACCATTTATTCCTTAATTGAATGGAAATATGATAATCTCTGATATACGGGACAGCACAAAAACTTACTTCTTTATAAAAATAGGCCTCGTAAACTTGAAGTTTACGTGATCACCAGACTTAGGCAAGAGGCCCCAAAAGAACGATTCACCTTTGTAAGCTCTATGCAAGGTGTACTGTTTGTACGGCTTTATCTGAGTCTCGACGGTTGCGTCGGGATTTTTGTGTGCATAGTACAACGTAGTTTTGCCAAATTGCTTATCCTGCCGACATAAAAAAAGTAAAAAATTCATATTCAATTATTGCAATTCCGATTGGACGTACCTTCAGTTTTTGTACTTTTCCTTTTAATGACGAATGCGTCCCTATGTGTTGAAACAACGAGGGCTTGTAATGCACCCATAATTCCGCTTTAGCCGTTTTACAATGTTTCTGTAATAAAAGAACATTTGAAACAAGTGTAATTCCGACATGAGATTGATAAGAGCTTGCTAGGTGAATGAGAAACATATTAGCACTCACACTATCCTTATCCAGGCGGCACACCTTCGTCGATACCAAGTGATCTAGTAGCCAATCAACAGGCTTGTCGTTGTGAAACATCAGAAAGAATTGAATTAATCGTGGTAGTTCAACGCATCTAAACAGTTTGCCTGAAAATATCAATATTTTCTGAGAATAACTCGGGAACGACCGGACAGAGGTGAGCATATTTCTCTAATGATCTTACCAATAAAGCCCAATTGACAAAAATCGAGAACAAGCCAGTTTTCTTTCATGCTAATTTTTTGTAACGCAAACGATTTCATAGTCGTTATAAAGTTCTTCTTAGCTAGAATATCGTCTTCCAGTTGTATGTAAAAAGTTCCTTTAGTTTGTGCGTATGACATGAGAAACGCGAAATCAAAATTTTGCTTCGATCGCCAAATGACACGCTGATGATCATCGCCGAGAGTATCTCGAAGCTTAGAGAAATCGGGGTAAAATGATGGAGACGGCGATATTACTTCTATCACACCGGCTTCACACTCGATTGGGAATCTGCAAAATAAATTCGGGGTAAATTCGGCTGGTTACGAATTGATGTACAGGATTTGTTGGATGTATGAATGCACTTACTGGACTTCAATTTGCTTTCCAACGTAAGTCACATATTCGAGATCCGTCTGCAAGAAATATAATTATTAAGATGAAACGACCATTAGAAGAAGCCTTGTTTCCATGAGCAATTTTTTAAAAAATCTTTTGAGTCAGGATACTCAAAATGGTCAAAACGTCGAGAAAAGTGGTCTAGAAAAAATATCCGCGCGCGTTGCGATTGCGTGAATGTGCAGGGCTTCCACAATTCAATCGTCCATAACTAAAGAATCGTTAGAGTAATCGGACTGTAATTTGGTACACACGTGAGGTAGATACACTCTTCAATTATTTCGATTTTCGACAAAAAGCATGCACATTCAAATTTTACGTTTATAATAAAAAAAAAAGCATGGTAGCTAACTTCCGTGAAATGTTGACTATTGTGCTAAATAGTTCGTCATATTTACAGACACGTTTGAAGTTGTTCAGAATTGAAATTGGCGGAAATTTGTAGAGAGGTCTCGGAATTTATGGGATTTTGAATATCACTTTCTAATTTGAGTTTACCCTCGTGGTTTAAAGGGTCTAATATTTTTTCATAATTGCAGATAGGTTCTAGGTTGTTTGGTATTGGATTTGGTCATAATCATAAAAGAGGTTTCCACGAAACTTCAGCTGGTGAGCAAAAATTTTCTACATAAACGAAATAATATTCAGCGGCGTTCATACTGAGTTTCGTTAAAATTTGTAAACCAATCGGTTTTATAAATCGTATACATTAAACATCGGTCTTGTGTCTATACAGGAGCAGTTATTTGTCTTACATCAATTATGCGTTATCTTGAAAAATTATCATTTTATAGACTTTTTTATTTTACTTTAGTCTCTTGAAAATTACAGAAATAAGGCTGCAAAGTAGAACCGTATACATTACATACTCATTATTTTACACTTTCAACAATGCTTCTTTTATCAGGAAGTTAAAATGGATGAACATGCTACCTCGAATAGGTGGTTTTGTGGAGGGTGGAAACTAATGAGGAAGCAATGTGCAAGGTTCTACTTTGCAACTTTTAAAATTGATTTTTATATAAAAATAATATTCTATTATATCATATGGTTCATTGAGTACAGCAATAGAAATAGAGTACACAAGTATTTTATACTACAGTATAATCCAAGTTACCGATACGTATGTACTAATTGGTATTGTCATTGCCACTAACAAAATAAAATTTTGCAAAAGTGTATACGCACTTGTCTGCAGCTATATTTACCTACACTATAATTTAGCCTATACTAATTGCCACAGCTTATGTATTCTGAATACTTAATTATTTGGTTGGTGTATTTTTCACATCTTTGCTACTTTCCTCTTACACTTATTTGGAGTTGAAGTAAACATCGGTTGACAATGCAGTGGCATTAAACAAAGGTGTTAAACATATCATCTTTGTCTGATGCTATTGGATTACTAGGAGACTATTATTACATTATGTGTATTACTATTATGTGTATTATACAATATTACATTTTTTGGTATGTTTTTCAAAATAAGATTTTATCAATAATAGGAGGCAGCCTGAAATTTGTAATGTTTTCTTTGGCATGTTCATTTATTATCAGTGCATAAAAATATATCAAATTTGTGAAAGCAATTAAAGTCAGAGTCCTCCAGTATTGTTAATAAATATCTCAGCATTTAGAAAAAAAAATGAGTGTTTAATAATTTAACTAAAAACGTGATTCAATATTGAAGATAGAAAACATTGATACAATGAATTGCACAATAGAAAACTCACCTCAGCTACTAATACTATAACAAGTGTATCATCTGTCTCTGAGGGGCTCATGTGGTTCAGCAAATTCTTAAGTGTTGCAAGTAAGTAATTTTGGACTTCTCTTTTGACAGTGGGCACACCAATAACAATGCTTACTCCGGAGCGTCCCTTGCTTTGCAAAAAAGCTGGTCTCAAGCTGTTGAAGTCATTCAAAAAGTGTGGTACAAAGTTGTAAATTGATGGCAATTTTATGCTTGTGATGTTGGAAGTTCCATTGTTGATTAAAAATGGTATATCTGGCAGAATATGACTGTTCTCTGTAAGGGTAAGTAGTTGGTGCGACAGGAGATTGATTTCCTCCTGACTCCTGATGTACTTTGCTTGGAGATGCTCCAGCTTTGCTTGCAGCTCTGCAATGCCATTTTGCACAGCGTGTTCTTCGTGCATGTCTGGCATTGACACCAGATTGAACAACGTGCAAGGTACCAGTACAGCCAGCAATATTATTAAACATCTTCGTCTGTTCACATTTAGAGTTATAATGTTTGGTATCATTGTTTTGTATACGCCTACATTACTCTCATTCCGTTGCTTCTTTCAATTTCAATTATTTAACTGGCAATTGTTAGCGATTGTTCAAGTCGTAGAACGATAATGGAACCGTCAGCTGTTTATAAAATCATCAAGAGAGACATAAATTGACAATTTGAATTTTAAATGACGAGTCATGCAATATGCATTTCCATATATTTTTTATGCCCTGGATCAATTTGCAAGATCCCGAAGAGTAGCCCGTTCATATGTTTAAAAAAACACCGCCGCTACGTATTCCCTTCCATCATTGAAAATTGTGACACTAATTCACTGCACTCACGCTTAAAGCGTGTGTATGGTCGTTGTTTACATTTTGTTAATGACCAATCCAGTGATGTCCAATGTCGAAACTTTTTGGCACATCAAGGTCGTTGGGTACCCTCTCCACTGAGTCTGGTTTAGCGCCCACCGCGCGCGCACCCGGCGCACCGACCAATAAACAGTCAGACAGCGCGTCACGTCACACACTACGTCGCGCGCGACCCCGGCGCACCGACCAATCAACAGTCAGGCAGCGCGGTCGTCACTCACTACGCCGCGCGCTGTTCAAACGTTCAAAGTACAAAATAAGTGAATACAATTATTACCCGTACTATTTTTTCTGTGTACTCTCAATCGATAAATAAAATGTTAACGTTCATTAATAATTTAAATTGTCGACCTTTTTATGTGTTTTTCATTAGTATTTGTAAGAAATTCATGACGTTGTAGCGGTCTTTCAGTAAGAGCCGGGAAAATAAATGTTGTAATATCAATGACATTAATACTTACAAGGAAGGATAGTTTGGTGTCCCCCTCCGATTTTGATGAAACTCACGTATGTTGTAGAGCATCAAAAACTATAATAAAAAACAAGTATTTTTTTTATCGGCGGAAAAACATTACTAAGGGGCGAAATCGCCCTTCAAAGTTAGGCATGTCGAGGGGTGATTATGCAGTTTCAACCAGAAGACGTCAACCGATTTTAATGAAACAAAAACCAAAATACTTCTCATTTAAGACAATAAACATTCCACGTGAAGTTAAAGAAAAAAATTCATTTGCAGGGGTGAAACTGCATAATCGCCCCCAACTTTGAAGGTCGATTTCACCCCTTAGAAATGTTTTTCCGCCGATAAAAAAGCGTGTTTTTTAGTTTTCGATGCTCTACAACATACGAGAGTTTCATCAAAATCGGAGGGGGACACCAAACTATCCTTCCTTGTTAGTAAATCATATAACGAAATTTTTCGATTTTGTCTTTTTGTCGAAACAATTCACTGTTCAAAAGAAAATGGTCGCGAGAAAAAAAAATTACGAATTGACTAGTTCGAGAATCGAACCTGTTATTTTTGGATTGTCAGTCTGGAATGCTACCACTACGTTACCCAACTTCGCTGGTATTCAATATTGCACTATTAACCTGTTAACCGGGGAATTCCCTTTTTAATTACGCAGCTAGGACGTGTCAGTACGTCACACCCAGTTAACAGGTTAATATCACTTATCCGTACTGATGTTAATATCGTTAATCATGTGCATTTTCCCACATCAACGCATAGCTGCTCCATGGCAGCCTGTCATTTTATAGATTCTGTTTTGCGGGGAAAGAGCTTCCAGCACTGTAACGCCACCCACACCCGTGATCGAAGTGTATACTGAGAAAATGATTTATTTAATATTAACAAATCTTGAGTTTCATATAGCGAAATAAATGTTTTATTATTATAGCTAAATTAAAGTCGAGCCAAAGAAGATTTTTTAATTGTTAGCTGTTACGTACTGGGTCCTCCATATTTTTATACACGTAAAATTAAAATTTTTATATCTAATATATAAAATTCTCGTGTCACAGTTTTCGTTGCCATACTCCTCCGAAACGGCTTGACCGATTTTGATGAAATTTTTTGTGCTTATCCGGTATCTATGAGAATCGGCCAACATCTATTTTTCATCCCCCTAAATGTTAGGGGTAGTCCACCCCTAAATTTATTTTTTTATTTTTTAGACAAAATTTTTAATTTCTATTTTTTTATGATACAACATACAAAAATACATACAATCCTCAATTTTCACCCTTCTACGATCAACCCTTATTTTTTAATAGCCATTTTAGTAATTTAATCATTTTTCCTCTCCGGTCGAAAACTGATCAATCGTCATTTAATTAGTTATCCCCGCCAGATGTCTACAGGTGTCACTTCTGACCCAGTAAACAGCACGGAGTAGGGATGAGAACGAAGCCGGTCTCCTTTCTTTCTCACTCCCTACACAGTTGTCGGCCATCATTATTGTTTATGCATCAAGTGTAGTAGTAACGTTGACAATTATTATTTTGCTATCTCAGTGTAACTCTCATATTAACTTTTAATCATTCCTATTTTATCAATAATAATTAAATTATCAATTTTGAGTGTATTTTGCACGATTAGTTAATCAAGTGATTTTATAACCTCAAAAGTACTCAACACGTGACACGAGCTTCCAATAACAACGGATTTTGTGTTGTAAGTATACTTTTTTTTATTAATATCGAAAATGTTGTTGATCTTATAAAAATGTAATTTTAATTTAATTTTATTAAAAAAATGCAATTGAACAATTAAGATTTTCATAGTTTCCAAAAAATCAATCATTATGAATCTTTATTTTGAAATGTCAATGGAAATATTGGTTGTATGAAAAAATTATAAGAGACAATGTTTTCATAAAATTTAATTTTTTACTTTTGTTTGAAAAATTTTTCCATAAAACTTATATTTTTGTTATAATTTCATAAATTAAAACTAATCATTTCAAAACTGCGGCAAAAATCCTGGCCCTAATTATACTTTTAACATTTTTCATCATTAAATAATTTCATTAATTCTATTTATGTATGTTTTGTACAGTGAGCAATGCCAAGAAAACGCAAAGGGGCTGATTTGAGCCGCAGTACAAGTAAAGCTCGAAACTTGCGAAATAGCAGATCCGAAAGAACAGAAGAACAAATCCAGCAACAAAGTACTGATGCACGTGTCAGAATGGCGCAATTGCATCAAGAAGAGCCAGAAGATACACGAGCTGAACGCAATGAAGTCAGAAGATTAGAACAACGACAATCACGCCGTTTCACAGTCAATAGACGAAGAACAAATGACCAACAACGACAACAGGTACATCGAGCATTTATATCTGATTCATTCCTGCGTCTAGCATTCCAGTATGAGCCCGATATTGAATATTATGCTCATTCAAAAGTGGTAATTGGTGCTATGGACAAGGAATGTCCGCATTGTCATGCTCTGAAATTCAAAAATGAGCCAGCTGGGATGTGTTGCGCGTCAGGAAAAGTGCAACTACCTGAAATTGAAACACCACCTGAACCATTGAACGGCTTACTTATCGGCACGGATCCAGATTCTAACGTGTTCCTGAAGTCAATTCGAAGATTCAATTCATGCTTTCAAATGACATCGTTCGGAGCAACAGAAATAGTTCGAAATACTAATGCAAATGGTCAACAATTCAATTCTACATTCAAAATCAGAGGCCAAGTTTATCATAAAATGGGCTCACTGCTGCCAATGCCAAACGAACCACATAAATTCTTACAAATCTACTTTATGGGCGGCGAGGATTCCGGAAGCGCACTTGCCAATCGCGTGAATGCACGTTGTGATTATAATAACCTTGATTCACTTTATGCCAGGCGCATCGTCAGCGAGCTAGATGCTCTTTTGAACGAGCACAACGAGTTGTTGAAAATATTCAAATCACATATGCACCAATTACAAAGCGATAATCACGCTATCGTCATTAATCCTGATAAAACACCAGCTGGAGAGCATATTCGTAGATTCAATGCACCCGTTGTTGATGATGTTGCTGGAATCATGGTTGGCGATTGTACAGCTGCACGAGAAATTGTGATTCGTAGAAGAAATAATAATCTTCAGTTCATTGCTGACACACATCGTTCATATGACGCTCTCCAATATCCGCTAATATTCTGGAAGGGACAAGACGGATATTGCATAAACATAAAACAACGAGATCCCGTATCAGGTACTTCATTGATTATTAATTTGATCATTAATCATTTAACAAAACAATTAAATTATTGAACGTAATAAATTTAAATTAATTTTTATGAACAAATATTACAGGAGCTGAAATAAACAAGAACGTTAGCTCAAAGGATTATTATGCGTACCGATTAATGATTAGACGTGGCCTGGACAACGTCATTTTACGATGTCGTGAGCTTTGTCAACAATTCATGGTCGACATGTACGCGAAGATTGAGAGCGAACGACTACGATACTTACGATATAATCAACAAAAGCTGCGCGCGGAAGAGTACATTCATTTGCGAGACGCTATCAACAACAACGCCGACGTCGCCGAAATTGGTAACCATGTCATTTTACCATCATCGTACGTAGGCAGTCCACGTCATATGCAAGAATATATACAGGATGCTCTGACTTTCGTGCGCGAATATGGACGACCATGTTTATTTATCACGTTCACATGTAATCCAAAATGGCCAGAGATTACATCTTTCCTACTGCCTGGCCAAAATGCAATACATCGCCATGACATTACAGCACGTGTGTTCAGACAAAAGTTGAAGTCTTTAATAAGTTTCATTACTAAATCACATGTATTTGGTCCCACACGTTGCTGGATGTATTCGGTTGAGTGGCAAAAGCGAGGATTACCTCATGCACACATTTCGGTTTGGTTCATCGACAAAATCCGTCCTGAAGAAATCGATAGTATCATTTCTGCGGAAATTCCAGATCCATCCACTGACCAACTGCTGTTTGATATTGTTACAACAAACATGATTCATGGTCCATGTGGTACTCTTAATAGTTCATCGCCTTGCATGGCTGATGGAAAATGTACTAAAAATTTCCCTAAAGATTTTACCAATGATACGGTCACAAATGTCGACGGATACCCAATATATCGTCGAAGAAATCCTGAAAATGGCGGACAATCATTTATTAAAAATATCATCAACACAGACATTGATATTGACAATCGTTGGGTGGTGCCATATTCGCCTCTGCTGAGCAAGACATATAATGCTCATATTAATGTTGAGTTCTGCAGTTCTGTGAAGAGCATCAAATACATTTGCAAGTATGTCCATAAAGGCAGTGATATGGCTGTGTTTAGAGTGGAAAATACTAATGTGAATGCTCCTCCAGTGAATAAAAACGATGAAATAACGCTCTACCAAATTGGTCGGTACATCAGCTCCAATGAAGCTGCTTGGCGTATCTTTGGTTTTCCAATTCATGAACGGGATTCAGCAGTTGTTCAGTTAGCCATCCATCTTGAAAACGGTCAGCGTGTATTTTTCACGAACGAGACAGCGATTGATCGTGCAATAAATCCACCTAAAACTACACTCACTGCATTTTTTGAATTGTGTAATCGTGCGGATGATTTTGGTGCCTTCGCACGAACATTACTTTATTCACAAGTACCACGCTATTTCACATGGACTCAAACAAAAACATGGATGCCCCGCAAGCAAGGCTCACCAGTTGCTGCATGTCTCAATTTATTTAAATCAAACGCCTTGGGGCGATTATTTACAGTCAATCCAAGACACACGGAGTGCTTTTATCTTCGACTGTTGTTGGTTAATGTTACTGGCCCATTATCATTTCAAGATATACGTAAAGTGAATGGGCAACAATATCCAACGTATAAAGATGCATGCCTTGCACTCGGCTTGCTGGAAGACGACAACCAGTGGGAATGCATGCTTGCTGAAGCTGCATTGAACTGTACAGCAATACA
This sequence comes from Cylloceria caligata, assembly GCA_963942595.1. Classification (NCBI taxonomy): domain Eukaryota; kingdom Metazoa; phylum Arthropoda; class Insecta; order Hymenoptera; family Ichneumonidae; genus Cylloceria; species Cylloceria caligata. The sequence goes on from OZ012704.1 coordinate 26,564,249, forward strand.
AATTCGTCTACTATTCGCTATAGTGTTGACTACATGTTTCCCAGCCCGAGCACAGATATTATGGGAAAATCACAAAGATTCAATGACTGATGATATATTGCATCAACATCGTATACGGTGCCACGATCTAACCATAACATTCAGCGACGAAATGTACAATGAAGCATTGATTGCTATTGAGGATCTTTGCATTGTCATTGCCAACTTACCACTTAGTAATTTCGGTATGAATTCGCCAAATCGAACTGCATCTGATTTAATGAATACTGAAATGAATCGTGAACTGCAGTACAGTACTGTAGAAATGGCAGCGATTGTTGCCCGCAATGTCCCACTAATGAATGAGGAACAAAGAACCATTTATGATCGCATTATGCTCGCAGTTTCAGCTGGACAAGGTGGGTTCTTCTTTTTGGATGCACCGGGTGGAACTGGCAAAACATTCGTTATTTCGCTAATTCTTGCTGAAATACGATCAAATAATGGCATCGCATTGGCCGTTGCATCATCGGGCATTGCAGCAACTTTATTGGATGGAGGTAGAACAGCTCATTCAGTATTTAAGCTGCCACTAAATATTCAGAATAACCCTGACGCAGTATGCAACATTAAGAAACAATCGTCCATGGCCACTGTGCTGAAACGGTGTAAAATTATTATTTGGGATGAATGTACTATGGCACACAAACATTCACTTGAGGCGTTGAACAGGACATTGAAAGATATTAAAAACAGTGACAAACTATTTGGCGGAACTCTGTTGGTCCTTTCAGGTGATTTCAGACAAACACTTCCAGTCATTCCACGTTCAACATACGCTGATGAGATCAACGCTTGCTTAAAATCATCTCCATTGTGGCGTAATGTTGAAAAATTACAGCTAAAAATAAATATGCGCGTTCAAATGCTTCAAGATCCATCCGCTGAAACATTTTCAAAACAACTCTTAGATATCGGTGATGGAAAAGTTGCTATAGATGAAACTGGATACGTAAAATTACCGACCGATTTCTGCACAATCGCTGATTCGCAAGATACTCTCATTGAACAAATATTTCCCGATGTACACACACAGTACATAAATCATGAGTGGCTTGCAGAAAGAGCGATTTTAGCGGCAAAAAATGTAGACGTTGACAATTTAAATCTGAAGATACAAATGTTGTTGCCAGGGAACTTGGTATCATATAAATCTATTGATACAGTTTGCGACGACAGCGAAGCAGTAAATTTTCCCACAGAGTTTTTGAACTCACTGGATTTGCCAGGCATGCCACCGCATAATTTACAATTAAAGGTTGGATCTCCAATTATCTTGCTTCGTAATTTGAACCCGCCCCGGCTGTGCAACGGTACGCGATTAGTCATTCAAAAATTAATGAAAAACGTGATCGAAGCCAGGATTTTAAATGGCAAGTTCAGAGGTGAAAATATACTCATACCACGGATTCCTATTATACCTACAGATGTGCCAATTCAATTCAAACGTATTCAGTTTCCGATTAGATTGGCATTTGCAATGACTATCAACAAATCCCAAGGTCAAACGATGTCTGTTTGTGGATTAGATTTGAGAACACCATGTTTTTCACACGGACAATTATACGTGGCATGCTCTCGAGTGGGTAAACCATCCAGTTTGTTTGTGTTAGCTAAAGATGGACTAACAAAAAATATTGTTCACGCTATAGCATTAAGAGATTGATATTGTTTAATAGTGTTACTGTCGCAATTGTTTAATTAATGATATATAATTTTAAGGAATAAATTATAATAACTTAAAAATAATGTTTGCCTTTTGTTATTTTTATATTCCCTCATCGTTCACAGCGCTCCATGCTTATTTCACGCATATACCACATTCTTACATACATACAATATACACATTCTAACATACATACATACTTACAATAAGTAAGCTATTTTTTGTCTACACTAGAAATTACTAGGAAATTATTTATATGGCAAAACAACGTTTGCCGGGTCAGCTAGTTTACATATATTTCTAGCACGACCCAGGAGTGCTTAACAATTAACACTGCTGGGTATACACTTTTGCTTAGGTCAGCGGTCCCGCGCTGACCGGCGGGATGCGGAGCGTCAGCGAGACGCGCTGCGCCCCGCTAATGTTACCTTTTGCTTAGGTCAGCGTTCACACGCTGGCCAGCCAGACCCAGCGCGTCTCGCCGACATGCTGCGCCCGGCTAATAAGCTTGCGCGTGCCTTCAGCACTACTTTTCTAGCTTCAGATCTATTCGGTACTTGTTTTCATATATATTGGTGCTACTGTTTTACAACATTCTATTCGGACGATTGTGTTAAACTATAAATATCAACATATATAGTGATGTTAATTGAGTATTAATGTTGTGTGCGCGCAATATTGATTGACTCTTTTAATATATAGTGCAAATTTTGGTTAATTCTGTGTTTCAATATTTATTTATATTGGGTCTGGGAAAAAGTTCATGGCGTTTTTCCCGATAGATGGCATCAATTGCAAATAAGTTATAGTTATTTCAACTATACTAATAAATGTTCAATTATTCAGTGGATTTTATGAAGCGTATATTTATTCAATTTAAGTAAAAGCTAACATGGTAACTAATTATGTACAGAAAAAACGTAGGTGAAACGTAGGTTATAGCCAGGCTAGATGCCACGAACCACGAGACGTTGTCTAGTACGGTAGCGAAAAGAGTCTCGACAAGAAACAAGTCACCAGAGTGGTCACCTGAATATAGGGTGTAAACTAGTTGATCTGTTCAAAGGTAGAGGCGTGGCAGTAGGTGAAACGCGAAGGTTACTGCTGGTGGCCACAAAGTCAGGAAACACGGATTGCAGCGACACCACTAAACGCTCGTTGGAAAGGTGACACTTGGAGAGTTACTTTGAGTATATAAACATCGAAATTGGGGCAGTGGTTGGAAAGTTGTTTGCGTTTGAAAATGGAGAAAATTAATGAAAGATTGCGCTATATTTTGCAATATGTTTACGACAAAGGGAAGAACGCTGCGTAGGCTTGTGAAAAAATGTATGCTGTGTACGGTGAAGGTACTTTATCAAAATCTGCTGCGCGGAAATGGTTCGCTCGCTTTCGTTCTGGTAATATTGATGTGAAAGATGAGTCACGCTCTGGTCGTCCAATCACAGAAAAAGCTGATGAAATTCTTGAAAAAGTCCCGTAAGATAAGCATATCAGCAGTGTCGATATTGGTATGGAGCTAGGCATTGACCACAAAACTGTTTTGAACCTTTTAACAAAGCTGGCTACAAAAAAAAAGCTCGATGTATGGATTCCTCGTGAGTTGAGCGCGAAAAACATGATAGACCGAATTAACATCTGCCATGCGCTGCTGAAACGCAATTAAATCGAGCCATTTCTGAAACGTGTCATAACCGGTGATGAAAAATGGATCACAAACGACAATCGGAAGCGTCAAAGATCGTGTACAAGGGATGGTGATCCGTCACAAGCGTTCGCGAAGCCAGGATTGATGGCGAAAAAGGTGATGCTGTGTATGTGGTGGGACTAGAAGGGAATCGTCCACTATGAGCTACTTCCAGTTGGTCAGACGATTGATTCTCAAATCTACTGTGGACAACTAGAGAGAATACGCCAAGCAATTGAGAGAAAACGGCCCGAATTGATTAATAGGAAAGGTGTTGTCTTCCATCATGGCAACGCCCGACGACATACTTCTTTGCTTAACCCGTCAAAAATTGCGAGAGCTTGGTTGGAAAGTTTTGATGCATCCACCGTATAGTCCGGACATAGCACCCTCTGACTACCACTTATTCCGATCTCTGCAGAACTCTCTCAATGGAATTAAGCTGCTTTTAAAAGAAGCCTGTGTGTTGGATAATCAGCTGGCGCACGGCGATCGATATTCGCCGTGCGTCGACCTGTCGCTGCTGTGTAGTGTGCTGCGCTCGGCTATGCCGGAGATGGCTGAGGCAGTGCCTCGCAGAGCCGAGGCTGTGCCTTGCAGGCGTGCCACGTGAAGCGAGAGGCTATCTCACTCAGTTGACTTCAGTGCACAACGACTCGTTGGTAAAACGCAGCCATATTGTAAAATCTGTCACTTTAGTGAAAACTCGCTCGAACAGCGTACACATCTCTGCCTCGCTCGGGCAATTTTCATTCCTATCACCGGATCAACTCAGCTTTTCGTGCTCATCAGGACTCAAAATAAAGTACGAGTACACCGCTATAATTTCTAATAACTCAATGACGGTGAGGAGTGAAAAACACATCGGTGCATCCTCATAAAGGTCTAACACTGTGGCGTGCTCTGTAGCGCGGGCTGCACCACGTTTTCACATCACTTATTGCATACTCTATTAATATAATTGCGTATGTTCTTATTAATTCACTGTACTTTCCCCCAACTAAGCTTGCTGGGAAAGTACTGTGAATTTATTCCACTCATTAAAATTCCAGCACTCAAGCAATATATTTGCAAGTGCTCTCACTCTTTCCCTGTACATTCTCTTTTGCAATTCTACAGAGAATTTACTGGGAATGAGTGACATCTTATAAGCTCTCACATTTTTCCTTCCGTGGCACCACGTACACTACATTGATTAACAGACAGCGCACAATTAATGCAATTGTGTGCTGGTCACGCAAGTCAAAATTCAATGCAGTTTATTTGTTTGTATTTATTTTATATGTTTATTATTTTTTCTATTATATATTTTTTGTAGTGAAAGAGTGGAGGGTGCAATAAACCACTTTCTCAATGAACCATCTTTTTGTCTGGTTTTATTTTTCCCTTTTGTGAAGTGAAGCCTCATAATTTTTAATATATTCACAGATTCGCTCAACTACATCTGGACGGAATTCTCGAACACTGTGAAAACCACTTGATTCAGTTTTTTAACTAGAAATCACAGAAGTTCTTCACCGATGGTATCATGGCTCTACCCGAAAAATGGCGAAACATTGTCGACAATAATAGAGCATATTTCGTTTAAATAAATTCATTTGCACTATAAGAAGGCCAGTTGAATTTGACTAAAAACACGCCACAAACTTTTTCCCAGACCCAATATACCAAAGGACCGTGCTCCAATTCCGAGCCAGCACATTCTGGCTCAAAATGGAGAAGATAATATATTATTCTTTCGTTGCGTCCCTTTTTCAAAACCCAGGACGTAATATAGCAAATGTTTTCTAGCTTTATTTGACCCAAACCAATATTATTTAGCCCAACTAAAATTTAGTAATATTAAGAATAGCTGAGTTCAGCGCATTTCTGTTGGCAAGTGCACAGGCATATATGTTGTGTCGCGGAATATTCCACTTCACGTATTCTCAGGAATATTCCTTAGCTGACACAGCTCGATATAGAATTCTAAAAGATAGAACTCGTACAAGGATGCGAGGTAGACGCCGACGCAGCATGAGGCGACACGCTAGGCGATCTACGATTGGCTAAAGCTAAAGCTACCAACAAAGGGATTTTAGCAAACGCAGTTGCTAACTGCTTTACTAAAATCAGAATTAAATTAGACTCAACAGAGAACGGTTGGTTCCTCGTCAAATGCTCGAAACTACGAATTATTGTACATTCCTTTATTGACTTTTAAATAGACAGCGGAAAGTTACCGTTGCCTATAATAAATACTTCCATTTATGTAAATTCGCGTTTTCATCGATAACTCGAGATCCATCTCCTTATCGGCAAACGATCCCAAAAATAATAACTTTTTAATATTATACCGAATACCGAATAATCCAATTACGTGGTACCGGCATAACAGATATTTCACTACGTGACTATACAGAAAACGAGACTAGCACGACTCGGGTAACTTCGACTACTCCTGTGACCCGAAGCGAGCCTACATTAAACAAATTAAATAAATTGTTTCCTCATTGTATTTGCGTTGATGATGTAATCACAGCTCAAATATTGTTTCGTATACATCTAGCAGGATCAGACGAATCAAAAAGTGTAGACCTTGGTCGTTTTGTCACGACAATTTACTGTCGAAAAGTGAAAGTGAAGGGATTGTAATGCACTATTCATTTACTGACGGCTGCAAAATTAGTGAGCGTTTTATATATTTCTTTAATTTCGTTATCTATATATTTATTCAATATTATATACTATTTATAAATATTCGTTAAATAATCTTTCATAACTCATTTCATAAAAGCCCGCGCGGTGGCTGTTGTGAAGTGGGTGGGGCGAAAGAGCGTAAATCGCAATCGAGACGAGATTTGTTACGAGCAGTGCAAGCTTTGCCCTGACGCGCCAAGCACGGGCAGCGTGGTGGGGGCAGTAAAAAAATACCTCTACCTCGCCGGCTGGCATCACTGGACCAATCACTACGAGATATGTGTACAAGGCAATAGGCCGCATGCGCAATGGAACTACGGAATTATTGTGTGCGGGCTCTAGTTTCCCATAGCATAGGAATAAGGAGACGGACTCTTCCTTCCTGGAGACGGAGCATAAACGCCTACTGTGGGCGAGAGGAGTGCAGCCGCTGTACGGGGAGAGGAACGTGGTCACGTGGTTTTTGAGGCCACATTGGTAATTGGTTGCAGTATAATTTAAAGATGTAGTACGTTGGTTATGTATAATTGTAAACCAATTTTAGTGTCCTTTGAATAAAATTAATTTATTAAATACATGCCGCATACTTAACGACGTGTTTATAGATTGTTGTGCAATAAAATGTAACCTGACTTTAATATATCGATTACATGTTGAACGTATTAAGAGTCATCGAGCGCACGAGACCGACTCAAAGTCGAGTGTAGCGCCTCTAGCGGAAAAAATGCACATCGTAACTAGTGCCGCTTTCGCCAATTGTGTCAATCAAGGCATCCAGCGAAAAGTAACAGTTGATTGATCCTCCAACTCACAAGTATCGTTGGCTCTGCGCCGAGTCGTATTCCACCGATCCATGTGGCCGGGTCGGCCGCGTATAGTACATATATCAAATTCATTGCACATAACTGCGTGTTGAAAACAATGCGAAATAAAATTCATCATTTGTAGTGAGGAGCGTAGATTATTTGTCATGACTAGAGAATTTGCATGTATTTGAAATTTCTATATTTCTCTACTGGACTCAAAAGCCGGATGAAAAAGAATGAATTTTCCAGAATAGTTTTTTTTCTCGAGCAATAGTAACGCTGCAAACATTTTTTCTTTTACACTAATTTTATCGGTACATTTTAATGGGCAGCCATATTGCGAAGTGCGTCTATCAGCGCTGCCAGTATCACGTTCGGGAACTATGTTCCGCTGTACACAGTTTCTGCTCCGAGCAAGCAGAGGTATATGTATATCTAAGTTTTGACAATGGCACCAATGCTTCACGGCTTCAAATATTACTAGTGCAGGTTAAGGGGAGACGAAACCTCCATACTTCACCTTTGAGTGCGAAAGAGATAGGCTAGTATGGCGCTCACGGCGGAGTTAAAGAGAAGCAGCACATCTGCGTAAGTTGGAGGTTTATCTCCAACGGGATCAGATAGATATGGGAGACTTTTACATGGTAAAAAGTCTCCCATAGTTATAGGTCGCAATTTGAAGTGGTATAAAAGATACTGTGACTATGGATTTACCAGACTTTATCATTCACATTTTGACGCCATATATCTTGGCTTAGAATGAGCGAAAAGAAAATTTTCACCACCGCATTTCGACCATACAATTCCTTTTTTTGTAAATAAAAAATAGCTTTAATATGGATGGAAGTCAGGACTACAAGCCATTCCACTTCACGTGAAATACCCCATACATTTAAAAATGTGAAGTTCTAAAATAATCTGCCTGAGCATCAACTTTAACACGCTGTCCGGAAATGATTGGTGCCGAGACTATGAATAATTTTTTATATGAAGTCGGAAGGTCTCATAGATTTTGAACATTTATTGTTGAAAAAAGTGCCATCTCCGAAAAAAAATTCAAGTTTTAATGCTGGAACTTTACGAAATTACTTTCAGCAATAACATAATTATTCCATGGTAAATGAAATATCCGGAAAATTGCATCAGGACAAAATTAATCCTTATACAGAGTATATAACGACTAGTACAGGAATTGGCACGTATACGGTTGGAATCTGTCGAAACGAAGTGCTGCCGCGTGTGCTGCGAGATCAGCGAGCCTCACTGCCTCGCATATGGCTGTAACCGCGGTATTGCCGCGCTGTAACCGCGCTATTGCCGCGCTGTCACCGCTCTGTTGCCACGCTGTCAACGCGGTGTTCCAAGAGTTTTCTCTGCTCTTTTGGAGGCGACGCGCGAGGTGCCACATAATGATCTAATCGTAAGGCGGAGAATCTGTGCTATTTTTTGTTTAAATCAAATTGTCAGCAATACTACTGCAATGGATGTTTTTCTTTTTGCTTTCTCGTGGTGGAAGATTTATTGTCGTGAAATATTTTTTTTCGACATTTAAATACCAGAGTAGCTTAAAAGTTCAAAAACGTCGAGAAATCATATTTAGGAAAAATGTCCGTGCGTATGTGTTTGTGATGAGATTAAAACTTGGAAATGGCTATATCCCGAGAACGGGTTGATCGATCTTTCTGAAAGTTTGCACACGAGTTAGGTCATAACCCATGTCAATTTGCTGCAATTTTTACCAAAATTGCTGCCAGGTAACTAATTTTACGGTTGTTCAAATTTTTCGAAAAAAAAGGTGTAATTTCTCAAACTGTCGCGAATTCTGAGTTATCGATGCAAAACTTTCTACAATAATAGGCTAGGGGACAAGGTTATTCGTTATTGAGTTTGGCAAGAATTGATCGACGAGTTACGATTGTATGGAATTGTGAGTTTTAATAATTTTTCGAAAAAATCTATTTTCTCTCAAACTGTCGTATATTTTCACCTATCGAAGCAAAATTTGGCGTACAAATTCACTGGGGACAAGGACACTTGATTTTGAATTTAGTGAAAATCGATCGCGGGGTTTAAATTTTATTAAATGTTCAATGTCAGTACATTTTTAAACATATTTTTCATTTTCTAAATCGATTTTCCAAAGCTTTTCCAATGTCAATCAACATACTTCCTCATAGAGATGACTTTGTCAAAGATAGAAAAAAATTCGGAAGCAACGTTGAAGGTTCTACTTTGCATCCTTGTTTTATATATTATAATGTATATTTTATATAGGCTAATCCTGGAACACATCTAACCAGGCGATAACATAGAAAGACAATTACTTTTATTTTTGATTGACTTTAAATTGCGGATCAATTTTCGGTGGTAACGAATGTCTCGAAGACTCAATCTCTCGAATTGCTTTTGACCGACAGGAACGACTGATAGTTCGGTACGCCGTAGAAGGACGCTGATAGCGAAAACCCGCAGAAATAGCGCTCTGTCACGATCGTCGCTAATATAACATTAATGGGGGTGACTGGTGGGGGCCCTAGATAAATAAATTAATAATAATTTTCAGATAGCCTGAGAGCTTTTGCGCCGGTGATGGAGCTTGTACGAAAATCTCAACAAGCGAGTCATAAAGTTGTTGCATGTGTTAAAAATGATCGTTAGTGTAATCCAGGGGTCTTCAAACTACGGCCCGAGGGCCACATTCGGCCCGCGGACAGATTTTGGACTACTTCACTTTTTACCACCGGCAACAATGATAATATGGTTTTGGCCCTCGGAACTTACTGGAGTAATCAGTATGGCCCTAAGGCTGGAAAGTTTGGAGACCCCTGGTGTAATCCATCACCCTCTCGACTCCTTTCCTGCATCGACGACAGTCGTTGTTGCATGTGTTCACATAGATGTGCCTCTGTGCTCTGTCGCAGTAGAAAAAAATAGAAGTCGTCGACCATCAGCGCTTGCTGGTCAATTGCAAAGCGATCAGCCGATATGTAACGAATCCAAGGTGAAGTAGTCCAGAGAGATGCAGATTCGTCCCGCGAATTTGCAGATAAGAAACAAGAACAAAATAAAATTTAGTAAATGTATATACGCCAAGTTATAGGTACGATGTGTGACCGACCAGGAAAGGAGTTCAGGAGTTCAGATCACTGAAACAGGAAAGGAATCATAAGGTAAATAATAGAACTGTCGCACAGTGGGGCCGATTCCCGAAAAGCTGGTCAAAAGTCGAAAAATGAAGTTTCATTTTATAGGATTTAGAGTACATAGGTGGATAGAGTAATGTTTAAAGAATATAATGAAACATTTTATAAGGGCTAGTGAAGTATACCTGGCAAGTATAAGCCAGTACAAAAGAGACCTTCGCGCAAGTAATAGCTCGATCGTTCGAGCTCATATTCAAGCGTCATATTAAAAAATTCGTAGAAAATCGTAAAATTGGTGTTTTCTGGTGTAATTCTGCAAAATGGAGGTTTCAGGTTGAAGAAAGTAGTTTATTATCATATGCGTCGAAAATTATAACAGATACATATAAATTAATAGCTAAACAATGTCTAAAGTAGAAAAAAATGAAAAATTATGTGCAATCATTTTAGAAAAACAGGGAAAAAGTTAAAAGTTCCGCAGTGTTCCGCAACGAAACAAGTTTTAAATTAAAGTTTGTACTGTTATGTAACAAAATTAGTAAAAATCAGCTGCAGCTAGCTGCACTTTGTTTTTAGTGCACATTTGAATATAAAAAATTACAAATTCACATTAACCACTTGTTGCACGTTTTTTTCAAATGAATATAATTTTGTGAAACTTATTACTCGGGGGTTTTTGGGGTCGCTGAATACGAATCCGGTGTCAAAAAACCTAAATTCAAAATGGCGGATCCAATATGGTGGACGCAATTTTTGAATTCGATTGGATTCGCTTGAAACGTGTTACTTGGGGATTTTGGGGGTCGCTGAATACGAATCCCATGTCAAAAAACCAAAACAAAAAATGGCGGATCCAATATGGCGGGCACAATTTTCGAAATCGGTCGGATTCGCTTGAAACTTGTTACTCGCGGGTTTTCGGGGTCGCTGAATACGAATCTGGTGTCAAAAAAACAAAATTCAAAATGGCGAACAAGTGAAGATAAGAAAGCGACATAAAATAGAAAAAAAAATATTCAAAAAGGTTTTCGCCAACAGTTAGGACTTATTGTGGATCAACCAAAGCCTGGATATGGTAGTGCGAATGATGGGAACACTGCTTGACGATTTTTCGAAAATGCATCAATTTCCGCTACTATAACGGGCGTTGACGAAGATGTTATTAAAAGGTTCCATGTTATTTTACAAGCTATTTCAAGTGGTCATGAAATTAATGTACCACATTTCCAAGAATACACAATAGAAACAGCTCGAAAATTCGTCGACTTATATCCCTGGTTCTACATGCCTACTTCTGTTCACAAACTTTTAATTCATGGCTCTGAAATAATACAATCTGCTTTATTGCCAATCGGACAAATGTCTGAAGATGCACAGGAGTCTTTTAATAAATATATTAAAAGATACCGTGAAGATTTTGCACGAAAATGCAGCAGAACAAAATCGATGGAAGATCTTTTCTTGCGCTTGATAGTGGCATCAGATCCGTATATATCAAGCTTAAAGAAATTGCCACATAAGAAATTAAAATCCTTATTTCCGGAAACAATTGCTTTGCTTACTTCACCAACTGTTTATGCGTCTACTGATGATTCTATCTCTTCTTTTTCGATGTCGTCAGATTCTTCAGATTTTTATACAGACAATTCGACTGATGATGAAGACTAATTTTTGTGTTAATATTAGAACAATATTCTTGTTAATATAAATTTATTTTTTGAATTTGGCTTTGTACTGTATTTCTCAAATAAATATGTTAGTATTTAAAAAATCGTGTTCCTTATTACACTTTCTTATATATTTGAATTATACATTTTTCAATATTTTTATAAATGATTAAAAATGTAATTACTTATCTGAAATATGTACAAAATATTTCTTTTAAACAAGAAAATCATTACTCTGTAATCCAAATACATTTATTTTAAAACTGTAAATCAAATTATTATACAGTAATCTTAATAAATGTTTACTTAAACTAAAATAATTATAAATTAATTGTTTGAACATTTTATTTCACAAAATCTATTTTGTTTCAGAAAATGATTTTAAGAAATATGTGCTTCAAAGAAAAAATTACTTGCATGTAACTGAAGTACATTCACTTCAATAAAAAAAGGAAATGTAACTTGTAAATAGTATAAAATAAGTCTTTCAAAAGTGATTTTAATCAATACAATTATAGATGTAAAAGTAGATGTTTTATTACTTTTTATCAAATATATAATTTATTTACAGATTTATAAAAAGTTAATAAATTTTTATAATCGCTATTTTGGATCTGCCATTTTGAAATTTGTCTTTTTCACATCGGATTCATGTTCAGCGACCTCAAAAACCCCCGAGTAACAAGTTTCAAGCAAATCCGGTTGATTTCGAAAATTGCGTCCGCCATATTGGATCCACCATTTTGAATTTTGTTTGTTTCACACCGGATTCGTATTCAGCGACCTCGAAAACTCCCAAATAACAAGTTTCAAGCGAATCCGGCCGATTACGAAAATTGCGTCCGCCATATTGGATCCGCCATTTAAAATTTTGTTTCTTTCACACCGGATTCGTATTCGGCGACCTCGAAAACCCCCAAATAACAAGTTTCAAGCGAATCCGGCCGATTACAAAAATTGCGTCCGCCATATTGGATCCGCCATTTTGAATTTTGTTATTTTCACACCAGATTCGTATTCAGCGACCTCGAAAACTTACAGAAACCAAGTTTCATACAAATTCGATAAACATTCCGTATTATAACTGAGTATTTTCGGTTTACTATCGCCATTTTGAACCCGCTATTTAATTTTTTTACAATTTTGACTTCAGATTCGTAATCAGCGACCCCAAAAACCCTTATATATTATATCTCAAACAGAATGAACCACGTTTTCGACTTTTGACCAGCTTTTCGGGAATCGGCCCCACTATGTGTCAGTGCCAGAATTGACAGAAAGAAATGTTAGGTCAACCAGTTTCCTTGTTCACCATTTTGTGCTTTTTCTACTATGCACATAATTCAGAAGAAACCGTATGACGGATGATATACTGTATGACCTCTGATTTCCTTTGCAATGACATTGAATATCGGTTAAGTGGCGCAAATATTGAAAAAAGTAAAAACTTTAAAACTTTGGTATCTACATCGCTGTAAACTTTAAAGTAGTGCAAATGGTTTTGAAATAAGATGATTGCTCCTACCTGGTGACCTGAAAAGAACCGGTGTACAATATTGTTGCTAAGAAAATGGAATGTCAATTGATTGTAACCCATCGAGTAAATTGTTCTGAATCATGCGCAGAGTTAATGAAATCCAAAATTGGTTAACGAGCAAACTGGATGATGGAAATAAATAAAAAGTAATAAATTAGAATCGCTGACCTCAGCAACTGCTTCTGCTGTTGCCTTTCCTATAATTTTTTGAACTGGGCCAGTAATAGTCGACATTTGCTCCTCGGTACGTCAATAATACGAAGCGTTAGGGAAGGTCCCAATTAACGAGCAGCATTATTAAGATTTTATTTCTATGTGATAACAGGAATAAAAAAGAATACCGAACGTACTTGAGAAATACTTGGTGCCCTGCTTACATATTTAGATAGAAAAGATTAAAGCCATTGGAATAGAAACCAAAAACACGATATGCAATAATCGTTACAAAACGATTGTCTGTCGTATTTTTGGCTCCATCATTGTATTGTATTCTATCCGAATAATTAAAAAAGTGCAGATTACCAGGCCTCTTATGACAACTAAAGTTCCGAATTACTAACCAGCCGAAGAAACGCCTTCGTCATTCGGCTCATCGCTCGCGCACGCATCATCGTTGTTGCTGGACGTATCATCGCCATTGTCATCTCCTTCGGGTGGTGAGCATTCCATAATTTTAGCATATTTATGTACAACTTGCCCCGCGCGACTTGGGAACACGTCTACTGAAATTGATCCTGCATCCAAGCAGTCCCAAGCATTGAATAATGCTGCGTGGTCGAGCATATATCTAACGCGCTTAGATCTCACCTCGATGCCTTTTTCTGCCGTATGAAATTCCATTGCAGTTATGCGCTAAGACGACAGACTCGTCTTATAATTAAATATACCGCCTAAACGAGACCCACACACACACGAACACAGAGATCCATACCACACAGCACGCACACATATAAAGCCAACTACCGTTACTCGAAGTATAGTTGTACTACCAAGCAGTAACACTATAGTCTCAAGTAACGTATGAAGAACCATCTAAAAGAAACGCGCTAAATCACGATAACCAAGAAGCCTTGAGTTTGGTACATATGACACAGAAGGACAAAATCGCACCAGGGCGGAATACGCCACCCTCATCTTTGGCAATGCGAGAGACCTCAAAGAGAAGATGTCGGACGAAGCCATTATTCCCCGCCTAGCCCGACATTTTGACGAAGAGGTGAGATGTGCCGTCCGGATCCGACAGATAAAAGCAACGTCCAGGAATTCCTCAAACTCCTCGAGAGCATCGAGATGGCGGGGCCTCTCAATAGCAAGAGAGGGCACCAGAGGAGGGATTTTCAAGGACGTGGGGGACCGAGGGACCAGGGGCGGTGGGGACCACCAAGGAACGAGTGGCAACCACCGCGAGTCCCTGACAGCCGACCACATTGGCAGACCCCTCACCAGAATGGCAACGGAGGACACCCAACATGGCAGCAGGCGGCGCAGAGACCAGCGCAGTCATATACCACTCCTCCACCCATGCCACAAGGAACGTATAATCAAGGAGCCACACCATGGCAACAAGCACCTCCACCACCGCCTATCAAAGAAGAACAATATCGACAATCAAATGCGATCCAGGGATATCCCTCTGGACCATTTGTAGAAAACACAATCACACCAGGTATGCGAGGACAACTAAGCATATCCCAAAATACGAATCCGCGAAACGCTTAGACGTTGCGCCCGTACAAAAATTCAATAAACAAAGAGAAAAACGAGGTGCAACGGTAACTAAAAAGGAAATACAAGGATGAAAGGAGGAAGTAACTGTAGAAAAAAGAAATCAGAAAAGAGAGAACGGAGAGTGATAAAAAAGGAAGAAAAATCGAAGACAGACAAAGGGAAAATCGCCAGTGAGCCATCCAGTAGTGAAGTCATCCAAAAGGATATCGTGATGCTGAAATCATCTGAACGGGAACAAGGGATCGCAACCCCAAGCACCTCTAATGATCAGCAGGAGACGTCCAAAGAAGAGGCGACACGAAAGAGCGGCAATGACCAAGACGCGAGGAAGTACCAAGTATTCACAGTCACCGAAGATATACGGGAATTTCTACGAGAAGAACCGAAGAAAGAGGGGAAATGGTATGATGATATACACTCCCGGTGTCCAGAAATTCCAGTAGGAATCGAGGGACTATCTGTGAATAGTCTGATTGACAGCGGCAGTGAGGTGAGCTATATTTCTGAAGAATTTTTTAAACAATATTATGAGAAATTCGAGAAATGCCCCACATTGCCAGTCGCTTCGACAAAGGCGGTAGGCGCTTTTGGAGGGGAAGCAGAAAAAGTAAAAAAACAAATAATGGTAGAGGCTAAAACATACGGATCGGAAGGAGTACTACAGTTACTAGTTGTCCCAAAGTTACTACGACCTATCGTGATTGGGATCGACGGAATGATAAAACTACAAATCTCCGTCGATGCTCACAGTAAATGTGTAGCAGTTAAAGATAAGGTCGTAGCTAACTTAGAAGAAGGATTATGGAGATTGGTAAACCATGGCATAAAACAAAAGGAAGGAAGTAGAGAAACGTGTGCCATACGAGAAGAATCTTTACCAACATCCCTCGAATTCCGATTATCGGAGGTAGAATTCGAGGAAAAGATGAAGGAATGCCACGATCTCGAAACTAAAATTAAAACAACCTTCAAACAAATCGTTGAAAGGAATCAGGAAGTGTTCGACCGAAGACCTGGAAGGTGTCTAAGTATGTACACCACCTTATACTTAAGGATCCAAAGCCATACTTCGATCGATCATATCTAGTGGCGCTGGCACAACGAGAGCGAGTACAACAAGAAATCGAAAAAATGCTCGACTACGGTGTGATACAAAAATCAAATAGTATCTACATAAATCCATTAATGCCAGTGACCAAGGACGATGAGAGTGGGCGACTGTGTTTAGATGCCAGAGAACTAAACAACTATCTGGTAAATGACCACAATAACGCACCACCCATCGAGGAAATTTTTCAGAGATGTGGAGGAAAATCCGTCATCTCAACGTTGGATCTCACAAGCAGTTTCTGGCAAATTCCAATACACCCAGTTACGAGTGTTACGAGTTCACGGTCACGCCTTTTGGATTAAAAACCAGCACGGCAAGCTTAATTCGAGCACTGCACGTAGTGTTAAGCGAATTAGATTTCGTTATTAATTTTGTCGACGATTTACTAGTATTATCTAGAGACCCTAATGAGCATCTCACGCACCTCGAGATCCTTTTTCAACGTTTTACGGAGCACGGAATGACATTAAAATTCACAAAGTCACACTTTTTCCGAAAAGAAGTATCCTTTTTAGGCCACATTCTCACAACAGAAGGACTCAAACCGGATTCAGAGAAAATACGGGCTATTAAGGAATATCCTGCTCCGAAAAATTTAAAACAATTAAGAGGATTTCTAAGTTTGATAAATTTCTACACGAAATTTACAAATCGACATGCGTACGAGACAGCTCCACTATTGGAATTGCTAAGAAAGGGAGTGAGATGGAAATGGGAATCAACACACCAAAAAGGTTTCGATCGAGTTAAACACCTATTCTGCGAAGCCGTCATCCTTCGATTTCCAGACATCAGGAAATCATACATATTAACAACCGATGCCAGCGGATATGCACTTGGAGCCGTCCTATCACAGAAGAACAAGGCAGGGGAAAGCGAAGTGATATCATTCGCAAGCCGGACTCTTAAGGGGGTAGAACATGGGTACATGACCACCGAAAAAGAGTTATTAGCAATAGTATGGGCCTTAGAAAAATTCAGGACATATCTACGAGGTGCTGAGATTCAAATAAAAACAGGCCACAAAGCATTAATCTTCCTCAAAACATGTAGATTCACGGCCGAACGATTAATGCGGTGGGTTCTATTAATTCAGGATTATAATCTGAATATAGAACACCTCGAAGGACTCAAAAATACTGTTGCTGACACGCTGAGCTGAGTGGAAGGATACGAAAGGAACCATAAAGGGTTAGTAGTGATCGGGGCAACCTTGGCACGCAAAGCTTCAAAAGAATTGATCAAGGAAATAAAACAAATTGCGAAGCTTCAGAGAGACCAAAAAGATCTTGGTGACATCATGGAATATTTGGAGAAAGAAGAAAATACTGAAGAAGAAAAAAAATTCCGCCTACAAGAAGGAATCCTCCAGAAAAAGACCAAAAATAAAATCTGGAATGTCATGCTGCCAAAATGTTTAGTGCGAAAACTAATCATAGAATGTCACGAACTCTATGGGCACATTGGAGCAAGAAAATGTTTTCGAATTCTCGATGAAGACTTCTCGTATCCCCACCTAGGAAAAGGCATCCGATCGCTCCTGACATGTTGTGATATCTGCCAACGAAGCAAAGTAACCATACAAACCAATTTCGCTGAAATGCAAACGATTATTCCCGAGAAGCCGGGGGACTTGATCTCTATCGACTTCTATGGACCACTCCCCACCTCAATAGGGGGAGTAAAACATATTCTCGTCACCATCGATACATTTAGCAAGTATGTGGTATTGTTTCCTATGCGAAAGGCAAACACGACAACGGTAATCAAAAGGATTTTTAACGACTACATCCCACAGCTCGGAAGACCAGCACGGATCCAGTTCGCCCATGGAACACAGTTTACCGCGAAAAACTGGTTAAAAAAGCTGGAAGAAGAGAAAATAAAGGCCGTATTTTCCTCCATACGTCATCCTCAAGGAAATATCGTGGAAAGAGTCAATCGTGAACTAAGACGATTTTTCCGGACGTTTTTAAAAGAAAACCACGCTGGGTGGTATAAATGGGTTCAAGTAGTACAAGACTGTATTAACGAATCCCACCACGATACCACCGAATTTACACCCACTGAACTACAACGGGGTAAAAAATCAGTAAGACTGTGGAATAAATGGTTAGGCATACCAGCAAGTGAGGAGGACGACCCCTTGACCTATGAGGCTAAACTCGAAATCGCACGAGAAAGAATAATAAAAAAGGGGGCAAAACGGGCCGAACGATTGAATGCCACACACCGACTAACAAACTTCGAAGAAGGAAGTCTAGTGTTAGTAAAGGCTTTAAATGTATCGGATCCCGCGAATCAAATCACCTCAAAATTCTTGCCTCTACGAGAAGGTATACCTCATAGACAAATGCGTAGGTCTAGCAACCTATTTGTTAGTAGATCCACTAACTAGGAAGGTCCGCGGAAAATTTCATGCCAGCCTCTTGATAAAATACCGTACGGAGATAGCCACAGAGGAAAGGAACAATAATAAAGAGACTGAATAAAAATAATGTGTACTAGCATACGATAAAAATGCAGACTAGAATAAATAGACATCTCACAGGTAGAATAAGACATAAGCATATTAGAAATAAGAAGTAGAATAAAAGACAGAAGAAAACTAGAAATAATCAATCATAGAATTAAAGTTAGATATAAGAAATTAGAATAAGAAATTTTGATTGTGGCAGGAATAAAAATACGCAAATTCTCAATTCACACGCTCTAAAGATAAATTAAACATTCAGTATCACGGGTCGATCAACCACTCACTGAACACCGAGGATAAACAATCGACCGAAGGATCTAGCAGAGACCGTCCCTACTCACTAACCGAAGATAAACAAATCACCGCTAAGAGAACTACGAACGGTAATAAATAGAATAACCATAGACCGATAAATAGTATCAACCAAACGCTGACGGTGATAAGTAGAAAAATAAAAATATTAAATTAAATCGAACGAAAATGCAAATAAAACATAACAAAATCTGGAAATTAAGGAGAATAACAATAAAAAAACAAAAAATTAAAAGTTGGAGACGAAAAATATCACAAATTTCGGAAATAATACATAAAATCAAACGCTGGGATTTAAAATATCTGATAGACAGCGACGGTCTCATCAAAATTACTGACGATAACATCCGAGGGTGGGAACCGAGAAACAGAGAGGGGATGAATAATCGCGTCGAACAGCAAAATTTAAACAGAAGCAATTAGTTTAACTCGGACCATCGAACAAGCTACACATCAAAACAACAAATCAACATGTACCGTAACTATCCAGTAACAAATCTACTCGGAGAATATCAACGTATCGAGATCCTCAGCATAACGAATCCACATATATTCTACATATATAAAGAAGATACCGAGGGAGTGCGAAACAATTTCATTGACCACATTGAGAATCTCTTCATAGAGAACCCAGAAATTAGGCAACTAAGCGAAGGAGAAGATTATATCGGACGACCAATCTTGTACCGATTCGAAGAAAAATTCTACCGAGGGTTAATGACAACCGAAGAGGGCCCAGACGGCAATATTCTCATCTGGTTAGGCGACCTCGCCACAGACCAAGCCGCACGAATAGATGAATGTTTTACGCCACCGGAAGAGGAAACACACATCGCCAGGCTATCCCGATAGGGATAAGCCAAATTCAGCCACCAGAAAACACATGGACCGAGGAAGAGCTTTCCCAAATAAGACAGATCATCCAAGAAAAAACCTGGAACGCCGTTATCTCTCACACGGAGACCTACGCCGAAGCAAAGTGTGTAGAATGCTGGCGGGAGACCGAGGAGGGCGGAGTATGCCTCCTCAGCGAAGAATTCATCCGGCAAGGACTAGCCATACGGGGACCGAACCCACCTTATTTCGATTGGGGCACGGACGGAGGGATGATCCTGGACCCTCACTTCATGGACGAAGAAGAATCAGAAGATTCAGGATACGAGACAGATCCGGAAGCTGACGAGTGGGAAGAGATGGAGATCGACGAATAAAAATAAATAACCTAAAAACATATAAAACTTATAGATAAAAAGAAAATAAACGAAACAATATATTTTTTTTACATCAATCATGTCTATAATAATTATTTCTAGAACTTGCCACAATCTACAAGCAATAGCAAATAAAATAAAATATAGAATAAGGTAGAAGAATAAGTATAAAAAGAACCATACAACAAACGATAGGAAATTAAATAAAAGATAGAAATAAGACCTAGAATAAGTTAGTAGAGAAAATAAATTAAACAGAAACACCAAGAGATAGACTAGCGATAGGAATAAGAATAGAATAAGAAAGGTAAACAAAATAAGAATACATATAGAACTAACAAACAAGAGAGATTCAACGAAGAAATAAACCACTAAGAAACAGAAACAGAAGACAGAGGAGAAATAGAGAAAGAAAATTGATCATTGATTCAAGGAATTCACCTCGGATCGGGGGACAATAAGACGACAGACTCGTCTTATAAATAAATATACCACCTAAACGAGATCCACTCACACACAAACCCGTAGATCCATACCACACAGCACGCACACATATAAAGACCAACTACCGTTACTCGAACTATAGTTATACTACCAAGCAGTAACAATATAGTCTCAAGTAACGTATGAAGAACCATCTAAAAGAAACGCGCTAAATCACGATAACCAAGAAGAGGAAATTAACGGGACAAATGGGCTACAGGAGATGGGCTACAGGACAACTAGAAGATATAGTAATACCCTGCTATACCGGCAGAACGGGAAGAAGAGCGGGGAAGTCGGTATAAAAGGACACGACATACCACAGTCGGGGAGCATTCTGTTCACAGACTTTCGCCCACATCCGGAATCTACCAAAGGAGGACCAGCTAACCAACCAAAGGAAGACCATCTAATCGACCAAAGAAGGACCAGCTGACCAACCAAAGAGAGGACCAGCCATCCAGCTAAAGAAGGACCACCTAGTCAACCCCAGGAGAAGCATCTTCAACCGCACCACTCCAAGGACCAGGCCTGATACCTCTGGCCCAGGAAAAACGAGCATCTTCCAAGGTCAACTACGGAGCCACCAGACATCCAAGTAGCAGAGTACTCAAGCCAAAGAGATATCACCTCAGAAAGACACCAGTGTGGTATGGAGAAAATTATACTAAATCCATAAGGGACTAAAAAACACCCCCAAAATTAGCTAGGGACGGTCCTGTTGCATTTCCGATGCGCCGATGCACCGAGGATGCACCGCACTGACGCCTCCACCGGAACAGCGGCGGGACCAGCGAGTCGATCGCGTAGCCAGGAGAGCTCGAGCGAGAGCTCTGTCCCCACTACAGTCCATGCAGTATAGGTATAGAATAGGCTACCTTCGAAGGCGAGGAATAATAACAGAACCGATATAGATATATTAACGATGGCAAGCCCAGCAGGCTCTTTCTATATGTAGAAACGATACTACCATGCAACTACAGACAATAATTCAGTAATTCAATATAAAATCTCCTACTTCTTGCGGACGCGATTGTATAGGCATGCGTAAGCCCGGGACAAGTTCTTTTTGTAAGGTGCATAATCACCAAAATTAAGGAAAAAGGAGTACATTTAATTCTCACACAAATTATTTAACTTTTACCTGTATAATTTATTTAATGTGTCTAATAAACCATACTTCTACCTAATACTGAAGCCTATATTAATTTCCTCCCTGCTCGAGTCCGAACTAAAACCCTTTAAGGGTGATGATAACGTAAAATACCGTTACAGCGCATAATATCGAAGATTTCAGCTGAAATAAGAAGAAAGAATGGATTAGTGCTGGACAATTTCTGTTGTGTGCATACCGTACATTGTATGTCATATATTGCGAACTGTGTAATGATGTCATTTACTTCGTTAATTTCGTTACATTTGGAAGTGCAATTATTATTTGGTCGCTACGACAATACCATGAGCAATAAAGATTGCTTCAAATAGCCCACAGTCCAATCAAACTAATGAGAACAGTCGCTGAACTGACATTCATCTTGGACGAATAGAAACATTGAAGTGTCTATATACATCAATAATACCGAATAGTTCTATACATCATGAAATTCTTCAGTTCTATACGTATTAATACTAGTTTCTGACCGAAGAAGATCATAGCATTGGGCCTCTTGCTGAATCTTTTACCGAGTCTACCGTTGATCAACTCTGCTATATTATTTGTTCTGACGTGCTGTCCGTATACACAAAAATCTGGCGGTTTACGGTCCTCGATCCAGTAACTGTGAAAGTAAGCGAGTAAGGGCTCTCATAAATGGACAAGAGACTCGCTGGCATTCGCCTGCAGCTCATCGAAGTCAGGAATGATTTTCTCGACTGGCAATAAAGCCAAAGCTGCAATATTGCGGAGAAACTGCTTCGCTTCTTATGCAAAGCCTAAAGAAAATAATATAATTGATTTGTAATTTATAATAGTGATATCGCGTTGACATTAATTGTTGCAGCGAATTGAGTACTATACCTGGCTGAAATGAAAAAAGCAGCCGAGCATAGTTGCCCGTGGCATTGCTGATTTGATGGGATTTCTCAATGGTCGCTCAAAGTCTGTCATGACACTTTCATCGTAGGCACCGAACATTACCAGTATCATTCGAAATACGGCATCGTATGTTTATTCTTTTCTGCCTTCCATTCATACCAAGATAATAGGAATTGCCTGCAATGAAAGCACAATGACATGATTCGGGAAGTCTTGTGACAAAAGTACAACTTTGCATGACGTCTCTTTATAATTTCGGTCCGTCGTCCACACAGCCTCCTAATTAAGAAGCCCATATAGTATATCGATTTTCACTTATCAAGAAAGGTTTGTCGAGGACGGACCAAATGTAATGTCTTTTCTTCAAACTTTAGTCGAAAGTTTGAAGAAATTACAGAGACTTGAAATTAAAAGTTTCTACAATCGCAAAAAATTTTCCAAACAATTAAAAATGTCATATCATCTCAATATTTATGGTAATATTTATACTTACGCAACCGAAGTTGTTAGCCAACACCACAAGAAGCTGATACTTGCAACTCCCGGGTTTCCCAAGCGTGGATAAACACGAAATGTTGCGTCGATGTTTATCATTTTCGTATTTACAAAATCTGATACATGAATGTTCGAGAATTCAGTAGTTGGAGATGAAGCGGACTGTAATATATTGCAGGTTGAATTAATGGGAATTAAATTTGCTACAACTTTGGTTTCTATCATTTTTCCCCCAGGATCGAAATTTTTTGGCCTAGACTTGAAGAGGGGGTGAAATTAATTATTATTTTATATCGTTTGTTATTGATATTCACGTAGAAACGATAAGAACCAAATTTGTTCAGAATTAAATTTTCTACAACTTACCTTTTTTTTATAGGATCGATATTTTTGTATTTAGACCCCAAAAGGTTTGGGATGAAATTTAATTATTTCATTATCTCGTTTATTGTTGATAAATCTCCAGCGAGGATTATACTGATGGCTTATTTATTGTTGGTTCGATAGCTCCGTATTCTTGCGTTATTTTCTTAGACCTTTCTAAATTACATGAGTCGCACGAAAATGGATTATTTATATCGGAAAGAGCCCCCAAATTTACTGACCCTCTGTCTCTCCCTCTCTTCATCTTGAGCTTAGAATTTTGAGGGTTTTAAAAAATGTGCTTTACAAAAAAATAAATCTTAATTTTTTTCGTTCTAAAAGTCATACAGTTGTGGAATGGCTCGAGAAACGGTATATTTATACCTCTCTTTCCCTTTACCATAAGCGTGCGTCCAAAAATGTCGATCCTACGAAAAAAAAATGAGCACCAAAGTCGTAATAAATTGAATTCCTAAGTTCATTTCTCATTGCTTTTATAATAAAAATAAATAAAAAGGCAACCCAGGCAGCTTTCTTCTCGTACGAGCTCAAGGTGCTACAATCTGGAATGCTGCTGCCAACCTCTCATCCTTTCAGTAGGCTCATAGCCTACCTCGATCAACAAGGCGTAATTAGGGTGGGAGGACGACTCAAACAATCAGAACTTAACTTTGAAGCATGTCATCCAGCGATTTTGCCTCGTCAATTTCGTTTCTCATCACTTATCATAGACCAAGCGCATAGGCGCACCTTTCACGGCGGTACTCAGCTCATTTTGGCGCAAGTTCGACAAGCTCACTGGATCGTTGGGGGTAGGGCTCCAGTCAAGGCTCACATTTTGCGCTGTGTAGTGTGTGCTCAGCAGAAAGGGATCCATGCTCAAAAACTAATGGGGCAACTACCTCTCTCCCGAGTCACACCTGCACAGCAGCTCACAGAAACTGGAGTTGACTACGCAGGTCCGCTCACACTCAAGGCATGGAGAGGGTGGGGGGCCAAGACACACAAGGGCTGAGCTCTCAGCTCAGATTGTGGTACGAATTTCATCATGCTCATCAGAACATCTCATCATTGCAAATGCTCTCTCACAGGATCGTGCGCAATGGCGGTTCAACCCTCCAGCGGTGCCACACATGGGTGGCAAATGGGAAGCAGTGAAGTTTGTGAAGCATCACCATCGTCGGACGGTGGGTGAAACAGTTCTCACCTACGAGGAGTTGACGACACTGCTGACTCAAATCGAGGCTGTTCTCAATTCAAGGCCTCTTGAACGGCTCAGCGATCCTGAAGATGTGTGAGCTCTCACGCCAGGGCATGTTCTCATTGGCAGCGCACTTACCACCATCCCAGAACTATCTCTGAAGGATCTGGCGACCTCAAAGCCCTGTCGATGGCAGATCATACAGCAGATATTTCAGAATTTCTGGGCTCAGTGTTCTGCTCATTATCTTCAGCGCCAACAGTTGATCTCGAAATGGCATTACCCTAACAACAACATCCAGGTAGGGTCACTTGTTCTGTGCTGCATTCCAGCAGTGACGGGCTCTCAAGAGTGGTAACCATCAACACGTTACGGCGACGTTCACACGGCCCATCACCAAGCTTTCAGTGCTGCCAGTCCCCTAAGCAGAACATCACGTTAAGGAGAATCAGCAATCACATTGCTGATGGCGGGCGGAATGTTTGAGAATGCTCTAGCATTCTGCTGCGCATTGCTGGACTGCGCACTGCAGGCTAGAGTGAGCAACCGCTTACTGTGACTGCTTAGCGGCAGCACATCACGGGAGTCAAAAATCATTGGGTCAGCGTGCTAAGCAACAGGTCGCTAAGCGCACGCGCTCTTCGCCTGCTTGGCGAGACAACGGCTTTTTCGTATATCTCAGCCATCTTGCATTTTGCTTGCGCGTCTCTGACTGTACTCGTGAATCATGTGCTTTTTCACAGTTCTGTGCGTCCTCATTATGCTCATCGTACCACTCTGCCGACCTACAGACACTTACAATTCATCTGGCATATCAGCATCGATATATTGACGTGCATCAATATATTGGCTCAGCGTGTCATGCACCCGGCTTCAGCTTTACCGGGTGGCCAGAGCTCGACAGCACATCTCATCACTCTCACCGATTAATACAATCGTGTGCGGTAACAAGACCTCACCTCAATTTATTCTCACATTTATTGTGCGCACTGTAAACCACATCCGTGTACTACTAACCCAGTTCAATTAGAGCGAAAAAGCTGCTAAAATTGCAATAAATGCAAGTAGCGATTTTCATTCGTGAATCGTTGGGGGAGAGGGTTACTGGCAGTATAAATTAAAAATTTGAAAACTTTTTTATTTTCAATTTTACACGGAAAATGGTTATAATCATTATTATATGTTTATTCATCACCAGACAAAATGCGAAAGGATAAACAAAAGGAAATAGGTTTACAGATTACGATAGTGCTTACGATAGTGTTCGAGTTGTTCATTGATTAAGCTGGTCTGGCTCAAGGAAGAAGAACTCCACAACAATATAACTGAGGATAAGACGAAATGTTTGAGTTTAGGATATGCTCAAAGGATAGTGTAACTGACATATGCAGTGAGTCACATTAGATGCTTACGGGGAGGCGTAACTTTCATGATTGCGAAAGAGAACTGGTACGGAGGTACCAGTTACGCTTTCGGTGGTGTGAGAGAAAAGCAGCACATCTGTGTACGTATGAAGGTTTCGCATCCTCTTAACAACTATATAGTACGTCTGTGCAGTTGCAACGATGAATTTAGAGTGAGAAATGCCCGTTGCATCTGATGAACGAGACCTCGGGGAGCAGATAGTGGGAGAACAGTCGTATACTCGGACATTGTAAACAGTTCACCATACTTCTCCCGGAAATTCGTCGGGAGTAAGCCGTTCCGTTACAATACATATATTTAATAATTTGTTATATTTAGCTCCTTTGTAGTATTGGGTTGTTCGGAAAGTAATTTCGTTTTTTTTTATAAAAATGAAAGACGATTTTCTTATAGAGAATTAATATTTTATTCAATCCAATATTGTCCATTCTGATCCAATACCTTTTGCCATCTTTCTGGCAGTAGCATGATTCCACTCTCATAACTTTTTTATTCTTTGCTGGCAAAAAAATAATCCAAGTGACTTTTGACCTCCTCATTTGAATCAAACGTTTTACCGTCTAAAAAATTTTGTAGAGACCGGAACAGATGGTAACCTGAAGGTGCCAGGTCTGGAGAGTATGGTGGGTGTGGCAGTATATCCCATCCAAAGTCTAAATTTTTTTTCCGATTGGTCAAACTTGTATGTGGTCTCGCATTATCTCGATGGAACACTATACCTTTCGTATTGACCAATTCTGGCCTTTTTTCTTTAAGTGAATAATTCAATTTGTCCAACTGATGACAGTACACTTCAGAATTGATCGTTCTGTTGCTCGGTAGAAGCTCAAAATAAACGATTCCTTTGAAATCCCACCAAATAGATAGCATAACCTTTTTTGATGAATATTGGCTTTCGAAGTGCTTTGAGCCGGTTCATCTTTTCTACTCCACGATCTTTTGCGCTTAACATTGTTGTAGACAACCCATTTCTCGTCTCCAGTTATGATACGCTTCAAAAATGGATCATTTTCTTGGCATTTGAGAAGCAAATCACAAACGTCAATGCGACGGCACAAATTTTGTTCCGTAAGAAGATGAAGAACTCATATGTCGAGCTTTGAGGTTAAACCTAGCCGTTTCAAATGATCATGAACGGTCGAATTCGATACATTTAATCTCTCAGCGATCTCACGAGTTGTTATTCGCCGGTTTGCATCAATTAATGCCTTTATTGTGTCTTCATCAGTTTCAACTGGCCTTCTAGAACGTGGTGCATCTTCGAGATCAAAATTGCCGGATCGAAATTTTGCCAACCAGTTTTGGCACTGGCGCTCACTTAACACATCTTCCCCATACACATCAAATAACTTTTTCCTTGCTTGAACGGAATTTTTACCTTTTCTATAGTAAAAAAGTAAAATATGCCGAAAATGCTGTTTTTCACTTTCCATATTTAAAAGGGTATCAACCAAAAACTACTGTGCAGAATCGATTGAATTTTTTCACAAGCAAGCCTTGCTCTATCAGCTGTCAAAATACATATGATTATGTATGGGAAAAAATGAAATTACTTTCCGAACGACCCAATAACACTGAACTATGTATAATTGCAAAGCCGATATGAATTCGCTTTGAGTTTTTCCATTCGCATAACATTTTTTAAATAAAATGTTAAGAGGGTTGATGATCTCGATGCAGTCGGTAATGATTGTCACCGATGCCTGGTGCCCGTACATATGTTTCATTCTAATGAAAACCATCTTTTCTTTTAAACGCTCGCTATGGAAACGCTACAGTTTCCGTTGATGACTGAATCCGTCGACGGTTATAAAAATGTGTATATGATATCTCATCGAAAAACGGTGTTGGAAATTCATCTCCTACATTACACTATGTACCGAACCAACCATATAAAACGCTATCGTATGCGGGCACCAATTCGTTGAAATAAATTATGCAAAGATTTCTGTGAAGTATAGTAACAGTAAGAAGTTGGAGGTGCTCAAGTAATTATTTTAATGAACTATGTGTGGGTACTCGTCACTGGCACGATAAGTTTTTCTTAGAAGCTACTCGATACACGATCGAGTTGTTTCACTTGGGTGAGGCACCGAGGGTTACGCGTAGTGCACCTGCACAAACGGGGTGAATTCTCGCCGGTTACCCCCTCCGCTACCCCTTAGGGATAATCATACACCTCGCCGCGTACGCTCCTGCAGAATAAACTTTACGGAGGGAGGTTTCCCGGCACCGTACGAAATAATGCGATAATTGAATAAAAAATAATCGGGCGCACGGGGGAATTTATTATCCAATTATAATTTGAGTTATTCTGGTTAGCGTGACGTAAGCGTTTCGGAAGATTCCTGGATTTCCAATTTGCGTTGCATGAAGAAATCATGCGTCGTACATCAAGTGAAAATGAGACGGTGTCAAACTATTTGACGTGTCTGCGGGCGCTACTAGATCGTGTCATACCACCATTTACGGCATACGAGCAGCTTAATCGAAATATGCTTCCGCGTTTGCAGATTGCGATACAATGTCATGAGGTTTGATCTTTTCGAGAAATACCTATTCTAGGTACCCTGCTTAAAAAATCGACATCGATTTAACAGACAAAATACCACATTTAAACCCATTGGAATCGATTAGTTTTTAATGGGATTTCTGTCCATTTAATAAGATTCAATCGGTTTCAATGCGATATTCTAAGCAGGGTGGCTGTGCACATAGAGCGCAGCTATGTAGTTGAACAATATTACAGCCCTTCGCCGCTACCGGAGCGCTCGATATTTTCTGAGCTCGCGTATCAAGAGCCGGTGGCTTTGTCGACGATAACAGGTGCGGCGTTCGCATCGTTAAGTCACTCGTGGCTGCAACCTCCAGTAGAGTCGATAACGGCGAGTCGGCCATTGAACAATCTGCATGCAGGAACATCGCGTCGTGATACTTCGCCATTCCGACGACTGGCTAGTGATGCAGGAATACCCACGAGAGAGCATAGAGTGTTGTTTTCGGACTCAAGAGGCGCTCCATCTCGTCCAACTGGGCCTGGGAGGATGACATGGCCATGGAATGAAACAGTTTGTTGGAACTATAGGCAACCGGGTCATTTGTCGATTGGGTATACCGCTTCAAGAACGCGATTCTGTTATAAAAGTAGGTAATAGTATATAACGATGCGAACTCCTTTCTACTGTTTGGGAAACGCTGCTGTTAGAGCTGCCAGTAATAGTCGTGACGATCCCGTATACACCAATAACGGCTCGACTTTAATTATCGACTATCTCAATCGATCTCGCACAATATTTTTGTAGTCCTTTAAACAGCACACGCTTGGTGAACGATTATAATTGTCAAGGTTTCTATGCTAAGCTAGATATTGCCAGCTATCATAGATAGTAGTTCGACACACATATGTTGGTTAAAATAGAATTTTAAAAGCCTCGCGATTCAGTTTGACTCGTCGAGCAACTCCTCCGCGTCCAAGTATGATTGCGGGTAAAGACAAAACTTACGGACGCACTTACGGTATCACATCGCGGATTATTAAAATTTAAATGAATGCCATACGGTTAGTCGAGCGCGCTTGCAATGTTTCAGAAACTTCTTGACAAGTGCATGCGTTCAGAAATAGAGCTACACATGCTCGCGTATTCAGATTATAAACGTAACGGAAAACTTTGACGAGGATTTAATCTGACTCAAACCTGTCTTTGATCGCATCACGGGAGTAGTTCTCGCAATTAAACCGGAAGAATAAGCATTTTTTGTGCGGCCTTCGATAGTGACTCAGAGCGTGGAATCGGATTTTTACTTATTGATTTTCTCGATGGAAATTTCAGCGACGGTAGAATAAGAAGTGATAGCAGCTAACGAAGATCATTCGTAGACGAATATATTAGGGGACGTTATCGGTTTTCCGAAACGCTTTCCATCTTGGAAAATTAGTGAGAATTGGCTATACCTTCATCCTGCCATTGTGAGGTTACGCGAGGTATTGCGAGACGTGTCAGCGTGCGATAATCGAACAAAAATCGCCCCTGGGACCGTGGACCATTGTGGCCACAGACATAATGACACCGTTTCCGCCAAGTATATGTAACTTTGCATACGTTCTTGTGATTTAAGGTCTGTTCAGAAAATAGGTGGAGTGTGGTCCACTTCGAAAAAACACAAATAAGAAAATTGGCGAGGCAATAGTGGAGTTAGTTTTATTTTTGGTGGGGAACGCCGCAAGTGTTGCTTACCAACAATGGCACCGAATTTATCAATCAGAGGTTACGCGTTATTGCGATAGATTGAGGCATATACCACACTACAACGCCATCGTATTACCTGCAGGCTTATCTAATCTAATACATAAATAGTAACCATCGTGTGAATTTGGATTTGTGATTAACACCGCATACAATTCGTTCGTACATAATTCGCGTTCCTCAATTTCGGTAGGGAGCCTTCACCGCATAACATCTATCGGCGTCGATTGAAGGGAGATCTCGAGATTGTTCCGTTGTTACGTGAGCAGTAGTTGGAGAGAATGCATGAGCTCGAGCTCGTACGAGAGAAAGTAACCCATGATCTCGAAGAGGCATGTCAAAGACCCAATATAATAAACATCGATGAGAGAAAGAATTTTGGGTAAGGAGATCTCGTGTTGAAAAGGAAGCGTATATTGTCAAATGCAGTACAGAATGTGGCGGTCAAGATGGTCACTAAATACCATGGATGGTTAGTGGGCGGTGGCCGAAAATGATGACGTAGGAGCCAGTAGGGAAGCTACTGACAAAACCATGGTCAGGCAGTGGAGTGTTCCTCTGCTGGAATTGCGGAGCATATGGCTAAGACCGCAGCTAGTGCGCGATCCTGTTTGGACGGGGGCATCCTGGGAATATGGTGGGAGGATTTGTGACAGGGTATTTTTGCATCTGTCACAACGTAATATCATCGCGAGCTCTCATAAGATCGGGACTATTGGCGACGTCCTATTTTGTAAGAGTCCTCCCCAAGGCGAGCCAACAGAGCGTTTTTGATAGCGTACTGGCGATAATATTAATTTCGTTTGGTTTTCATTCTCTTTTTTCTGTAACTCCTGAGCGTGTGGCGCTCTTATTACGGCCTTTAATGCAGCGACATCGCCAACTCGTACTACAGCAGACGGGGACTTCGCAGCCACGCGGAGGAAAGATTTCGAGCAATATCTTGGAGGCTCGTCTGCTGCACGGACATCAGTGCTCCCGGTAAAGAACCGATTCCGGAGCCATCTCAGCATCACATCCTCTGGCCAAAATAAGTAGACCTCCATCGGCAGCATCTTCTTATGGCTATCGAGTTATCGCATTCTTCTGCTATGTTTCTTGGACGTAGGCTTTCGACGGCCCTAACGACTATTTCGATTCTGAGTCGCGTGCGAGGTCCTCTTGAATAATGTAAATCACGACAGGGAGCCACAAGAAGTAGTCCGTTGCCACCATTTCCACTTCCATGTCTGTCCGACGAGAACCCAACACCTACCAATCGCGATTCTGGACCACTACGAGATCTTTCCGAGAGGCTCCAGATATTGCAAACTTGTTGTGGGAAGTGAAGTCCTATATATTCTCAATTTTATTTTCTTTGACCGATTTTAACTTGAACCTGACTTTATATTATTGATTGTTATTCTACCTCCATAGGGTTGAATTGTCTATTTTTGTATTCTACTTTGATAATCTCGTTCATTATACTTGATTTGTTTTCAGCTCAACATATTTTATTTTTTTATACGGTCCGGGCACACCTAGCAGGTTGAGTGCGTGGTGTAAGTCAGTGAGGTGATTGTTGAGCATTATAGTGTGTTTGTCTGTGAAAATTAATTATCTCAGCGAGTAAGGTATTTTGTGAGCAATATGTTGAGCTATCGAGTCAACGGGAACAGAGCACGCTGCTATCTGTCGCTTCACGACCGTGTTCTCGAGATTAGTGACTTGCTTGCAAATATTATTTTGTCAATAAATTGATTATTTCGTTACTACTTCTTAATTTACGTGTTGGAATTTACTACGCGAAACCCTTGACTAACCCATCCCCTCTGCCATTCATCAAGTTTGCAGCTTAGACGAACCAGTGCCATATCTCTTCGCTCGCAACTAAAATTTGTCTCGTGAAATATTTTTTTTTCCCGCGGTTGGCGTATAACGAGTGAGGTCATGTCTTTTGTAATCATCAGGTTGCACCTGCGTGCGTGTGAGAGAAATACGGTTACACTCTCCATAGTTTAAATGATAAAAGAATTGAAAAATAATTATTTTCCGACTGCGTATGTGCATTATATTGGGTTGATGCATAAATATCCGCCGTTTGTATTGGCGCGTTTTTTGTTAGTGAAAATTGGCTTTTCATTTACTTTTTCTATATAAAATTTTCTTCTATTTTCAGGATATAAAAATGCATGTCGAAAATCATATTCACATTCGTCATATCGTGCTTTACCACTACGAGAAAGGATGCAAGGCAGCACAGTCATTTCGCGATCTTAACGAACTTTTCGGCAAAGGAACAATTAGCGAAAGACAGTGCCGAGAATGGTTTTTGTGTTTCAAATCTGGTGATATCGACTTGGAAGAAAATCCAGGAAGAGGTCGACCATCGGATTTCAACGACCAGACCGTTTGAAAACCGTGGAAGAGGACGAAAGCATGACAACTCGAATGTTGGCCGAATACTTTAACGTTGACCAATGCACGATCGTTCTTCGTCTCAAAAGGCTCGGTAAAGTGTGGAAATTGGCTAGATGGATCTCTCACGAACCCTCCGATAACAACAAGGCCGAATGTCTCCGAATTTTCACTGGTTTGCTGCAATGAAACGAACAAACCCCATTTCTGAAGAATCTTGTCACTGGGGATGAATCGTGGGTTCTCTTCAAAAACGTTAAAAGAAAAAAGGTCTGCGTTTCGCCAGGTATTTCTCCCGAAGGAATACCGAAAATTGTCCACTGTAAGAAAGCAATGTGGTGTGTTTGATGGGACAGAAGCGGAATCATCGTTATTGGTGGAATGACGAGGATGAATGACAACAGTGGCGAATTCGGGACAAAAATGGCAAGCGGCAATGCAACATCAACAGCGACGTCTTCTTGGCTCAACTCAACCGCCTTTATGCTGCAATTGAGACGAAACGACCGCGCAAAAAGAACCAAATCGTCTTTCACCACGATAATGCACGTCCACATGTTGAGCGTCGTGTCATCGAATCCGTCGCCAATAAGGGTTTGGAATTGCTTCCACACCCGCCATACTCACCCACCGAATTCCCCACAACCTACCACGTTAATCGATCGCTGAAAAACTGGTAAACGAACAAAATTTGCGAAGATTTGGATGACTTGGTGGCCGATATCAAAGTGTGGATTGCCTCTAAGAATCGTGACTTCTTCGCCCATGGAATCGACCGTCAGCCGAAAAAATGGGAAGCTGTTATTGAAGTCGAGGGTGAATAAGCTCCAGAATAATCACTTAAACATGTATTTGTTAAATATTTTTTGTTGTTTTTCTCGAATAAAAATTATCTTAAAAAATGGCGGATATTTATGCATCGACCCAATACATATTGTGATTCATAAGATATGGACGGAAGCACTTTGAATACGTAGATTCACCAATTTTATGCACTTCTAAACACATCTTAGGAATCGTCTTCGTATTGGTGTACCATTTCGCAAAACCATAGAGATTCACGTAATTAAAACTTTCGTCGTCAATCAGCCCAGGACAAAACAAATTTTGTTCATTCATTATGCAATGATTGAATGTTTCTATGAGTTTTTAATATCCTGTTTTTGATATTTTTAATATCGAGCTACATTTTAGTAGTCCATTCGTCAATTCCGTATAATGGTGTTTCTAAAAGAGAATCAAAAGCTTCAAGTGCATCGTAGCTTCAGTTATTCAAGCTTGCGTTGCAAAATTCCAAAGACAGAATATCGCTGATTTAGACAGATCATGAAATTTGTATTAGTCTTTGAAATTACTCTTTTCCAGTTTCGTTGAATACTCGGTTGTGTAATGGATCAAGATAATCGATTTTCCACGATAAATTGCGTATCCATATGTACATATTTGATGTAATAGTCTTATGCCTATCATTCACATTTAGCTTACCTATTTGTAATATGGCAAATATACGAGGTGTATCTGCACGTTGGGCGCCAAATTTGTGGCCAATATTTCCCAGCTCAACCACTTCCAGCTCTTGCTGATGGTGACAAAAGACCGTACTCCCGCGTGCTGGCTGCCAGTTCCGGGAGAAAAATTATTTCCTGAAACGAATTTAATTCGCACGCGGAATACACAGGGCCAGCTCGGTTTCGCTGCAGTCTTGGTAATTGGTAGAGCGGATGGGTCAGTCAGAGGTGTCTCGCGAAGAGAATCTTAACACGACAGTTTGGGAATCGAAAATATAATGAGTCACTTATTGCAGTTAGTAAACAAAATGATTAGCCGAGAGCCAAGGTGGTACTCTCGGAAGCACGGCCAGGAAGCGACAAATGGTACGTGATAGATTCCCGTTAATTCAATGTTTCTGATGGATAATAACAAAAGAGATTTCCCGGACTGGTGACAACAATAAAACAGGAGATTTACTCTCCGCACACCCACACTCACTCGCCCTAATTGGTCTGCCGGGTTAACGACGATAAATAAAATACAGTAAGTCGCAGTCAACAATTAAAAGCGAAAACAAAAAATGTCAAATTAAAATCGAACAAATAGAGTCCAAAAGATCAAAGAAATCGAATACAGAATGTCCGGAAATTAAAACAAAGTCGGACGTAGAATAAAATAAATAAAATAAATAACTGAATAACATAAATACAATAAATAAAATAAATAAAATACATAAGATAAATCAAATAAACAAGATGACTAATATGAATAAGATAAATAAAAGAAATGAAATTAATAATGAACCGAACAGCATCAGAAAGCGGATGCAGGCAAATAAATAATCTCCCAAAACGAAGGAATAACCCCAGATCAAATTCGCTCTTACAACAAGGCACAACCCATAATTCAAGCGATAGCGGCTTTTCAAAGTCGACGACACTCAACTCGTACACACAGAATTGGCTCGGGTTTTCCCCGTCACAATCGCACAGCTCACGAGAACTCTAACGCGCTAAAGTATTACAATAATACAACATGAACAATATTAAAGAAATGGAACCCCTTCGGCGATCCTCTAATCTTTCGAGAAGCGAATTATTGCAAGATTTGTACACCGAGCGATAGCTGTTCGACCGCTTATAGAAGGAAAAGACGTTAAATCTCCGGCCCGACAGCGCGCCGTCATGACAATGTCGCTCGGGTTTGCTCGCAGTCGTCCAGAAATAATTTCACAGTGGTCCAGAATCGTGGGAGTAGACGTCGGTTCTCGTCGATCAGACATGGCAGCAGATTCGGTATACACGTCCTCGTTGTACACAACACGGCGCAAGAGTCCCCGATAATACGTTGGCTCTCGATGTTTGAGCCGATAATCTCCCTCCCTCAAAATCGTAGCCACCAATAAAATTGAAAGCATGGTACCGGTACTTGCGACTGGGATTAATATTCGAGCCAGCAACGGCACTAGCGAGAGCGTCGATGTCGCGTCCGTATCAGCAGCGTGAAACGAACGAAACGAAAGTAACTCAGCCCCGCAGCGAAAATTCGAATGCCGCCCGAGATTGTTGCATCTTTCGGTCCCCCTGAGATGCTGCGGGGATGGTCCCAGTGTGATTCTCTTTACGAGAGTGCTGACGTCACAGTTGCGACTACGATCTTCTCGCCTGACGCTTGCGGAGACTCGAGATCTGTCCTCTCGTCGATAAATCCGTGTCCTTCAAGCTCCCGCGGTTGACCTTCCTGTCGCCGCTGGACACACGGCTACCAGGACGTCGTCCACTTGAGAGTATAATACAAAAAAATTTAAAAAAAAACACGAAGTTAATATTTAACGTGACGCACGCTAATATTCTTGCCCTGTTGGATCGCCTCGGGGAAAACTCTTCGCCGAACGAGGAGGTCAATCCCGGTCAGCCTCGCTCTGTCCGATTTTGTGACGGGCTTGCAAAAATAACCAGTCATACTGCATATATGAAGGGAATATGTTAAGGCAGTGTTGTGCGAATGGGCTGAGGAATAATTAATTAGGTGTGATATAAACGTTTTCTCTTTATTCTAAGAACTGCATTATTTCTGTCGTTCTTGTACAACATGAGACTTAAGACTAAGGCATAGTATAATTGCCACTTAGGCTGGCTTCGGCTCACGGGAATAGCCAAAGGTACCCGAGTCGTGCTTTACTCGTTTTCTGTACAATCACGTAATGAAATATGTGTCTGTGCACTCGCCAACAGAAATGCGCTGAACTCAGCTATTCTTAATAGAATATATAGTAACAAATATAAGTTAAATGTGTAATGGTATAATGTGTATAAGTAAATGTAGACATTATACATAGAGAATGTGTAATTTTTATGCTCACAACATACATCTAGAATAGATATCATTAAGACTCGTATTGTAACGGTAATTTTCTTACGTTAACATATATTTTATTTATCGTGGGAATTCGGACTCGATCACATAACTAATTAATTGAGACTTCGTAGTGGTTGATGGTAAGGCTTTATTCCAAGAAAAATAGTTTCATAAAAAACGTCACTTTTTAATTACGGTCACTCGAATTCTGTATAATGTCCATTTTAACATCGTAATTTTAACGTTTATTTCTACGATTATAATTTTATAATGGTGTGCACCTATTCCTGGTATCTTCGAAGGTTTATTATTCTTTTTGTACGGCAGTGTTGCTGTACGCTCGATACACAGACATACTCATACCACCAGTCACTCGCCTTGCACTCGCTCCTTCGACCGAGTGTATCAACTTGATGTACAATTCTTTCTCTTTCACTCTCGTTACGCTTTCTCTCTTCCACTCTTCCACTGATCTAGCCGGACGATTCCCGTTTCGACTGCCGATTCGAGATGATTTTCCTTCCTTATACACTACTAGCTTTAACGTATTAATTGCTCCTATGCACTTAATTCTATGGTCATCTATTCTTATCTTAATCTATTCCCCGTTACCTTTTTACTTCACTCGCACCAATTCTTTATATCATCTATGCCTTTAAAGTCGGGAATTCCGGCGATTATTTCTATGTTATTTCTCATTATTCGAGCACCGATTCTCGGTATTCTCGGGCTCGAGCTTGGTTTACGTATCGATGCCTTGGTATGGACTCGTTCCCCACACACACACACAGCCACACGCATCAGACTCTCTTTGGACAGAGTGTATTGACTCTGTTTATAATTCTTTCTCACTTACTCTCGTTTCACTCTCTCTCTCTGTCTCAATTCCACTTACACGATTTGGCAAGGCTGTTCCTACTGCAGGTTTTAAATACCCACTATTTTTCTTATTTCATTATGTACTATCTGTTAAATCTAATGCACTTATTCTCTATGCTCAACCTTATCCTCTTAAACCTATTCTCTTAGAAACTATTCGCTTAAACGTCTAAATTAATCCTATGCAATTCCACTCCTGGACTAACTTAATTTCGATGATCGAACACTTTATATATTACGCGACTGGTTATTTCTAATTTAACTGTTATCCCTCGCCTGTTTTATCTCCTCTTTGCGATGGGCCCCTGAATGTTACTCCTCTGCTCCACTTCATGGAGTGCACACCGACTCTATTTTTCTATCTTCTATTTCTCAAATTCCACTTTTTAATTATACTTTGGATTGTTCTTTTTCACTGTCCTTTCAGATTCAGACTTTTACGCCTCGAGAGAGCTCCTCTTTCCCCGCATCGACCTTTTATAGGCGTCCCCTCGCCTCATTCCTCTCTGCCTATTTTTCGTTATCATTTTTAAATCTAACGCATTTCTCCGGCTTTTCGATCTGCCGCTGCCGCGCTCGCCGCCTTCCCCTCGCCTCCCAGCAAGGCCAGCCGGTCGCTGACCTGCTGTTTACGTCAGCGAGGGAATTTCGGAGCGGCGACAGCTCTAGTTTTTATACCGGGGGCAATGGCCTATCGCCCGCGAACTTCGGTACTCTTGTACCGAGTCTAATTTTGTAGGTGTTTTCGCCTACTGTCGGCTCTTATAGCCGTTTGACATAATAAAATAAGCTAACGAGTGTAACTATGATACAGTATATATAAATAAAATGTATATCATTTTATACATAGACTGTATACTTTTAGTTAAAAACTAAACAATGTATTTATTGTAAAAAAAAATGCAATAAAATACTTTTTTTTTGGATGCACAAAATCTATGGGTATCTAGATTCTTAGATTTTTTTTTGTCTGACTATAGTCGGAAGCATGTATAGCTCGGTAGAAATATCGAACAGTGCATCATCTTGTATGGTAAGATGATCAAAGTTGTTGCACGGCTCGTGAAACATGCACGCGATGGATATGCAATTATTTGAAACTGTTATCTGCATATGTATTCAGATACATATATACATGAACACAATTACAGATATACACCGCTGGGATGTAAAAGAAAAGGTGTAAGCATAAGACTTCATGAGATGGATCAGAGAACCCGTTTCGTAATAACAAACAATAATTTTCAATGTAAATTCTACAATATAATTTTTTCAACGATGTATTGCAATGTTTATCGCAGTTTATTTTGATTTTATTCTCGGATTCTCGATTTCTAGCTTTTGATATGTTATGCCGCGGAATTTTCTACAAAATTATATTAATTCATTTCGACATTATTCCTTCATCGCTCGGTTGCGAGGCTGCTCACTCGCTAGTAGTAAGAATGTGCTGATACACGAAGCGAGTAGCGATCAACGACCCGCGCTTAGTGCAAT
Source organism: Cylloceria caligata (assembly GCA_963942595.1). NCBI lineage: Eukaryota > Metazoa > Arthropoda > Insecta > Hymenoptera > Ichneumonidae > Cylloceria > Cylloceria caligata. The sequence continues at coordinate 26,603,179 of OZ012704.1, forward strand.
AAATCAAGTTCGGCAAAGGTAGATAGTAACTGCTTTACCGAAATTAGTCTTAATTTTTACATCAATCTGAACGGTTGATACTGGGTTGGACTCGCCCAAAATATTAAAGTCTAAAACTAAAATCGAAACTGAATGGTTGGTTCCCTGTCAAAGATTCAAGAGTTGAATTTCAATTGTTAATGACGTTATGGTAATTCTTCTTCACGTATAATAATTTGACAAATTATAATAATAAACCGAATATCTTGTGTTGCAAATGTGTAAGTGAAGCCTGTATGTACTGTGTACAGTTTTAGCATAGGTTCTTTTTATTTCTAAGGTCAATATTCGTTCCTATTGTAATCTTTGCTGCTTGCCATGCTACTGGCTTCGGATCCCTTTTTTTAATTGCATCCAATAATGGCCCATGCCCTCGCCTTCTGGGAAACATCTGCAAAGGACTTACCTGGGTCGAGGGTTTGCGTTGTCATCGGAAACATACTCTCGCCGTATGCACTGAATTGTTTTAACTATTTATCATTTTATTTATTTATTATTTGTTCGTACTAAACTCGTGGTAATTCGAGTAAGCCGGGTTTGGCAACGTAGCTTACTTCTGCGACAGTGTCCTCCTTAAATCTTCGCCTATTTCTGAATAATGTTAAAAAAGGGATAGGGCCGCCCTCGTAGGCAGCTTTCTCGATCCCGGAACGAATGACCGGGAGTTCGTTAGAAGTTGTTCTAGCGAAAAGACATAAAAACACCACCAGAACGTACCGCTCCGGAAAATATATTCTAATACCTTAACATAGCAACATTTCTTTTCGTGGATTAATGAACATTATATAATATCTATAATATAATATAATATAATATAATATAATATAATATAATATAATAGAACTCAGCTTCTCGGACGGGGAAACGCCCTCAGCGAGAAGAAACTGACCTACACTCTGAATGAGGTGGGCGCGGATTAGTGCGAGCTTATTCGGTCGCTCTGGAAGCAAAATGCGGAGTTGCCACGGCGACTAAGGGACGCGAGATCGAACGAATCTACGCCATCACTGAGACCACAAAGGCAAACCCAATTTAAGGATCAGTGCCATCTTTTGACAATAAACGCGCCTCGAGGGGGTCGGTCGTGGTCACAGAGTGTACGTGGATTGACATTGGACCTCGGCCTGTCCTTTAAGAATATCAAACACTTCGACGGAAGCGACGCGAATGAGTTAAACACATTCGAATGATCCTGTGAGACCATACTCAAAAGGGTCACGGATGAAGATCACGACATATTGCTGGAGTTGGTGCTCAGCAGTAAGCTTGGCAGAAAAGCGGCACGTGAGATGAAGCACAAAACCATCCTCATGGTGGCACAGCTCAAGACCGAACTGGAGGCCCTGTATGGGAAACGGAAGTCACTGTCCGCGTGAGATATGTTTAAATGCCGAATGCAGAAGGACTTCCCGCCATTTCAAATGATAGCGTTGGTGCTGCCATCAGGGGTGATGGACGTCCGGGCGTCAACGGAGACTCCATTACTACGAGAATATGGAGTGGTCTAATATACCATGTTGCTGGTTCTCCTAACTAATAAAGATATTTATTTCACGTGGGTTGTAACGGGTTGTTGATTCTGTATTCCCCGAAACACAACAGTCCGTGCTACAAGTTGAGTTTAATTCCCTCCGGCAAGGTCAAGGCAAGGATATAGCGGTGTAAGCTGCGAGGGCGTAACTAAAGGGTGATTTTTTAAGAGCTTGAGAACTTTTTTTTAAAAAAAAACGCATAAAATTTGCAAAATCTCATCGGTTCTTTATTTGAAACGTTAGATTGGTCCATGACATTTACTTTTTGAAGATAATTTCATTTAAATGTTGACCGCGGCTGCGTCTTAGGTGGTCCATTCGGAAAGTCCAATTTTGGGCAACTTTTTCGAGCATTTCGGCCGGAATAGCCCGAATTTCTTCGGAAATGTTGTCTTCCAAAACTGGAATAGTTGCTGGCTTATTTCTGTAGACTTTAGACTTGACGTAGCCCCACAAAAAATAGTCTAAAGGCGTCAAATCGCATGATCTTGGTGGCCAACTTACCGGGCCATTTCTTGAGATGAATTGTTCTCCGAAGTTTTCGCTCAAAATGGCCATAGAATCGCGAGCTGTGTGGCATGTAGCGCCATCTTGTTGAAACCACATGTCAACTAAGTTCAGTTCTTCCATTTTTGGCAACAAAAAGTTTGTTAGCATCGAACGATAGCGATCGCCATTCACCGTAACGTTGCGTCCAACAGCATCTTTGAAAAAATACGGTCCAATGATTCCACCAGCGTACAAACCACACCAAACAGTGCATTTTTCGGGATGCATGGGCAGTTCTTGAACGGCTTCTGGTTGCTCTTCACTCCAAATGCGGCAATTTTGCCTATTTACGTAGCCATTCAACCAGAAATGAGCCTCATCGCTGAACAAAATTTGTCGATAAAAAAGCGGATTTTCTGCCAACTTTTCTAGGGCCCATTCGCGGTCAACATTTAAATGAAATTATCTTCAAAAAGTAAATGTCATGGACCAATCTAACGTTTCAAATAAAGAACCGATGAGATTTTGCAAATTTTATGCGTTTTTTTTTTAAAAAAAGTTCTCAAGCTCTTAAAAAATCACCCTTTACTTTATTACCGTCGATATCACCGAGAAGCTCATCGACGATACCACTACGGAAACGGAAATTGGAATTCCAGAGAGAATAACCCGAAGAAGTTCTTAGGCAAAGTTCGAAAATCGACTGCATGGGAAAGTCTAAATCTTGGTAAGTCACGGAACTATACCACTCTCCATGAGTCTGTGATGGAGGCCATAGAAATATCAAATATCGTGCAGCCTAAGGTAGGTACTGTTGTCCGGCAAAGCCACAGCAAGAGATCTCAGGGTGCGCCATCGCAAGCGGACAAGTACTGTTGCTTCTGTGAGAATGCAGGGGATATGGCACAGGACTGCATTCTATGCTGGGCGAACGTCATCTTGGTAACACCAGCGGCACCTAATGAGGTGCCGCTGGGTCAGCAGCGAAGTAAGCAGTGGGCGGAATGGGGTAAGAAACCCCAGCCAGTTAAACGCATAACAGCACTGAGAGAACGAGGCACAGAGAGGGCCGAGGCTCGCGCTTTCTCAGTAACCAGGAAAGAGACAGTAGTATCAATGAGGCGAGCCAATGCAGCAGATGCGTAGCCTGCTCTGCAGCCGATCAACGACAAAAAATCATGCAAGGGCATCACGACGCATCATGGGGGGGGGGGGTGCATCAAGGATACAAACGAACCGAATATAATTGGCCCGGCAGGAGAAAAGACATCGAGCAGCATGTCTCTTCTCGTGAAAACTGCCAGAAGAATAAGTCGAGGACAAAAAAACGGGTGCCGAAGGTCCTCACCGACACCTCATCGAAATCTTTAGAAAAGGTAGAGGTTGACATTATAGGACCGCTACTCAAGATTGCAACCGGGAATAAAAACATACTTACGATCCAGGACGCCCTCACTGGTGAAAGAATTAATCTGCCGGCATGGCACACCCGAGACAATTCTGTCTGACCAAGGGCCTAATTTTCTGAGCACAATTTTTAAAGAGATGTGTTGATTGTTCAGAATCAAAAAGATTCTAACGTCAGCAAACCATCCAGAGTCCAATGGCGCCCTAGAGCGATCGTATCGCACCCTCCCTGAATACTTAAAGAATTACATAAATGATGACTAAATCCACGAGCTGTGCAAGCGGTTACATGCTGCATGGTCAGTAGCACGTGACAACCTGCAAGACGCGAAGAAGAAATCGAAGATCTCGTATAACCACGACGCGTGGGTACAAGAGTACCGCGTGGGCGAACGCGTGCTATTACGCGACGAGACGGTGGACCGGGGGAAGTCAGCTAAGCAAGTGAAAGGACCTCACGAAGTCTTGGAGAAGAGGTCCCCTGTAACCATAGTGCAGAGGGGACAAAAAACGCAGACGGTACATGCGAACCATTTAAAGCTCTTCATAGAGTACTAGCATCGACCTTAGGGGGTTATATCCAGTTGTGCTCGGGAAAATTAAGGGATTTTCATCATTAATTTTACCCATGTTAATATCATTTTATTAAAATACACTATACAGTGTCAATTATTAAATATTTTGAGGTACTTACCAGGTGTACAAGTATGAAATGCGGATTTTTTTTCTATAAAAACATATTAAATTCGGAAGAATGATAAATAGTGCTTTATTCAAAGTATGCTCCATCGCTTGTTATACATTTTTCCTATCTTTCGGGCAATTTGTAAATACCACGCCAGTAAAAATCTTCCCCTTTTGCTGCGAACTATTCATCGAGCCATTTTTTTCACATCTTCGTACGAACCAAAGCGCTGCTCAGCAAGTGCGTGACCCATCGATGCGAACAAGTGGTAATCGGAAGGAGCCAAGCCTGGTAAGTAGGCCGCATGGGGTGGAAACTTCCCAGCTGAGTGCTTCCAGCGTGTCGCGAACCGGTTTTGCCGTATGTGATGGAGCATTGTCATGAAGAAAAATGACTTTGTGTTCCCTCTTTCGGTAGTCTGGTCTTTTTTCAAGCAGCGAACGGTTTAAATCCGTCAATTGTTGTTGGTAACGTTAAATATTAACCATTTCCCCACGTTTTAACAGCTCATAATAGACCACGCCCCTCTGGTCCCGCCAAACACAGAGCATCGTCTTTCTGCCGAAGCGATTGGGTCTTGCGGTCGATGTAGTAGGTGCGCCTGGGTCTACCCATGATTTTTGACGCTTGGGATTCTCAAAATAAATCCACTTTTTATCCCCTGCAACTATACGATGCAAAAACGAGTTCCTTTCGTACCCAGCGAGCAAAATGTCACATGCGTTTTTGCGCTTTTCCATTTGCCTGTCGTTCAACTCACGTGGTACTCATCTACCGGTCTTCTGAATCTTATCCATCTCTCGAAGCCGATTGGAAATGGTTTGTTGATGAACGCCCAATTGCTCGGCGAGTTGTTTTTGTGTTTGCGAATCATCTTCGTCCAACAGTACTTGCAGTTTCACATCTTCGTATTGTTTTGGCGTCTTTCCACGTTCCTTGTTTGCAACATCGAAGTCACCACTTTTGAAACGCCGAAACCATCGTTCACACGTATCTTGCGATGGGGCATATCCACTATAAGCTTCTCGAAGTAATCGGTATGATTAAGCTGCAGTTTTCTTCAAATGAAAACAAAAAATTAATGCTGTCCGCGAATGCTCTTTGTTCGGTGTAAATTTCGACATATTTAACACAATAACACAACACAATGCACACACTTTTCCAATTTATCACTCGTGCGCGTCTGACACTTGTTGATGACCCAACAAAATGGCGCAGTGTCAAATCTTTATAGCACAAACTGCATTCATGCGCCATCTGTTCTCTGAAATCCGCATTTCATACTTGTACACCTTTCATACTTGAAGGGTAAAGATAGTCATACGGATTGACAATGTTGGAGGTGTTTTGAGTTAAAATCGTTGATATTGACCTTGACGCGCCACTGTGATCGTATGGTGAACTACGGGCTTATAAAAGCCAGTGCAGCGTTGTCAAAGATGACCATTTACGATTTCAGGGTGGGGGTGAGTGCCTCCCCTGTGTACAATCATTCGAGGAAAAAATAAATAAGTGTCTAGAAGTTCAAGGTCACAATTTCGAACATTTAATCTAATTTATTGAACAGTGAGAGGCAAGGGGACTCACCTAAAACGAGCACCCCGATGGTGAGAGGCAAGGGGACTCACGTAAAACAAGCACCCCGATGGTGAGAGGCAAGGAGACTCACCTAAGACAAGCACCCCAATGGGAACAAAAACTACTACGTCCACGTCGTTGTTCCTGGGTAACGCTAAAAGTAGTTGTTAACTTATTGATAAACGAATACATGCTTTCGATTGCAGCGCCATGTGTGAGAAAAATTTCATATCAACAATAAAGTCAAATCAATGGATTTTGTCATGGAAAACCAGGAAAAAAATAGGGTTTTCCAATCACGATTTTGAAGCAACTTCCATTTTCACCACAATGGGGTAGGGATGGGGGGAGGGTGGATTGAGTTTCGTATCACTGAATAGCTTTTTGAAAGATGAAACATGTTTTTTTTCTTTTTTCGATCTGATCTGTAATTTCTCGAGATATTCGGAAAAATCAGGTTTCTTGCGATTACAGCGCCATCTATCACGAATCGAAAAAAATTTTTCAGATAAAAGTTACTTATTTTTTTATGGGGAATCCGAATCTGCAATAAAAAATAGGGGTTCCCTCACCCCTACCCCCACCCCTGGGGTGGGGGTAGGGGTGAGGGGTCACCTTTGGTATCATTGGATGACCCCCTTCCAGGCGAATAAATTTTATCAAGAACTTTTTTTGATCCGATGCGTAGTTTTCGAAATATTTTAATGTCTTCAGATAAATCGGCCACCCTCTATACATTTTTTTATGAAAAAAATTTTACTATCGGGAGAAATATGGCCGTTGTCGTGAAACACCTTTTTTTGAACATCATTCGCGGTGACCATGATATCTCTGGAACGGCTGATCCGAAATCAAAAAACCAAAATGGTTTAGCGACATTTTTGATTTTGTTTAAGATATCGATTTTTTCGAAATATTCGATTTTGAGGTTCCAAAAATGAGGTGTTTAGACTCAAAAAGATTTAAATTTCGGTTCAAATGAAAATTTCTTCGTTCACGAACAAGCCATTATAATTAGAAACAAGCTCGTGGAAGATTCAAATCGATCGGTTAAATTGCTTTCGAGAAATCGTGCACACCGCAACAGCATTTTTTAAAACACATGATTCCGAGATAATTGCGTTTTAGTTTTGAGTCTAGGTTTCTTAAGGATCAAATTAATTTTTTCACACTTACATAGAGTCGTCTATTCCAGGGCCATAAAGGATCCCTTCTACGTGTGCAGCAGCTTCTAGGATAGCGACTTGATGTTGCCTGTGAGCTATTCTACTCTCTTTAGTGGCCCCTTGCGCACGCTGCTCGGCAATCGACACGCGTTTCTTGTCCTCATTCGCGACGAATTCATGGGCATGAGGGCCATATGGTATCCCTAGTATGCCAAAACATGTTAAAACTGCAATATTGCCCTTATTGAAAACAAAGGCAGATGTGTAAACTGCTATTTCGATTGGCAGTACACCTCCAGGTAGATTTTTTGGGCTAATTGTCTAGACGAGTTGATTATAACTCTCATTGTTATTCTGCGTGAATGCGCCCACGCATCGTTGAAGTCATTCTTTCTTCGAAAGGTCTCCGTAATTTTTAATAGCAGTGTACGTTTTTGAGTCGCCGTCTCCAACGTAATTCGTTTACTTTATCCCGTGCAAGTTTTCGGAGCGTTGAAACATTTCAATCATGGTATCGACTTCCATTTTACCAGATGATCCTAAGTGATTCGCTGTGCACACAGGGTCACGTGAGTCACATGCTTCTTTCCACTCTTAGTCTTTTCAATTTCTTCACGCCCAGCACATTTTGTAAATTGATTGAATACTTCTTTCACAGAAGTACGTATGTGTTTCGCAATTATATCATAAGTGCTTTGAAATAAAAACGGTGGCTGCCCATTAATCCGTAAAATTTTGCACAGCCCGCTGTTCCTAAGCAAAGTAATCTCATTGTAAATATAAATCATCTGTTTATTTCGAATGCATGGCTGATAGTAGCGCATGAACTTATTTTTTGCTACATACCTTTGTCACAAGTTACTGCAAGTTTGAAGCCTAGTCCTCGTGTTTCTATTGGTACAAATGTAACACCATCATCACAACTTTTGCAGTTTACATACTCCGAAAGAGTTGTGTTTACCATGTAACGTAAATTTGCTCCTCAATGCACCACGTTACCTGTATCTGGTCCGAGCTATTCTTCCTTCCTTTTATTTTACTCTTTCGATCTGGGCGCCAGGCGCTTACGCGCCGAAAGGAAAAATACCGAGGTGTTTGACCAGACTCAGCCCATGCTAGTTACAGCTGTTCAAGGCAGAGTGGCCGGTTCAAACTGTCAAGGTGGTCATAAGTCCATAAAATTCAAACATCCAATTAATAAGTTAACCATTCAGTAAAGTTTGTCAATAAAAAAAAATAAGATAGAAGCAATAAATAAAACAGAACAAAACAACAAGATAAAGTCAGTAAATAAAATCAATTCCAAATAAATAAAGTCAGGAAATAAAACAGATAAATAATAATAAATAAAACCAATAAATAAAACCGACAACACTTCATATACGGAACTTACAAAAGCCACTAGGGCAGATCGTTTATTGAATTAAAATGGCTACTGGTCTTCCAGCCGAAAGCATAACAAAGAAAAATATAAATAATGTATCCCGTAAAATCGGTTTTCAACAAATTCTAAACTTAATCAGGTATATTAATTTTAATCATTAATTCGGCAGTACGAGTTATCCCGTTCTCTCTCTCTCACTCTCATACATTCCATGCGCTCTATAACCTATCACGCTCACTTCGAATTTCAAATGATAACCGAGGAAGAAGTCGGACACCAGGTCGTCTCAAAATATCGCTCACGATACGGCCTATTCTGGACTAGTCCCACATACACAAAATAACTCGACAACCACGGGACGCTGGAAGGTCACATACACGAGGCATCTACTCCTTTGAATTCCTCACCTCGAACATCGTAGGCAAGCAAAACCGAGAATAAGTCGGGAACGAAACAACGATAAACCAACCCCAGTTATACCAAATAAAATAGGAAAACCATAATTAAATAACTGATGTCCAAAATAATAATAATAATAATAATAATAATAATAATAATAATAATAATAATAAATAATAATAATAATAATAGAAATAATAAAAGCAACGAACAATTTGACAAAGCGAGATACGCTTCGGACCGTACTAGTCCCTCGCGTCCAAGTACCAAAGACGGGACGACGGTCGAGCACGCACTACACGAGCATACAAAAAAAAAAAAGAAAATATTGTTCAATATAATAAGAAAAGAATAAATAAATGAAAATAAATAAAATAAGGTAAGTCAATATACGTCAATCTAATTAAACAGGCGAAGTAAATGATACGTAGTCCAAGAGAGGAAAATAAATAAAAGAAAGATAAACGAAGTCATATAAATCAATGTCAAGTCAAGAGTTCGGTAAAATCCGCAACGCGGTCTATCCCGTTCGAATCCCTCACAACCAAGCATACAACGGAATAAAGGCCTAATGCGCGCACGGCTTAACCGTCAGCTAATACAAAAAAACGACTAAGGAACGAAGTAACTTTTCCCCGGTTCTAACCACCAAACGATCTCGTTATTACACGTTTACAGACGCAGCCGGTCCCAATACAAATTCGTACTCTGTGCGCGGTATGCAGAAGCCACAGGTATGTCCAAACTCGAATATATACTGGTCATTAAATACCCAACAAAATGAAATAATGTCAAAAGACTGGAGAGAAAAGAGAGCTCACTGGGACGATGACGCTGCGATGTTCGTTGAAAGTCCTCAGTAGTTTCCAAAGATCGTCTCGGTGTATTCCTCCCGTAATGCGGTTTTCCTTTAGTGCCGATATGACATTTTGCAATCCTAACGACTCGACTAAAGATACACCGGTACAAGATAGATAGGTACAGAGATAGAGCGGGACCCAGATATAATGCGCGCTACGTCTTCCTCGCTCAACTGTCTCCGGGAAAAAGCCCTGAGGTCCTGCCGGCACGCGTGCCCGTGAACTATGATCCCCTCCTAACTAGCCGAACTCGGTTAATTGGGGGAATCGGTGTCGCTCGATGACCGCGATTAGTGCCTCAGCTGGACGACGCATAAATTAACAACCGATCATAGAGATGTGTAGCTCAGTCCGGCAGGTGAACCCCATAAGATATATGGATCGCTGCAAGTAGATGTTAGCCGACGGCAGATAGCGGCGTATCGCTGGTAGATAAACGTCGAGCGGGACAATGATATTTCCCAACAGAGAAAGATGTAAAGTGCCTGTCTGTGCAAATGTCGAATCCAGAAGTCAGCAATCGGTAAATGTGGAGCGCTCCCTCTCTTGGTTCACCCGGTCGTACAAATCGCAATATAAAAATTAAAAAAAATATAAATAATTAAATAAAGTGCGATGATTATTTCCTACAGCCCTGTGAGATCGTGTTAGCAGCCGTTGTGCAAGGAGGACGTAGCGTTCGAATATTCTGCCCCGTTACAACCAATATAAAATAAATAATTCGATATTGAAACGAATGATCAATGGTACATTGACCTCATCGGTAAGCTTTAATTTTTTCCGAGACGCACTAAAACTACTTTCGTCAATCTCTGCTGTCTTCGGATTAAAATATTGTTTTCTTTTTTTCGTCGGTGATTTTTACCCTTTCTTTTCATCTAGTTTCACCGGTGATTTTTCATGCTGTGTTCATATTGATGCTTGAAAAAGTCCGTTGAAACGCTCATATATTTAGCAAAAGAAAATACACGCACCGTAAACGTACTTTCAATGCTGCTACTTTGAAAGTAAGAATATAACTGCTCTGGAGATTCATAAATGGAGCAGATGTTTCAAAACATCAATACTAATGTACATTTAGGTATACGTGTCCCCCAAAATCCCTGAGCACGTTAGACGCCCGCCTGCGGTGCAAAATAACGATATCGCCCGTCGATGGCTGTGCTCGGAGACTCGCACTCTCAGGTAGCGCACGTAAATATGTTCGTTCTAGTGCTCAGATCCTTATAATATTTTGGGAAAATGTTCTTAAAATGATGTACGCTGGGAAAATACAAAAAAAAAATTTCCATTTTTTCAACCCAAGCAACTGGATATAACCCCCAATCAACTTGGAATTATTCGAACTTATTTATTCATAAGAATATAAACTTAAAGGTAAAAATAAAATCAGGGCAGGAGCTCCACAGAGCGCAAGGTCGAGAAATTCAATAGCGAAAGGTTTACGAAAAAAAAATGTAATGAAGAAAAACAACAATCATGGGCCAAAACATTACAATAATTCCGTATACAGAAAAAAAAATCAGGTTGAATTAAGCAAGGATGCGGATACTGAAAACTTTGCGTCAGGGACAGGGTATCGCTGAATGTCAATAACAAAAGATGGGGTAGGTCGGTCAAATGAACGCCGAAATGGATCGGTCTATGCAAAATAATTGAAAAAATTTGCACATTAATAACGCTATTCCCAAGGTTCGGAATACCACCACCATGCTTGAGAACCACCTCGAATATTTTATATGTTTGTGTTGTGTGTCGATAAGGATATATAGAATAAATTGAAGAAATGAAACCTCGTAAGAGCAACAAGACATACTTAAGTTTGGAAAAAATGAGTCAATGTGGACACACGCCCAGTTGATACATACATGTTCATTGGTAATTCGATTTCTGCAATTACGGCGAAATATGCGAAAATATAATATTTAAATATTTCAATACTAATATTTATGCAAAAATATAATATTTCATTGATTACCGATGCGATGTCATACGATGCCTGAGAATAAGGAAGAAGGTACGCATAGACAATCTAGCCCCCAAGCTGAATAAAAAGTGAATCACAGGTCTAGAGCAACAACAATTTTTTGAGAACGACCATGGCTGATTTGATAAACTACAAGGACGTAGAAGTAGAATAGGGCCAAGATTGTGAGACCTGTGGGCGTGGCCTCCCCTCTCCCTGCTGGATTGTGATTGGTCCCCCACCTCCTTACCCTACCTCTTCCCTACACCTGATTGGACCCCCACTTCCTTACCCTTACCTGTTCCGTGCACCTGATTGGTCCCCCACCTCCTAACTCCCACCTCTTCCCTGCACTTGATTGGTCGCTCCAACCTAAGTCCCGGACTGACGCGCTACCTAGGCGACACATGCGCCATCTGTTGGACGCTGGACCGTAGGTTGTTGCCGACGCGCCATCGATTGTAAATAACACATAGGGTGTATGTTACTGACAGCAGATAAAACAGAGCTACTTATCGACGGTCGGTAGTATTGATTTGGGGCAGCTATCGATAAGTATATTGGGTCTACAGGCGACACCACAGATTGGGCCCTACCATCGAAAAAGAAGATTGTAGCTTGTCATCGGTAAAAAGATTTACGTCCGGTCGTGTCCTATCACCGATAAACAGATTTAGGCCCATTTGGATACACATACCAGGTTTTGCTTTTCACTATTTGACACTAATTAAAAATAAAATTTTTTGAAACTTTAAAAGTAGCTAAAATAATTATCGTAAGTAAAAACACGTGTAATTATTTGAAATTTGATCAAAACTGCTTTTTTTATTTAAAAATATAAGAAATGCTTGTATCATTTTCGCGGAACTGATGACTTATAATTACATCCTGTACAGTTCCTGCGAGCTGGTGCTGGACCGTCGATATGCATTCTCGAACCTGGTGTGTTGTGATGTAAGCGACACCGCAGGTACGTGGAAATTTCAGGGTCATTTTCGAGGTGTTCAGGTAGTTTGTCCTACAGAATAGATATTTTTGTTCCCCAATGTTTCAACAGTAGGGGTTTCGGGATGTACTCGAGCTCTTGTTTGGTGAGTTTCCAAGGATCCTTGGAGCAGTCGATCACGAATATACTGTCAATGGGATTCATTATGGTTACAAAAAGAGTAAAAGTTGATTTCACCACGGCGTTTTCTTTTCAACTAACCTTTTCTCAACTGCTGCGGTTATATATATACCCGGTCGTTCTTTCAATAGCCTTCCACCACTCTTAAGGTAGATACTATAATACTTATGTCAGTTTTCTATAGTTTGACATGCCATTGTATTATATTTACAGCGCGCGCACGTGCCATAATGGAAATTAGGGTATCCACAGGTGTTTTGCTCACGGTATACAGATATTAGCTAGCGCATCCTCCAATGTCAACTGTATTCTTATTTCAACGATATGCTCTTGGAGTTATATATAGGCATCAGGTGTGTATCATCGGGGAAAACACGGCATAGAGTGGGGAGATTTTCGAATAATAATGAGACAAAAAATACAAAGTGTACAATTTATTCATAGTATTTTACAAGTAGCATCCAAATCGTTCTGTACAAGTTTGTACACAGGTGTTTCTATTACATCCGTAACCCTTTATATTATTATTTTTTTACACTTTTCATACGTTTCTTTTTACGGTTTGAATATTCTAATCGTTTGTAGTATTGTGCAGCTATGCGATTATTTTTCAATCTGTTTGTCGTAAAATGTTCAATAAAAGCATCGAGAGTATAACCACGAGCCCTAAAATCAAGAAACATAATGCAGTATTCACTAATAAATTTAGACTTGAGTGATTGAAGGCGTTGTGCGTTCCACTCGTAGCTCCGACAGTTTCGCCGTAGACGGTTATGATGTTGCTTGATAAGTGGGTGCAATCCATAACTATCGAAAAAGATTCCATGGCCATTTTTATCAACGTAAGCAGCCACCCAGTGTCAGTCCGGTAGATTATGATCGTCTGTGTTTAGTACCAATGCTGCGGGTCTAGGCCAGCGACTCGGGATGCGATCGGCAGGGAATACTCCTCTCGTCTGAGCAGATATTCGTTGTAGAGCATCGAATATCTGTAAGCTGTTCATACTGCTTCGGTAAAGTACCGTTATTTCATCGTTAGCCGATACAGTTCCATCGTACAACGGTACCTCGTCACTGACACATGACGGCATGATATCGTTGAATATATACTCTACGCTTAAACATTTATTTATAACACTTTCTTTAATCGATGTGTCGTGGTTCGGTGATTTTTGTTGATTTTTAATCGACGTTGATTTATCGAGAGGTTGCGAATAAACAGGGCTCACTGCATCGAGTTCTTTGAAAAGAAACCAAGATCGGATTTTTGCCACGTTATTTAGAACACACTTCACATTGTCTTCTTTCGAAACACCATGATAGATACAGTAAACGTTATTGATGGGCATATTTTTTAGCGTCGGACCCTCATATTCTTCCAGATTGATGATTTCTCGACCCAGGACATCACGTAAAAGCTCGGCTTTCTGCAAGCCTCTCGTGTAAATATGTAAGCCGTAACGATACAGCAAGCGCGGATTAGCGTAGACTTTTTTCAATGTTGTATCACGGTCAAGCTATTCCAGCCCATGTTGAAAACACGTCAGGTTATTGTTGCTCGTACGTACTTTCTTTGGTAGACCACCAAAGTCGTATGGCGGTGCGACAAGCCAGTGACCATAATGTTCCTCTTGAAGAGTCGTCAGAGCTACCTCCTTTGGTAGAAAACAGTTGTTTGCATCGTAGAGTCCTTCAATATCTACTATAACGTTCATTATGAGGGTTTGATGTAGACTGATACCAGGTGTAGCTACGTAGACGAGTTGTAAATACTTCAGTGGCGCGCGTGTGGTGCCCCCTCACACACTAAAATCTGTAATTACCTGCCGTGTGGAATCTATTTCTATTGCATTATCATACTCGGCGTATATCACACAGTTTAATGTAGATGTCAACGGCACAGCAAACCGTACTTCGACCCTCACACTGCCGTGTGTGACGAGATTTCAATGACCGAAGAAACTTGCTGATAAGTCAGGTGTTAAATCAAAGCCATACAGACAGTAACCTTTTGGATAGTCGCCCCTGGTAATATCTAGACCCTCATTCTGAAAGTGTATACCGGTACCGCTAAAGAGTGTGTGATAACTATCTATCCAGATTTCGTTGCCACCAAACGACGGTTGAAGAGGTTTGCTAGGTATTTGTTGACCATCGACGTATAGAGACAGGAAATGTATCGAATGATTATTAAAGTTAAACGGCTTTAAAGTTGTACTGCCATTGATTGCACAGTTATTCACAAACCCAAGAATTATTCGTTTAGGCAATTGGCCTATAATAACGTTATCCAGAGTATCGCCAATGATCCCACTATGCATCGTAAAAGCTTTAACCTCAACCCTTGTTATAGGATACTTTGCCGTTGTTTTCGCAAGCATTTTGGCATGAGCTATCAGCACGCCGGGTGCAATTTTTGCTCGACGGACGAGTAATGTAGCCTCGGTGATATGTAGTTTATGTGTCACACCAGCAGTAGGAGTCTCCACAAAACAAAAATCGTCTTTTGAGTGTACAAGTCGTAGCCGTACCTCTACACCGTTCAGCAGAAATGTATCCTGATTTAAAACATCGCAGATAAATGTCCAATCATATCTAGAGTCCGGTCATTCTTTATGTACTTTTCACGATTATTCAGACCGATATTAGGGTTATTCGATGCACCTGTTAAAGTGTCAAACGTACCGGGTGTGTCAGCGTACCAAAGTGCGGTCGTTAAGTGAGAATTTTTAGCAGCCGGTCCATAATTGAGTAACGTTTCAATATATGCATTGTTTGGCGGTGCCACGAGTTTCTGGTTAAAATATACGTCTACCTGATTAAAAAGGCTATGCAGAAAGTTATTAACAGCCGCTACGTTGTATTGTGATTCACCTGTTGGTATAACCTTAATATTTACAATAATCATTGTATGAGCCAGATTCAGTTATTCTTCACCGTGGCCAGTTATGACAAATTCCAGGGGTCCATCATCCGTGAGGGATGAAACAGGCTTGTAGTGTATCCATTGTAATGGTTCTATTGCCGTCTGCGTTGGAGGTATGGTAAATAAGTCTAGCTCCGACTTAATAAATTCGCACGAGTGTGAGTGTAAGAACGAAATTGTTGGACACTTCCAAAAATATCGTTAGTCTTTGCTCGTTTGTGCCTGCTGCTTCCTACACCTCTTTTTCTCTTTGTTGTCCTCTTCTTTTTATTCTTCGGGCTATCACGATGTTTCTTTGCAGCAATACGTCTACGTCTCGTTGACTTTTTCTTCTACTTATTTATTCCTAGCGACATTTTCGAAATAGCAGTACGTCTTTTCGTCGTCCGTGTAGGTGACCGTCCTGATAACGACTGCATCATTATCTCCAGATTCGGTTGCACGTCGACGCAATGACTCCCTGAATGGTATTTGTGGTCGCTTACATCCTCCATAACGTGTAATCCCGTGCGAATGGCTTCTTTCCCTATAGCCTTAGCACATCTGGTCAGCAGTGGTCAACACTTCGAAATAGACCCCCGATAAAACTACCGATACCGTGAACGCGCTGTTGCGGGGAGCCCGCAAACACGTTACCTATATAACCGTTTCTACCCCCTATTTGATTCTCATAATATGTCGTATAATGAGCACACATATTGTCTAATTGAGTCGTTTGAAATGAAGCGTAAGCGTTAACGTTCCATACTCGAATGCATAGGATTACCCAGATGAACTCTTACGAGTATATCCACTTCGATCGTCCTGAAGCACTTGTTGAGTAAACCTATGTAATTTGACGATGAGAAACACTTTACTTGCGTTGTAACATACGTGTAGTTTTTTGTATTTAAATTTACAATCCTGAGTAGCGCTATCTGTGTATCACCTACCGTATGCGGTACACAAATATCGGTGTAGACAAAAAGCTGATCGGGTAGAGCCCTATTGATACAGGCAGGTACTCAGCCTACGCGTGGAACGCCTCGCATAGGCTGTAGTCAAAGACCGATTGGGGTTTCTCGGTCAAGCAGCAGTTCTTCGCGTTTCTCGAAGCCCAGTATACACGCTATTTTACTACTCATTCGTAATACCTCAGGGTAGCCTAGAGGCTCCTGGCACGTAAATCATTGATATTTTCCACTATTTCCTCATGATTTTTGTACAAACCTTGAGGTATTTGGATTGTAGTAACTTCTTTATTGTCACAAACCATTCAACCGATTATCATATCTGTTTCTTGTAAATGCGTCATTGTACAGGGTATATGAATTTCCGATAAGCCCACAACCAGTGACCATTTAACGATATTTCGCGTGGTAATTGATTTGTAAAATGCGTTGTCGTATTTTCGGGAAAATACTTCATACTGCTGTTGCTCGGCAGAACAAGAAAAAAATTATTCTCGTCATACATTTTGCACAAATTTCCATTTATTCGAGACCGTGAACGCTTGACGCTGGTATCGACGAGTTAAGTTTTGCCGGATATCCCACCCAACTCACGAAAATTTGTTTTTTCGCACCGCGTCCTTTTGTCCGTAAAATTTGATCAATCTTGAATTCTTTATTCTTCTCTCCATACGTTTCTCATTAATACTCGTCAATTCTTCGGGGTAAAAGAAGCTATCCATAGTCTCGTCTTCGAGATCACACAACACATACACATACAAACCCTGGCGATGTAAAAGTTTTTGATACGGAAAATTTATTCACTCCAATTTTTCTCGTAACCTTTTTCGAAGGTGCCTTTTATACGTATGGGTTTGTATTTAAACGTCTCTTTTCACGTCGCTTCACGGCACTAATAATCAGATTATGCATCGCTGTATCGGTATTATACAGTGTCACAACAGCCGGCTACATTTTTATGGTCGAATGTATAGCATGATTGTACGCATAAAACATTTGTTGTAGTATATCGATGTCACGATGAGTATTACGATGTGTAAAGTAACACCACATCCGCTCCTTGAGAGTGCGATTAAAACGCTCGACAATCGAGGCTTTTACATCAGGATTAGGAGCAATGCAATTGTATGTTTTCGCCTTTAAGAAATTTTTGGAGTACACTGCCGAGGAATTCTTTACCGCGGTCGGTTTGTAGTGAAACAGGTGTACGCCCCTCGTTACGCTCGAGAATACGTTTGAATGCCTTTGTTACCTCGCGCACCGTTTTGTCCTGCAAGGGTTTGACCCAAGCGCATTTGCTGAGGACGTCGATCACCATAAGCAGGTAGGAGACGTTGTCGTTATAGCTCCTCAAATAACGTAGATCTACTAGATCAGCCTCCCAGACGTCGTCAATATTTGTGACATTATAATACAGTCGTGGAAAGACACGCCGCACAGATCTATGAGTGGTATAACTATCCTGCTGAGTCAGCCAGTCGTACACGGTGTCTGCTTTATTTTTGCCAGTGATCAAACGTTGCCCACCAGCGTATCGAACTGGATACGAGTGGTCATAGTACACTTTTTCGAAACTCATCTTTCACCTCTCGCTTTCGTTGTACAACTTGTTCTGAATCTTTATCCACTTTTGAAACACTTTTGTTACTCTTGTTTTCCGACGTTTTGAAGAAGTATTCCCAGGGTTTATTTCGTCGCTGTCGTCATCGTCGTCGTCGTTAGAATTATCACCGATCGCATCCACATCCATAGAATGCGTATCGTTATGCTGCAATATCTGATAATCTTTTCTTGGTTGTTTAGCACCTCTAGATATACCTAAATCCCACAATGCACTGTTTCCTATGAATTCGCGTGGAACGCTCTTTGTTCGTAGACTAACGATGAACTCACGTCTGCCTGTTGCTTGAAAGTTTTTTCTAGCTCGTACTGCATCGTTTATAAGGTCGACAATATTAGAATTTGGAACGAGGATACTGTCTATTGTCACGCAACCTTTTTTGTCTCATCTTATATTTTTTGATTCATCACTCGTGGGTTTGCGTATAAACTCTCATAGCGCGGTCACTCGACGTTTATACATATTTGGAACGCCATCAACGATGTCAGCATCGTTCGTGATTTTTGTATAATTCTGTTCAGACGATGTTTCAGGCAGTTGGTGAATCGGTAGTGAAAACGATTCATTTTTCGAACCAACGAGATATAGATAACGCTGCAACACTTGTAAATACTCTTTCCATTTCCTAGCGTCGTCTTCACCATACTTGTTTGATTTTTAAATTTTGTATAACTAGTGTCCAGTCTTGAAACAGGATCACCTTGTGGCTGCACTGTTTTCTCGTTAGCTGTTGGCGTATGACCATTGCCAGAACCGCTCATAGGTATTTCGTCGTAACGACCGGTGGCATCGCTATTTCCATCGTTTACCTCGGACATTGGCACTAAAAAAATTTTTTTCGCATGTTCCATTACGTGAATGGAAATGATTAATAATTTCATCCGTAACACATAACTGTTTTCTCAAGCGGCACTACCGTCAAAGAATTTACTAAATAAAGTTGTGATGATGGGAGCCAGTAAAAAAGGTAAAAAAACGCCACTCCCCTTTTGGTTTCTTCTCTCGCCAATTATATTGCCGTTTCTTACACCGATTCTACTATAACTACCACCACCACCACCACCACTCTGTTTTGTCACACACCCTGAGACAAGCTGTCGGACTATAGTTTTATATTTTTTTAAACGTTTTTTAACACTTGACTTGACACAAACGACTCCTTGTAAAATGCTTAACGCACATTCACAGATACAATTGATTAAAGGTTTATCAGTATTACGCAATATTGCTTTTCGCTGTTTTTTATTCGAATGACAAATAGCGTTAAGTAGGGCTATACAACGTTCATCAAATGGAATGTAATGCGTGTTATTTTTCTTTTTTTTCTTCTTGCTGCTGCTGCTGCTGCTGCTATCTCTCATTATCGCAGTTTCACAATAGGTGGGTTCGTTGAAAACCAACTCTTTGTATGATGATACTTGTGCTTCCAATTAAATACGTTGACGAGAGTTTTTCGGGATGTAGACCAACATTCGTGAATCATCGGGAAATATCATTGTCCGTAGATATCCGTGGGGCTGTGTGGTAGCATCGTAATATGACTCACAAGGAAAGATAGTTTGGTGTCCCCCTTCGATTTTGATGAAACTCACGTATGTTGTAGAGCATCGAAAACTAAAAGACACGTATTTTTTTTATCGGCGGAAAAACATTTCTACGGGGTGAAATCGCCCTTCAAAATTAGCATGTCGAGGGGTGATTTTGCAATTTCACCCAGAAGGCGTCAACCGATTTTAATGAAACAAAAACCAAAATACTCCTCATTGAAGACAATCAAAATTCCACGCTAAGTTAAAAAAAAATTCATTTGCAGGGGTGAACAACCCCCTGATTTTTTAATTTTCTACCCTACACAAACAACTAACCAACCAAATTGAATAGAACATGTACCATTTGGAAGGGCAAGTTAAAATAAAGTCGACGTATTTTTGCACATTCACAGGAAAATGAGTTTACGGGAGTAAACTACCCCTTATCCATTAGTACGTATATTTGTGCGTACATTCTTGTTTCTCGTTATTTAAATGTCCGAATTGATGTGAGTTTTGGTTTCGGTCAATCGTCTCAAGCACACTGTGAAGTACTAGGTTGTAATAATGTGGCCGTCATCAGATGCTCATGGTGCAAGAAGTCTTTATGCTTGCAACATTTTTTTGAAGAGTATCATTTCTGCACGACTTACGAACCATGATTGCTGCAAATTATGACAGTAATGTGCACGTTGATGAATTGTAAAAGGAATGATAAATTATATTATATACTGTGGTGTATGTAGATGCGCAAGGCGGTAAG
The DNA here is from genome assembly GCA_963942595.1 of Cylloceria caligata. Classification (NCBI taxonomy): domain Eukaryota; kingdom Metazoa; phylum Arthropoda; class Insecta; order Hymenoptera; family Ichneumonidae; genus Cylloceria; species Cylloceria caligata. The sequence continues at coordinate 26,623,599 of OZ012704.1, forward strand.
AATAAATGTGAAAGAATGAAGAGTGAGGAGAGCGATAACACGGGACGTGAAAAGGAAGACAGTCGAATAAATGCGCTTGCCGAAACCGGGTATTTGTTATTTCTCGCCTATGTCCTCAGCTGATTGCCGCTGTTTCGAAATACAGCCATACATATATGCCATACAACCACTCAACCCCAGCAACATTCGCCAGTATTCTGTATTTGAACAAGCTATTTTTTTCAGTCAATAACGCGGAACTCGTGAATGGACCATTCTAATTGTAAGTAACAGCCGGTCACCCCCTTAATAATAAACAAAGCATCATCTGAAGTGCCCCCCGTTGACTTCGGCTAACAGGAATGTTTTGAATCAATTCGGACATTTAAATAACGAGAACATATACACATATTTATACCACCAGCATTTGCTTTATTTTTAACATTAAATTTTTTAATAAAATATATTTAGATACATACGTATAAACACTTTTTATTACACTTGTTATATTTATACACATATTTATATAATTTCGTTTATTTTCGGGGGTAAAAACACATTTTTCAAGAAAAATATACATATATTACAAAAGATGTTTATTTTACACACACACACACACACACACACACACACACACACACACACACACACACACACACACACACACACACACACACACACACACACACACACACACACACACACACACACACACACACACACACACACACACACACACACACACACACACACACACACACACACACACACACACACACACACACACACACACACACACACACACACACGCACACACACACACACACACACACACACACACACACACACACACACACACACACACACACACACACACGCGCGCGCGCGCGCGCGCGCGCGCGCGGACGCACGCACGCACACGCACCCACCAACCCCTTAATATTTACAATTTATACATGTGATTATATACTATAAAAATATGTACAGTAAAACGTCGATTATCCGAACTAATTGGGACCGACTACCGTTCGGATAATCGAAAATTTGGATGACCGAGCAGGAGTTGTTTGTTGAGAGAAAGGCAAAATTGAAACGCTTAAAATTATAGAATATATATATTTATATTCAACGGCACTCGATATTTTAAATATATTAACATTTATATATTTTATATATTTCGTCGATAGATTCTGTTCTTATTTCTTTGGAAAAAAATCAAGGATTCTCTTCTGCTTCGCACCAGAAGCTCGTTTTTGCGCTGCCAAATCACGCAATGTTTTTAGAAGAAGCAGTTGCGTTGGGCAATATTCCGGCTGCTTTTCATACCACTCCATCGCTGTCTCGAAAGCCTCGAACGCCTTACCGTGAGAAGGCTTGTCTGAAGCATCCGTACTCTCGTCGCTGTCATTATCTTCGGGATCAATATTTTCATCATGAAGAACTGAAGATACGATTTGATCGTCGGTTCGAATTTAATAACCCGGATCATCTGCGTCATCGTTGAGTCAATTTTCAGCGTCTTCATGGTAACAATCTATAAACCCCGGGATGACGTTGAAGAGTTCGGTGAATTCATTCACGCCACTTTCCTCGGCATTGGACATTTCTTTTTCGCTTTCTTCCGGCATGTCTTCTGAAGCTGGCCACAGTTTGTTCCACGCATTCTTTAAATTTGTCTCTGTTAGCGACGCCCACGCATCAGCCAACATATAGCAGCAGTGTTTTAAATTCAGTGATTTCGCAAATGCAACAACACTGTCTTCAGTGCCTTCTTCAGCCAGAAACAATCTTCTGAGGATTTGTATCCTGTACAACCTCTTCATTTTCTCAATAACCCCTTGATCCATGGGCGAATCAACGATGTCACATTTGGCGGAAGAAACCTCACCTCGAAGTCTGGATCGAGAGCGTTTAATACTTCGGTGGAAGGATGAGACGGCGCGTTGTCTAACAACAATAAAACTTTTCCAGTTTTGCGTTGAGCTTTGCACCACTCTTTTACGTTCTTTGTAAAAGCATTTTTGTACCAATCGCAAAACAATTTTGAATCCATCCAAGCACCCTTCTGGGCTTTATAAACTACAGGCAGGCCAGTAACATTTTTAAAGCAGCGTGGCTTCTTCGATTTCCCAATGAGCAATAACGACAATCTATGAGTGCCAGCTGCGTTAGCACACGTCATAGCCGTTACTCGTTTCTTGGATACCTTAAATGCTGGAGTGGCTTTCTCACAATGCGATGCGAGAGACCTTCGGGGAAGCAACCTCCAATTTAATCCAGTCTCGTCTGCATTGTATACGTCGTCTCCAGAAAAACCTGCCTCGGCCACGATTTTTTCAAATACCTGTTGAAAGCTCTCAGCAGGCTCCGAATTTGCCGATAACTTTTCTCCTTAGACCTGAAGTTCTCGAATCCCATGGCAACTCTTGAAATTTTTCAGAAATCCAGTACTGGCTTTGAAATCCGCCGATCCACGGAGTTTAGTGTTTAAGTCAAGAGCCTTTTCACACAAGGTCGAACCAGAAACCGGATGTCCTAAGCTGCGCCTCTGCACAAACCACTCGGATAAAGCCTTTTCCAGATTTTGATTCTGCGCAGAATTTAAAGTTTATCGTTTAGCACCATCTTCACTGCCCAACGTTGATATGAATGATAAAATCTTCTCTTTATTGTTTTTGATATCGGTTATTGTTACTTTTCCAACATTATACGCAAGAGCTAGCGATGCCCCTGTTTCTCCATTCTCGAGCTAAGAAATAATTTCTCGCTTTTGTTCTAAAGTCAGTACATGTCGTTTACGTTTAGATGAAGCACTGGGTGTTGAACTCATTTTAGCTACACAGATTCGAATGTAAATCGAATGGTAGTCATAAAAGCGCGACTGTTTTACGCCTTTCTGCAGACGCATAAAGACTGCCGAAGAAAGATAAGCCACGAACGAGTGAGGGCCGAGAGGACGGAGAGACGGTATCGCCATGCAGATCTGAGCTCGCTACGACGCGCAATAATGTAACGACAAAGTCGTTCGGAAAATCGAAAATTCGGATAAATCGAATCTGTGTTCGGATGATTGACGTTCGGATAAAAAAAATCATCGTCCGGATGATTGACGTTTCGGATAATTGACGTTCGGATAATCGACGTTCTACTGTATAGAAAAAAAATACATACAATAGAAAAAGTTTTCAAATTGTTTTTCTTCAAGAATACTTTTACTCTGTCTCGATTCCCTACGTCTGCTTTAATTTTTATAACCAAAAGGTAAAGATAACTTTTGACTAAGATGACGACGTTTACGACATACGACCTGACAAGTTTTATACATGGTCCAGGTGATAACATTGTGAAGGGCTGTTCTATTTATTGACGAAAATTGTGATTGTAGTGAAGCATTATTAACGGTTGGTAATTCTGATTTTATAAGATCACTAATTGACGTGAAATTAATTACTTTGGAATTTGTATAATTTAAACTTAAACCCTTCACTTTGCATATCGTGTCTACGATTGTTTCAGGGTCCTCGGTAGTGGTGACCGTATAACCATAGAATTTCGGACCCCCGGAGACGAACGATGTTATATAAGCATTAGAATACAACGGGAGCAATTCGTTGGTCATGTCGCCAAGCAGGTCGCCTACCGAGGGCTGCCAATCATCATCCTTACTCACGTAAATAACCGAATCGGTGTCGTAATATAAAACACGTCTATCTAAACGCTCGAGGTAGCTGTATAGTTTTAAACGTGCTAAAGCCGTCGTAAACGCCGCGATTACTACGCTAGTTAATGGACTAAGAACGACAGCCTTATCACGGGATACCCAATTCAGATATAGCAGGTTATCGTTTACCGGTAGCAGACGTTTAATTTCTTTATCATTGTCGTACAAATACAACAATAGCATCTCGCGAGTTTTCACAATTTCCGTACGCGTTAAGTTATCCCGCTGACCGAACTTGCCCCAGAAAGAATTTAAACAAAGCTTCGCGACCGAGCGTAGCCCTGAATTTTTCTTCATGTTAGCAGCGTTCAACCGGATACCCTCAGCGCGTTCGTAATAGTCAATAAACTGTTCGCGAGACGCCTCGTCAATACAGTGCTTGGGCTACCCGTTAGCCTCCTGTTTAATCTTTAAAATGTATTTACATACTCTACAAACAGGCCGTCCTCGCGTGTATCGGCATTATAAATTGTCGTATCGTACGCCCAAATGATAGAAACCGATATATGTTGTGTAGGTAGCCGTTTTAATTATTCAGATGCGGAAATTAACCCTTCATCTTTTCTTCTTCAAAACCGCAAGCCGGCAGTGCGCTAAGACGCATATGAAAATAATTAATGCTGTCGATAAAACTAGTACGGCCCACCCTCATCGATATAATTGAATTACCTGTTAGAACGTGGGGTGGGCATATCCGTGCAACATTCTACGATATTCCGTAATATAAATTGAGCATCGAATGCCTTGGCATTGTGTGCAATGCACACTATATTATGAAATGTCATAGTAGATCGCCCAGCCAGATTTATAAAGTCTGTAACGATATTGTTGTTAAAAACCAACTCACGCATAACGCACCACTCGCAAATGCCTAACGGTTGCTGTTCGCCCACAGATAAACAAATTTCGCACAACTGTTGTGCGACACAATGAGTGACGATGTGCTCGTGGGCATCGCCCATTGTACCTGGATATACCTTATCTTGACGCGTTTCAAAATCATAAAATACAAAAAGCATTTCAGGGTGTTTTGCAACGGTGGTGGGTTCACGTTCTTCTTTGCGCTGTTTGACTAATTGCATATAGCAGCGCTCGTTGAACACGTGCGAACGACAACACAACCGGCAAAAACTAACACCGCATTTGTGCACCTTGTGATCTCTGTGAATGAGTTTTTCACAAGTTTTACAAATACGGTATAACTCACAAATAGACTTTCGTGCACCCATCGTGACTTCGGTACGTCTTTCGAGAGGTTTTAGACGGATGGCGAAACACACAGCACCGAAGAACAAGCGACTACAAATCGTCGCACGAGCGCTCATTGTTTACCGGACCTGAAGACATTACTGCTTGCGCATTCCCCGCTACAGAGCCAGGTACGAGCTCTTTGTCGACTGTTGGGACAACCTCCGTAACGCAGGGCGGTACACAAAAGCACCGGGGACATTTGCTTGTGCACCGATGCTCCGAGATACGACGGTAAGATTTATTGCAGGGTATACAATAATTCTTACCAAGCACTGCACCCATTAGATTGGTAATAGGTGATTAGTGTTTTAAAATAGCACTATACGCTATATTAACAATCTCAGACGGTAACCTTGTTTCAAAAGACGAATATCCATTGAAAATCGGAGGCTCACCGCTACCGAGGGACTCCCAATCGTAAACTACAATTGCAACCCTCGAAGGTGTGAGGTATCATTTTAAATTCTGTATTTCCGAAATACCACAGCCTTCTGCAGGGATTCGCACTCGAGCCTTTTTGACAAGAGCCCGTGCTTCCTTGTGCAGGTCTGGCGACGCCCTATGCTTTATAAGGTTTCAGGCTTTTGTCGACGCTGCACTACGGTCACGTTTGTGTTTATTGTTCGCTAAGGCTGCAGCGATCGACTGTGGAAAACACAAATTGTCGTCGTTTCGAATAATAGAAACCGATTTGCTCTTCAGCATAGATACACGTATCCCTCGACCACTGGGTGCTGTTACGCATGTGACCGTGAATCGTAGCATGTGAGATACCGCGAGCACTCTTGAGCTTTGATTCACGGCACACATCAAACCCCATAGCTGGTCGTCGGTGAACCGTGCTATAGGCCTGAGCGATAACCCCGCTGCACCGTTAGCCAGCTCATCCGTAACGAATCCTACACGTATGAAATCCGTATCATCACGATCCTTAACAAAGTGATGATAAATACCGCTCATGGCATTTTGGATCCATGTGATAGGATTTGTAGATGTAGGAGGTGTAAGGTGAGATGAACTTGCCGCTAAAACCCCAAAACGCTTTAAATATTGCTTTCCTTCCGCGTCTACGAATGTAAAACAATTTCCCGGTGGTAAGGTGATGTTAACATCGTTTAATTGTAAGTGAGATTCACCGACGATTTCATTAGGCCTGTGAACGCTCTGAATACTTGTACCGTAGCGACAACGTTTATTACTGTCTGCTACCGTGTTGGACAACATACTACTACTACTACTACTACTACTACTACTACTACTACTACTACTACTACAACTACTACTACTACTACTACTACTACTACTACTGTTGTGTTTATTATTATTATTATTATTATTATTATTATTATTATTATTATTATTATTATTATTATTATTATTATTATTATTATTATTATTATTATTATTATTATTATTATTATTATTATTATTATTATTATTATTATTATTATTATTATTATTATTATTATTATTATTATTATTATTATTATTATTATTATTATTATTATTATTATTATTATTATTATTATTATTATTATTATTATTATTATTATTATTATTATTATTATTATTATTATTATTATTATTATTATTATTATTATTATTATTATTATTATTATTATTATTATTATTATTATTATTATTATTATTATTATTATTATTATTATTATTATTATTATTATTATTATTATTATTATTATTATTATTATTATTATTATTATTATTATTATTATTATTATTATTATTATTATTATTATTATTTTTATACAAGGAGTTGCGGAATCCTTTTTACGGATATCCTCCAGTCTTTTGAACTGGGGGGGTATGTGGGACTCCCAAAAAAGTAGGCCTACCCACTAAACCGCCCTCTCCTTGTTGCCCTCCCCCAGACCAGGAACTATTTTGGTATTACTTCTGGCTGGGGGTTCTGTCCGTGTTCGTTCGTTCGTCTTGCTGTCTGTAACCTGTCGCGTCACGTCAGTCTGTCTGCTCGGTTAGGTGAGGCAGCCGTCTACGTTTTTTCGTCGCAGTATCGTCTCTGTATAGGTGGCAACTAGTTGCCACCATTCTGTCGAGTGGAGCATCACCTGAACAATGTTGTCCGGGGTGATGCTGCCAACAATCGTCTCCAGTTCCAGTCGGAGTCCTGTCCAGCGGTCGCACACAAAAAATGTGTGTTCCGCGTCGTCTCGTTCGTGTCCACAGTACTTACAGTCTGGCGTCCGTACTCTGTCCATGTTATAAAGGTACCGTCTAAAGTAACCGTGTCCCGTCAGGAACTGGGTGATGTAAAAATTTACGTCCCCAAAATCCCTTTCGATCCACGGTCTCAGGTCCTTTATTAGTCGTTTTGTCCAGTTGCCTGTCGCTCTTTCTGTCCATTGTTCGTGCCAAGTCTGTATCGTCTTGTCGCGTTCCGCGACCGCCGCATCTTCCCGTCTTATGTCCGCGCTTCTCTCGTAGATCCTCTTTCGCTCGAAAGCTAGGAGGTCCACGGGGATCACGCCCGCAACCACCAAGACTGCTTGTGTAGAGACAGTTCGGTAGGAGCAGGCGATCCTCAGCGCACCCTGTCTTTGTACCGTTGTCATGGCGTGGCAGTACTTCTTTGTCTTCAGGGCATCTGCCCAGATCTCCGCGCCGTACAGGAGGATCGAGTGGGCTGTCGTCATTAGGAGTCGTCGTTTTCCCGGTCTCGGCCCGTTTGTGTTGGCCATTAGGCGGCTTAAGGATGCTATCCTCTTAGCCGCCTTCTGGCATGTTTTTTGTATATGAGGCCAGAAGGTCATCTTCGTATCTAGGGTCACTCCCAAGTACTTGACTTCACCTCCGGCCTCGATTTCGTCCGTCCCGACCCACATGGGTAGTCTCGTCTGTATGCGTCTTCTGCTAAGGAAAGTCAGTTCTGTCTTTTCTGTCGCGAGTTGTAGTCCGTGGTCCGTCATCCAACGGCCCACTCGCCGCATCGTCTGGTTCAGTTTTTGCTGTGCCAGGTCTGGAGATCGCTCGGTGATCACCGCCGCCACGTCGTCAGCGTAGGCGACAAGGAAAACGCCAAGCGGCAATTCCAGCCTGAGTAAGCTGTCGTAGAGTCCGTTCCAAAAGTCTGGTCCCAGTATGGACCCCTGTGCAACCCCCGCGGTGATTTGTCCCGTCACCGGTCCTTCAGTCATCTCGTACGTGATCCGTCTGTTTCTTAGGTAGTCGCCCACCACCCGAGCCAGGTAAGCCGGAACCCCGAAGTTGCCTTCAAGCGCCTCCAGGATGTCAACCCACCTGGCCGAGTTAAAGGCGTTCCTGATGTCCAAGGTCGCCAGCAGAACGATTGGTCGCGCTGCATGGCAATGTCTCTCCAAATCCAGGAAGGAATCGACCACTTTTTGTATCGCTCCAATCGTTGATCGTCCCCTCCTGAAGCCGAACTTCCGGTCTGAGAGGCCTCCGCTGGTCTGTATCGCGTCCGTCAGTCTCGGTTTTAGTAGTTGTTCATAGAGTTTACCCGTTGTGTCGAGTAAACTCAGCGGCCGGTAGGCTGACGGCGTATTGGGGTCGCCCTTACCCTTAGGGATAAGAACTAGCCTTGCCGTCTTCCACCGGTCACTGAACGTTCCCGTCGTCAAGCTCGTGTTGTACAGGTCAAGAAATATCTCCGGCCTCAGGCGAACCATCAGCCGGAGAATCTCCGCCGGCACTCCGTCTGGTCCCGGCGCCTTGCCAGTCTTCATCGCGGCAGTCGCTTTGAAGAGCTCCTCCGCGGTAAATATGGGGGCCGCCGGGGCCTCCGTGTCGTCTGTCACGTTCGTCCGTATCGGGTGGGTCGGAAACAGTCCGTCAACAATCCGTTCTGCGGTTTCGGCATCTTTGAGTTCAAGTGGAACTCGGGCCCCTAGTTTGCCAGTCACAATTTTGTAACCGGTTCCCCAGGGGTCTTCGTTCACCTCCTCGCAGAGCTGATTATTATTATTATTATTATTATTATTATTATTATTATTATTATTATTATTATTATTATTATTATTATTATTATTATTATTATTATTATTATTATTATTATTATTATTATTATTATTATTATTATTATTATTATTATTATTATTATTATTATTATTATTATTATTATTATTATTATTATTATTATTATTATTATTATTATTATTATTATTATTATTATTATTATTATTATTATTATTATTATTATTATTATTATTATTATTATTATTATTATTATTATTATTATTATTATTATTATTATTATTATTATTCGACAGGGGGAGGTGTACCTGTACGTGGCGTGTCCTCAGGTGGCGGATAGAGGATACTTGGCGTTCGTAAGGAGGACACACACTGCGCTGTGCTGAACCTGATTGATCGGCGAGTTGGAGCGAAAGCCTCCGCGGACCAATCACGCCAAGCTAAAGTGTTAACTATTTTGCTGATGGCTGCATGGCCCCAGGGAGTGGTGTCTTAAACGGTGTCTTCGGGATAACAGGTACGGTTCTAACGCTCCTGGAGAGGAAGGTGAAAGCGCTCATGGAAGAGAAAGAGCGCCAAAACAAACTTCTGCAGGGCTACATAGTAGCGGTGTACGACTTATGCAAAAACATCTCAACTACCCCGAAGAAAATCAAGGAGGGAGCGGCAGATGCCAAAACGGCACTAGCGGCCACAATATAAAGCCGCGGAGAATGGAAGAAAGCGTACCTGCTGGTGGAGGCGAGAAAGCCCGTGAGACCCCAAAGGCGGGTCTCTGTGAGTATTGGAGCCACCGCCAAGGGGGAGGATACCCTCACACCAGCGCCGCGGAGCAAGAGGAAGAGGCAGGGTATTCCGAGTCCGCAAGGAGGAACCACAACCAAGACCGTCACAAAGAAGCCTCGCGAGGATGAAGAAGGCTTCACCGAGGTAACGCACAAGCAAAAGAAGGGAAATAATCAGGCGAAGCCGACTGAAAAGAATACGAATGAAGCGTCCGAGAATAAGCGCAGCTCCCGGCAGGAAAGAAAGCCGAAACCACCACCAGAGGTTGTCGTGATCAAACCAGCCGAGAGCAAAAGATATGCCGATGTCCTGAAGAATATACACGGCGGCGTAGATCCCGGTAAAATGGGCGTGCCGGTCAAGGGCATCAGGCGAACATAGGCAGGCGACCTGCTGGTGGAGCTCAGAGCCGCGGCCGAAGACAACGAAAAGTTCGGCAAGGCCCTGCAAAAGGCCATTAGCAACAACGGGAGAGTAAAACAGCTGACCCCTCGATCTACGGTGGAAATCCTCGACATTGACGAGGTCACCGAAGAAGAAGAAGTTAGGTGTGCCCTAAAAACCCTACAGCAAGAGGAGAACTGCGGGAGGCCAGGATTTTTCTTACAAAAACAACTATACATGGAAGCAGAATGGCTATTGTGGAGCTGAACTCACTAGCGGCTACAAAACTGATGCCAGGCACCTCAAAGTTGGTTGGGTTAACTGCCACATTAGGAAGAAGGCGCAGGTCGTAAGGTGCTTTCGATGCCATGGCTTTGGTCACCGTTCCACTGAATGTAAAGGCCAAGACTGGTCAAATCTGTGCTGGAGATGCGGCCGTTCTGACCACAAGGCCTCAGCCTGCGCCAAAAAGCAACACTGCCTCACTGTGCGGAAATTGGTGGCGAGACCAAAACGGACCATGTCCCAGGGACATATAGTTGCAGGGCCCTACAACTAGCCACGAAGCCCACAGCCAAGAAATGACCGTGTTCCTATAGGGAAATCTACAGCGTAGCCGGTTCGCGCAAGATATGCTACAACAGTAGGCATTCGAGGAAAAGGCGGACATACTGTTCATCTCGGAACAGTACAACGACCCCCTCGACTCAAAGAGGTACTCTGACACGACAGGAACGATAGCGATATGGCTGGTGAACAACACGAGACTTCCGGTGAAAAACTGCGGGAGAGAAAACGGCTTCGTGTGGCTCGAATGCGGCGAAGTCACCTTCGTCAGCTGCTACCTCCCGCCGAACGAGGGGTTAGGGGTCTTCCGGCAGAAACTGGAAGCACTGGAGGATACGATCCAGAACTTCAGTGGCGAGGTAGTGGTAGCCGGAGACTTTAATGCAAAATCCCAGGAATGGGGAATAACGTAGACCGACACCAGAGAAAATGAGGTCGCTGAGATGGCTGCCAGGCTAGACCTGACGGTCCTGAAGACCGGGACCAAGTCCACTTACCAGGTGTATGCATAAGTTTTTTCCGGTTTAACTAAGAGATGGCGCCAGCGAAAAGTACGCAGCGTATTAATTTGACACATACGTCATTTTGTTCGTCTGACATTAAGCTACAAACACACACAAGTTGAGCCCGCCAAAAACTAGCGTCTTTGTTTTATCGTTCAGTGATCATGTCGAGTTTTGTGCCTGAAAAAGAACATTTGCGGCACGCATTGCTTTTCTTATTTAATCAAAAGAAAAAGGTTGCTGAAAGTCAACGTTTGCTGGTAGAAACATATGGTGAACACGCTCCATTGATTAGAACATGTGAGACATGGTTTCGACAATTTAAAAGTGGTGATTTTAATGTGAAAAACAGTGAGCGCTCTGGTAGACCACAAAAATGCGAAGACGAGCAATTGCAGGAGTTATTGGATGATGACCCAACTCAAACTCAACGGCAATTAGCTGAAGCATTACATGTGTCACAAGAAACAATCAGCAGACGTTTACGAGTAATGGGGAAGATCAAGAAACTCGGTAAATGGGTCCCACACGATTTAAATGAACGTCAAATAGAAAATCGCAAAGTCACTTGTGAAGTGCTGCTTCAACGCCACGAAAGGAAATCATTTTTGCATCGAATTGTGACGGGTGACGAAAAATGGATTTATTTTGAAAACCCGAAGCGGAAAAAATCGTGGCTTTCACCTGGCGAAGCCGGTCCTTCAACATCAAGGCCAAATCGCTTCGGCAAGAAGACCATGCTCTGTGTCTGGTGGGACCAGAGCGGTATTGTGTATTATGAACTCTTGAAGCCCGGCGAAACCGTTAATACACAACGCTATCGCCAACAAATTATTAATTTAAACCACGCATTAACCGAAAGACGACCGGAATGGGCCAGAAAACATGGCAAAGTGATTTTGTTACACGACAATGCGCCGTCTCACACAGCAAAAGCAGTGAAAGACACCTTGAAATCGCTTGGATGGGACATTCTTCCGCACCCGCCGTATTCGCCAGACCTGGCGCCATTTGACTATCACCTCTTCGCATCAATGGGGCACGCGCTCCCAGAGCAGCACTTCAGCAATTTCGAGGAAGTTGGAAAATGGCTCGATGAATGGTTTGCCGCAAAAGACAAGCAGTTTTTCTGGCATGGTATTCATAAGTTACCTGAAAGATGGGCGAAATGTGTAGAAGCCGATGGCCAATATTTTGAATAAAACAAAAATTAATTTCCCTTGAAAATAACGTGTTTTTTTTACCAAAAAACCGGAAAAAACTTATGCATACACCTGGTATAGGAGGCCAGGGTGCAGGGAAAGTATCCTCGACCTGACCCTTGCCACGCCAAGGACAGCAGCGAGGATAATGAGATGGCGGCTCGAGAGTTACACGGCTGGCGATCACTAGTTCATAGTGTTCCGAATGAGGGCCGTGGAGGACAGCAAGCGACGAACAACGGGGACCGATCCACTGGAACGTCACCAAATAGGACCAGAGGGCACTTCTGAGAGCGTTGGCCAGAAGGGATGTCCTTCTGGAAGAAGCCAAAGACGCACTGGCTACCAGGGAGACGACCGAACAGCTGATCGGGAAAACGATGACATTCATTGTGAAAGGCTGCAAGGAATCCATGCCCGTGAAGTCACGAAATAGGCACAAAGAACCCACGTACTGGTGGACGCAGGTGATAACCGATCTCCGGAGGGACTGCCTCAGGTGGAGGCGCTGAGCGCGAAGAGAGCACAGGAGGACCGGAGACAACCAGTCCACCCGGGCCTACAAGACGGCGAAGAAGAGACTGGTCATTGCGGTGAAGACCAGCAAGGCCCGATGCTGGAAGGAGCTATGCGAGGAGGTCAACCAGGACACTTGGGATCGGGGTTACCAAATCGTCACGCGAAAGTTATGCAAAATGGCACCAAAAGGAGTGAAGGAGCCGGAAACAATGGAACGCATTGTGGACGCTCTCTTTCCACAACAACCACCAAGGGAGGAGAGGATGTTTCCGCAAGAAGAGGAGGTGCCTGCTTTCAGCGTAGCGGAGCTACGCGATTCCGCAATATCCATCGCGAATCGCAAAGCACCCGGCCCTGACGTAATCCCCGCGGAGGTCATAAAGATCATAGCGAAGGAGTATCCCTAACTCCTGCTGAACATGTACAACCTCAGCCTTCGTGCCGAGGTGTTCAGCTAGAGGTGGAAAAGGCAGCGGCTGGTATTACTCGACAAGGGGAAGGGTCCGTCAATAATTGCGTCATCGTACCGGCCGCTATGTATGCTAGACACCGCGGAGAAGGTCTTATAGAAGATGATCCGCGCCCAGTTTCGGGCCACGGTTGAGACATCGAGAGGACTCATACAACATACGTTCTTAGCGTATGATCGGTGGGTGGCTGAGAGAGATGTCTTAGAGACAACCCTTGGGAACCGAGAACCTCTCAGACCATCGTACCGTCGACGCTGGAGTTCCAAAAGAACTGGGAAGCAGTAGAGACGTACGCGGAGATCGTACTACGGAAGAAGAAGAAGGAGGAGCAGCAAGATCAAGATCGCCAGAACCCCTAAGCCCGCTCGCGGGGGCAAGGAAGTAGTGCGACCGAGAAGATCGCCATAGGAGGCTCGCCGAGGACAACGAGGGAATGCCGGAAAGCGGTTGTGATAGCCCATGATTCTGAAGTAATGCGAAAGCTGTTCCGGGGTCACGGTGCTGGAGTCGGGTGGGTGGTTTTAGTGGGTAGGGCCAATTAATTAAAGGAGTCTCACACTATCGGTGAAGTCAAACTAATCGGTGTGCGTAAACGCATTTCCACCTATCATAGAAAAAACTTCTACTACTATCAGCGCACCTGCGAATACCACTACTATCTACCTGGTGGAAGCCATTGTGAGGCGCATCGAACTCCACAGGGGATCCCGCTCTTGACGACGACGACGACGACGACGGCGAGAGGCGTACGAGCTGTAATTTGAGTAATTACTCTTCAGACGGTCCAGCACAGGCCCCGTATAAACGGATGGCTATCAGATCTTCGTCGTCGTCGTAGGGGTCAGATTCAACACCGACATCTCTATTTGCGTTGATATATGCTACAGTGACCAACCAAGCCACATCCTCATCAATAGGTATAAAAATACCCCTTTCATGAGGTGGTGGTGACTTGTTTTCGTTTGGCTGTTGCCATACGAGTAACTCTGAATTTATAAAATAATTTTATTATATAGTTAAATTATATATATAATATAATAATATATATATAAATAATATTATTACATACATATAACATTTAGTGGCAGCGGTGGGATCTGCTGAAGTATAAGTGATAAGTGATTTATTTGAACAAAAAGTGTTTTGGACTAAAAGAGTGACTTTGAAGTGACGACTACGACTAGTGCAAGGACACCGGTGTAGTTCGTGAAAACCCGACTAAGCTAACGCGAAGGCGCGAAGTGTACATCGGTGCGGTGTGACATATCAAAACACAAAGTGTGCAACCAAGTACTCGAGGGAGCTACTTGTGACGAAGCCGTCGCGCAACCATTGGCGACGCACTAAGGTCGAGCGCAGGAACCGCCGAAGGAAAGAGTCCACTGCGCCAGGAAGGACGTCAAGGACCATCTACAGAGGAGAGCTGGAGGACGCCAAGTCGACAGCACCCAGAACAGCGTCATGGAGAGGATCACCTTCAAGATCTTCTATCTGTAAGTGGCAGTTACATACCATACTAATACGAATTGCCGTGATAAGCCAAAGCCAGTTTAGAAACGAGATTTAAAAAAATATCCCACTAGACATATATTTCTCTTGAGATTTTGTAGGAATAATTTAAAGTAGAATTCACCGCGGAATTGGCAATATGCCGGGATCTGGGGGTGCGAAACCGAAACGTAGAGGTAAATCGTTAGAAACTACGATGCCCGGTGAGGGGGTGGACTCTGCAGCGGGTTTAGCTGCAGCTGTCGGGGACATCGCGTTCAGGACGCGCAGAGCGTTTACCCCTCAGACAGGCAGGAGGCCCTCGCAGGCTGACTGACGGCTGAGTTTGGCGTAAATCCACTTAGGGGTGCGTCGTTTGAGGATCACAGTAGAATCGATAGCGACGACGTGTTCAACATGGCTACGAGTGAGCGAAGGCCTGAACGCATAACCGAGAACATGATCGAGCGGGGGATCAACCAGTTGCGTACGATAGATCGCGTAGGTCATCCGACAGCCACCGGTCTGACGACGCGGCTACCACTGCCGGACCGGGTGAGGCAACGATACGAAGTGGTTGACAGGAGTTACCGTGAGTACGAGCGGGCTCAGCGAGAGCTCGAGCTGGAGCTCAGACTCCAAGATCGTGACACGCCGTCGGCACGGCGAAACTTTGCTGACACACTCAACGAGGTAGGTGCAGATAAGTTTGAACTCATCCGGTCCCTACAGCAGCAAAATGCCGAACTGTTGCGGAGGCTGGAAATAGCAGAGTTGGGAGTACACCCGACTCCACGGCCGCGGTCGAGGCAAACCCGATTCGAGGAGCCGGGTTAACCCCCTGCGGATCCCATGTTCCAAAGATAACAACTGAAGGTGCCAGAAACACAGGGTCGGACGCTCGATTTTGGGCTAGTTCTGAAAAACATCAAGCATTTCGACGGAAGCAACGCTGACGAGCTGGACGCCTTCCTACGATCCTGCGTGACCGTTTTCAAGCGAGCTGTGCCCATGGGTCACGAGATCCTGTTAGAATTGGTACTTAGCAGCAAGCTTGAGGGTAGGGCGGCCAGAGAAATGAAACATAAAATAATCCTCTCGGTAGCGCAGCTCAAGGCCCTGGAGGCTCTGTACGGGAAGCGGAAGTAGCTGCCCGCGCTACAGGTAGAATTTAACTCCTTCCGGCAGGGTTATGGTGAAGATATCGCGGTATACGCTGCCCGGACAAAGCCTATTACCGTCGAAATTATAGAAAAGTTCTGTAAGGAACCCGCCATGACGTCGGAAATGCGCATCGTGAAAAGGTAACGCGAAAGAGCGCCCAGGTCAACTTCGAGAATGTATGGGCAGGTCCAAATTCTGGTGAGATCGCGCAACTACGCTACCCTCCACAAGTCCGTAACGGGAGCGATAGAAATCACCAACATGGTGCAGTCAAAGGGAGGGGTAGGTGGAATACCAAGCCACCCCAGAAGGTCCCGAGGCGCATCACCCCGGCAGGGAGAAAATTGTTTCGCTTGCGGAAAAGCTGGACACATGACTCGAGACTGCATCCGCGATACGGGACGAGTAAGCCTTCCAGTACCCAGTGGAAATAAGTCAATCCATAACATGGAAATAACCTGCAATTACTGCCAGAAGAAAGGCCACATGTGGAAGGACTGCCGGAAGAGACTGTCGCAG
Organism: Cylloceria caligata; assembly: GCA_963942595.1. Classification (NCBI taxonomy): domain Eukaryota; kingdom Metazoa; phylum Arthropoda; class Insecta; order Hymenoptera; family Ichneumonidae; genus Cylloceria; species Cylloceria caligata. The sequence goes on from OZ012704.1 coordinate 26,640,124, forward strand.
AATAAAAGCGAGCCGACGCAGCCGCCCGACGGCCGAGAAATGCAGCCTACAAAGATGCAAGAAATACGGTAACAGCGGGGCCAGATCTAGATACTGCAGACGTTAACACGCTGGGCGCACTGAGGCTGAATACGCTAACTGTCCAGCAGAAACCGGCGAGCAGAGGAAGGAACACCGCAAGAAAAAAAAAGGTGCAGCTGCTACAGGTAATGCTGCCGGCGTCGAGCGCCATCGCCAGCGACTTTGATATCGCTGTACTGTTAGCCACGACCGGAGTACTCACCCTCAAGGCGGACACCGGGGCGCAGTGCAGCATAATCAAGAAAGGCTGTCTCAAACCGGAAACCATAGTTAAAAACAGCACAGTAGAGCTGCAGGGGGTGGCGGGCAAAAAATTTACCCCCCTCGGGACAGCTAAAATTTTGCTCGAGACACTGGCTTTGAATGTAGAGCATTGGTTCTACATCGTTCCGAACAATGTGCCGTTGAAGGTCAACGGTCTACTTGGAATGGACTTTATCAAGCAGCATAAAGCGGACATGCTGCATGGCGAGATGCTTAAGTTGTATTGGCACTGGCGACCGCTACGGGACAGCGCGACGAGGATATATTCGTCACCACGCAGTAGAACTGCCGGCACATGGAAATACATAGGCCTGCTTACAAAGATAAAGCTTCCTTCCGGAAACGGGTCTGATTTGGATGCCGCCAAGGGGAATAAATTTGTCGGACTACCTATAAGGAGCGGAATGAGCCGAGGCAAATTAGCGAGATCCCGTGGCACACCGTCAAAAGCAAATAGAGTGAGTTTAGAAGTTTCTAAACACGACGGGGAAGTGCAACAGCCGACGGCGACACTCGAGCCGTCGGAGATAGCAAAGGCCGTACGTAGCCGACAGGTGAAGACACTGCGCGTAAGCTCAGAGAGCACGGGGAAGAAAGCCAAACGTTTTGAGCAGCAACAACGGAAGCCCAACTTGGTGCCCCCCAGCAGTAAACAGCAAGCAGCTCACGCAGAAATAATGTGCGAATACAAGGGTGTATTCCATCTACGAGGGAATAAGCGACAGCGCATGCACAAGGTGCAGTATCGCGCACCCTTTAAGGTCGAATCGAAAGGCCTAGGATCGCAAGCCTTGCCTGGGAAAAACGTACAATCAGGGCATGGGTTCGGTAAAATGCATACTAATGCAGATGCTCTGAGTAGCATATACGCGACGACACGAGCCCAAGTGGGACAGGAAAAAACATCCCACAAGAAAGAGAAAGATAGCGCAATCGGTTATACAGCCGCACAAAACGGAGAGTCAAAGATACCTAAGGCAACCACGATAACTCGTCGAAGCAAGAGGTTTAACTCGCCCACCAGAAAGAGAAGTGGAGAGGCCGACAGACGAAATGTTAGCGGAAGGAATAGTCCAGCCCAGCAGGAGTCAATGGGACGTACCGCTGTTGGTCGTGGCTAAGAAACCCGATGCCGCCGGAGTCAGGAAAATACGCGTAGTGATGAACTTTCGGAAGTTGAACGAAGCCACCATCGGAGACTCGTGCCCACTGCCCAATATATCTGAAATATTGGATCTGTTGGGACGAGCCCGATATTACACGACGTTGAACCTCGCCTCTGGATTTGACGAAATCCCGATGGCGCAGGAAGACATGGAAAAACGGCATTTTTCACTCCGCAGAGTCATTTTGGGTGTAACCGCATGCCATTCGGACTCGAAAACGCGCCATCGACTTTCTAGCGGCTAATGAACTCCGTTTAGCAGGACTACAGGGCGTCAAATGCTATGTGTACCTCTACGACATAGTAACACACGGAGTAAGAGCTACTCGCGATAATTTGGGCTCTAGCTTAATTCCACCCATTTATTTATGGTACTCGCTTCACGGTCGTGACAGACCACCAACCGCTCACCTTGCTGTTCGAAGTAAAGGACCCAGGTTCTAGACTAAATCGTTGGAAAATAAATTTGGCGGAACATGTGTTTAACGTCGAATAGAAGGCAGGTAAGCGCAACACAAATGGCGATGCGCTAAGTCGAATATTCATTACTACGAGGGCCCAAGAGAGAGCCAAGGATATAGCCTGTGGATCTGAGGAGGATAGCACGAAGGGGCAACTCGGCACAGCGAATGACCGCACGAAGAAGAGAGCCGAAGACAACCCTTACAGCCGTGGTAGTTCGTCGGAGCAAGAGGTTGAGCTCGCCCACGAGACAGAAAAGGACAGCATGTGCCCGGGTACGGACAGCCGCACAAAGCGGAGAGCCGAGAATACCACAAGCCTTCACAGCAACGAGGCAGAGCGAGAGGCAGCACCTGCCAATACTTCAGAAAAGGATAGAGAGATCCGAAGCGTGCATGCAGGTCGCTCTACTGTACGCTCTACCCCACAGCCCAGCCGCGTAGCCGTGTGGACGAGGAAGGGGCAAAACACGCACGCTAGCAGGGCAAGGCACTTGTAAGACTGCGAGCATCACTGAAAAAAACAGAGTGAGCGCAGCGCAACATGGCCGACCCGTAAGGCACGGAAGGCCGCGAAAAGAAAACGTTGCAAGTGTTACGTCCTGACGTAACCATGCTCCAATATCTATCTTTCTTTTAAAGAAGATCATAAACCTGCATCGTTGTCGAGTCCTATAGCTACCAGAGATTATACAGGTATAATGACGGCGGGAGGGGTGAGACCTGCAGGTACGCCGAGGCAGGGCAGTGGGAACACATGGTGCGCGCCAGGAATGTACGGCCAGGTTCACCACTGTACTTGACAACGAAAAACCAAGAGTTGGTAGGCCACTGCCCCACTCTAAACGGCCAGCGTAGAGGGACCCGAATCTCGTATCAAGAGTCTTCCTTCTACGGCCGGTGGATATCATTGGCGGCGCGTGTCATCGAAATCTTTAATTGATTCATGTCCGCGTGTTCTATTGGTGACTGTCGGGTGGTCACTTTCTTCCCGCGTCATATACCGTATCTGGCTTACGAAGATAGACCAACTGCCGTGGCAACCTTTTCGTTGCTTTAGAAGTCCCTAGATGCTACGACGAATGATGCAATAAACAAGAATATTACACGAAGATAGACTAACTGCCGTGGCAACGTTTTCGTTGCTTTGAAAGTCCCTAGATGCTACGACGAATGATGCAATAAACAAGAATATTACACGAAGATAGACTAACTGACGTGGCAGCGTTTTCGTTGCTTCGGAAGTTCTTATATCTGATGACGAATGATGCAATGAACAAGAATATTACACGAAGACCTCTGTCTTATTAATGGTATTGATAGAAAATTGGAATTTGTTTTTGACTACAGAACACCAAAAGCCCAAAAGGCATTTCTTCAGAATCTCTGAACGTTTAAATATAAATTTAAACACAATCGTAGCAAAGATTTGGACTTCTTATGAAGTAAATACTTAAACTATGGTATATATATATATTTAATAAGTAAATCAATAATTTAAAAGGAACAAACCATTTAAACGGAAGTTCGATATAAGAGCTAAACAATAATATCATACAGATAATCGGAGTTAAAATAGGATAGAATAAGAAAAGACGATTCATATTAGTCATTGGGTAGATGGTAAAGATGACTCGAAGCTCGGGTCACACCCGAGACGATGCCGTCTTTCCCGTCTCTCTCTGTGTTAACACCATAAGACGAGGAGTGTTCCCTCGCAACAATACATATTTATAGAACACATACTTTGTGACCCAGTGTGAATGTAAGCAGCCATTTGATATAGAATCATTTAAACTGATGAACAATTTTGAGCTAAAATTATGATAGGAACTCAGAAGAGAAATGCTTACTTAAAAGGACACAAGAAATAATTGCAAATATGAAAATTTAACATTATAGAAAATTGAAAAGCCAATATATTGTTTTAACTAAACAGTTAGGATCATGAGAGGATATGAAAACCATAGACAGTTTGTTACTATAGTAGTTATATATACCCATTTACGTTACACATTATTAAGAATTAAAATAAGTTTAACATTATCGAAGAACTATATTCGGTATAAGTCATAAAAGGGACAGCGGAAGCGACTCGGATCTACAGCGCAGCGTGGCCCGAAACCCTCGACACCTCGCTGCCTGACCAAGGCGCTTTTCTCTCTCTCTCTCTCTTTCGTTTTCTCTCTCTCTATGTCTACGCGTGCCACCGAAGCAAGGAATAATCCTTCAACCATTTCGCGACATGTGGTATCGCCTCGCATGCAACTCAAGAAAAGAATCAAACGACGATGACGTCACAGCTAGAAGGAAAAAAAATGAATCATCGATAAAGTCCAAAGTCCGAGTTCTATTATAATCCCCGCATAGAAAATTAAGCCCTCCAGGACCTATATAAGGACGGGAAAAAGCCCGAAAAAAGGCAGTTGTAGTTAACAGTTAATAGTTGATAGTTCATAGTACAGTCAGTCGCCGAGCAGTCAGTAGACAGCCCGTTGGCGATAATTACCGCGGAGGAACCCCACCCTGTAAAGTCAGCCAAAGTCCAGAGTGAGTACTGAAAATAAAAACGGTCGAACAATCTAAGTTCGGTTCGAATGTACTTTTTCTCAGTTTTAATCATACGGAATTTATCTAAAGTTTAGAAGAAATTGAATTTAATTGTTTTCTCCCGTTTTTGTACAAGTCCACACTATTTATTTCGTTTTACTGTTTTATCGAACCACAAGTATCGCGTTAAGTATATTGTGTCGAGAAATAACGATCGCTCGCGCACGGTAATAGCGAACGTACGTGTATCAATTATTCGGTTATTTGAATGAAATCTAACAGCTTCACGATTCATCGAGTATAACGATTTCTTTTACAAACGATTGGCATTAATTTTCCCTTCCACGCATCGGTTACCGGCAAAACAACTTCACCAGGAAAACCAAACGTAAGTACCAACCCAATTTTTCTAATTAATTTTATCTGACATTTCCGTAAATTTTTCCCCAAGTGAAAGTAACGTACCACTTCCCTTCCCACCTAAAATCCCTTCCTCCGCGGGGTAATTTATCAATTTAGTTTATCGAGACGAGTGACGGGTTAACGCGAATAATCAACGAGCATTCTCAGCCCTGTCCCGAGTAATTTTCCGAAAGGTTAGACTCAAAAGGGGGCTTGCGTCTTCGGTGTTTTTTGTCAGGTGTGGTAAAGGGAGAATTCATTCTCCTTGACCAGAGTACGGAAAATTCACGCCGAAACGCCTCACATGTCTTAAATTAGTCGGTTTTTGTAAAAACACCGCGCGGATTTGACGTAACAAAAATTGGGGGCTCGTCCGGGATCCTAAAAGAATGTTCGTTTTGTTCAAATTAACCAGTCATCTTTGTCGCGAATAAAAATTAATTAGTGAAAATTAAATTAAAGAAAAAGAAAAGTGTGAAGTTAATTAGTAATTTTTGTCGCGAGTAAATTTAATTAGTGAAAATTAAATTAAAGAAAAAGAAAAGTGTCAAGTTAATTAGTAATTTTTGTCGCGAGTAAATTAAAAATCGAAAAAAAAACAAGTTGTGATTTTATAAAGAAAATTGTTCGTATAGTTTGAATTAATTAATCGGTTCTGTCGTGGATAAATTAAATTGTGAAAATTGATTTCTTAAGAAAGTGTCACTTTGGTTCGTGTTAATCGACCGGCCTTTGTAATTCGATTTAATTCATAAAACCCAGCTTTTACCTTTTTACCGCGTTTTCCAGAAGTGATTTAATTTGCGAAAATTGATTTTTTACCTTTTTATTGAGTTTTAGTGAATCAACTCAATTCATGAAAATTTACTATTCCCTTTGAACGCGTTTGCTGTAAATTGTTTAAGAGCAAAAAAATCTAAATTTTACCTTTTTACCGCGTTTTTCGGAAGTGATTTAATTCGCGAAAATTGATTTTTTACTTTTTATCGAGTTTTAGTGATTCGACTAATTTCATGAAAAGTGATCCCTCCTTTCTCCTCAGTTCTTGTAAACGGATTTAATTCATAAAAGTCTAGCTTTTCCCTTTTTTACCGCGTTTTGATATCTTGATTTAATTAGTGAAAATCGATTTAAAAAAAAAAAAAAATTTTTTTTTTTATTGAGTTTTGGTGAATCAATTCAATTAATGAAAATGTACTATTCCCTTCAATAAAAGTATTAAATCTAACTTCAACCTTTTTTTTTTACCGCTGTGTAAATTTATAATTCGATTTTATTTATAAAAATTGATGTAATTGAAAGTGACACTTTCAAGTTGAGTTAGACGATCGGATTTCCCTTTGAGAAAAACTATAAATCGAGAACGTTCGTTGATGTGGTTCGAGTCCATTGATCGACATCGTTGCAAAAATTGATTCGTTTTAGAGAGTACCCGCTATTAATCAAGTTATTTGGTAAGTCTTTTTCGTAAGTAAATTGACCTTGTGGAAATCAAATGTGGAAAGTATTATTCAATAATGACTGTTGAATAAAAACAGATAGAATTTGTATTGAAGGACATATACGTGTATAGGTATATATATAATTTTAAATTGTACTCCGTTGCATGGGACCATTGGAAAAATTAGTGGAACTTCAAGTGCGTATAAAGGAACTCGAGGTTCTCGCGCAAGAACTAATTGAAGAAGTCACGCAAGAAATTTTCTTAAGTCAACTCGGTTTAGAACGAATAAAACAGCAAGAAAGAATAATCGCTAAAACATACGTGAGGAGAACTACAAGGAAAATAGCTTCCCCGAATATTAACTATAGAGAGTAATATTATATTTGTTTCAACCAAACAACCATCAGATTTCTTGTATTGTTTTTATACGATTCGCTCCGTAATATTAACTTCCTTGTACTGTCATTTACAAATATTCAATCAATCTACCAGGCGTTAAAACAGTTGGCATACAATTCTGAAAATATTAGTTAAATTACAAACGGTTCTGTTATTCACTCCTACGTTGCTCATCTTAACAATCCTCTCGAGCGATCCCTAGTATCGTTCACCTCTATTCATCCCTCATAACATTGCACCTCCACCTGCACGTGCTACTCTTCCTAAAATAGGCCTTTAAGAAATTCGCCGGCTCGCTTACACCAGCGGTCAGCATTCTAAAAACCCTACCTCATCCATTCCGATAAAATCAGCCTTTTAGAAATTCGCCGGCTCGCTTACACCAGCGGTCAGCATTCTAAAAACCCTACCTCATCCATTCCGATAAAATCAGCCTTTTAGAAATTCGCCGGCTCGCTTACACCAGCGGTCAGCATTCTAAAATCCCTACCTCATCCATTCCGATAAAATCAGCCTTTTAGAAATTTGTCGGCTCGCTTACACCAGCGGTCAGCATTCTAAAATCCCTACCTCATCCATTCCGATAAAATCAGCCTTTTAGAAATTCGCCGGCTCGCTTACACCAGCGGTCAGCATTCTAAAATCCCTACTTCATCCATTCCGATAAAATAGGCCTTTAAGAAATTCGCCGGCTCGCTTACACCAGCGGTCAGCATTCTAAAATCCCTACTTCATCCATTCCGATAAAATAGGCCTTTAAGAAATTCGCTGGCTCGCTTACACCAGCGGTCAGCATTCTAAAAACCCTACCTCATCCATTCCGATAAAATTAGCCTTTTGGAAATTCGCCGGCTCGCTTACACCAGCGGTCAGCCTTCTAAAAACTCTACCTCATCCATTCCGATAAAATCAGCCTTTTAGAAATTCGCTGGCTCGCTTACAGCAGCGGTCAGCATTATAAAAACCCTACCTCATCCATTCCGATAAAATCAGCCTTTTAGAAATTCGCCGGCTCGCTTACACCAGCGGTCAGCATTCTAAAAACCCTACCTCATCCATTCCGAAAAAATCAGCCTTTTAGAAATTCGCCGGCTCGCTTACACCAGCGGTCAGCATTCTAAAAACCCTACCTCAACTATCCACTTTTCAACCTAACACATGGGCAACCAGATTTGCCCGCGCACGTATCACTAACAACACAATCACTCACGAAACACATTACACTAGTGAAGAGAAATCCTATGTTTCAGCTCCTCACGCAAGTGAGTTCGGGGCTAGCAAGGCTCGTTCACAAAACACATTACACTAGTGAAGAGAAATCCTATGTTTCAGCTCTCCGCGTAAGTGGGGTTAAGGCTGGCAAGGCTCGCTCACAACACATATTACACTAGTGAAGAGAAATCCTATGTTTCAGCTCTCCGCGTAAGTGGGGTTAAGGCTGGCAAGGCTCGCTCACAATACACATTACACTAGTGAAGAGAAATCCTATGTTTTAGCTCTCCGCGTAAATGGGGTTAAGGCTGGCAAGGCTCGCTCACAATACACATTACACTAGTGAAGAGAAATCCTATGTTTTAGCTCCTCGCGCAAGTGAGTTCGGGGCTAGCAAGGCTCGTTCACGAAACACATTACACTAGTGAAAGAAATCCTATGTTTTAGCTCCTCGCGCAAGTGAGTTCAGGGCTAGCAAGGTTCGATCACGAAACCTATCATACAAACAGGACAGACATAACTATACGTACCATTTACTAATTTTGACAATTACCGACCCGAATCATTCATCCATGCCGAAAACCCGTAGAGCAGGAAAAAAAATTCAAGCACAGAAATTAAAACAGCAACTCTTAAAAACACAATACCAAGTTCTAATAATTGCGTGCAAATCGTATAACGAGCAAAACTCTAGAGTCTTTGACATTGAAATAAAAAGCGATAATAAAGCTATTCCTCTCGAAGCTAGAGAAATAACAGAATATAAGAAAAATTGCAACGACACAATTGCAGTACAGAACGACTCCTCGAGGCAAGAAAGGAATAGAAATTTAAATTCTAGTAAAACGAATTGTCCTTTAACGGTAACAGAGAGTGAATCGTATAACAAGCAAAATTTTGGAGTCTCTAGCATAAAATCTACAAAAGATAACGAAGGTATTTTCCTTAACCAAGAAAAAATAACAGGTTTTCAGGGACCTTTAGGTGCACAAACAGAGAAGTATAAAAATCATTCAGACAGTGCAAAGGCAGATTGCACGGGCCTCTCTAACGAAGAGATACCATATTTATTAAGGGAAATTACGTACAAAGCAAACAGCAGTAAAGTCACACAGGGTGTCGACACAGACACACCGAGTGAATATCGAATAAAACGCCTTAAGCAAATCCGAGAAATCGAGCGGAAAAATTTTCTAGACGAACTTGTTGCTGATTACGAAGCTCACTCGATAGAAGGGATACGCTATCACCCGATAGTAACACCTTGCAAGCCTTACTATCACTAAGATCGAATCGTTGAATAAACATCAAGTCATCCTCCCGAAAGAAAAACCACATTTGATTTCACCTCAGGGAAATTTTGAAACGAAATTAAAGAAATAAAACTCTATAATTCTTCTCCGTTACAAGTAATAAAAAGAAAGTCATTCCTATTCTCTTCTCCTGCCCAATTTCTACCTTAATAATATTCTTATGTATTTTTGCATGTCTCTTTGATGCTGTATACCAAAAATTACACTTGTATACTGTAACGGTATTTTCACGTTAGCATTAAATTTTGTTCTTCTGAGGGGAAGAATTCGGGCTCGAACACTAAGATAATTAATTGTAGACTTCTATTGGAGGTATAAGTAAGGTTTATTTAATAAGTTTCATAGAATTTTTGTGTTGTGAGGCTTTTTGGCGCCTTTAACCGTACAATTTCTCAGTGATGTTTAATTGCTCGGATGGTTCCACGCTCTTCTTTACCCGTGAGGTTATCTGATTTTCGACTTCGGCGCTGAGCGGTGGATATCGCAACTAGGCGGTATCGAGCTCAGCCGTCTTGATCCTTTTCCCGCCTGGCTGCTGACGTGCTGTCTGCTGGGCTTGCGTCGTTGTTGCTGGCGCGTCGGTCAGCCGGTATGGACGCCGGGTCTGTGTCCGCGTACGCGTCGTTTTAATTAAAAATCAGAAAACGTTGTTTTTCTGCGTTGTTCCGTGTTCGGCTGTTTGTTTGTTGTGTTCGTGCCGGTTCCGTGTGTTCCGAGCGTGCTTCTCCGTGATAATCGTGGTCCTGGTTCGTGAGTGATCTTTTCTAGGTGTGGAATAATGACAGCTACTGGATTATGATTCCCCAGTGATTATTAATTTTTCATTATTTATTCGATGGATTCCTCCAGAAATCTTTGGCCTTGGACCTGGATGTTCCGGTTCCTCTTCGCTCTTGGTGGGTTGATCTTTTAATTTATCTTTCTCTTCTCTTTTATGCCTGATGGGTAGTGTCGTTTTCATGCGACGCGCTTTACAGAATTCTTGAAATTGTTTCACTCCTAATTGTTTTTCTAATTATCCTAAAATTCTAAATCTAGTTTCTATTGGTCGGGCTGGCTAATGCCCTCCTAATTCTATTGATTAAATATTTTTCCTAGCTTCCTTTCAACTTTTGACTCCAAAGCCCAGTTGCCTTTTTGATGCGGTAACTGATTTACCGAGAGTCTCAGGTTCACTGTATCAAGTCTCTGTGTTATAATTGTTCTAAATATTATTTGTTTTTCTCCTTTCTTTTTCTGTATTATTCTACTTTCTACTTTATCAAAGTCCCTGATTCGGAGACCTCTAAGTGCCACAACTAAGTCTTTTAAATGTATCGATACGCTTCGTTAACAATTCTTCTTATAACTATCTGTACTTACTTCTAATTATTCTACCCAAACCGTCTTAGCCTAGTTTCTTAATTCTCTTACAATAAACCCTAATTATTTATTTTAATGCCACCAATTTCCTCTTCTTAATTTGGCTTTTTAGGATATTTCCTGTTTTATTCACCCGGTCCGATACTGTCCGCTCTTAATCTTGATAAGATCCTTTTCACTCACTTGTGTTGTGTTTTTCTATTTATTAATGTTCTTAATAAATTCGTTGACTAACCCACAACCTTGTCTTTTAACTTCTCTGAATTAATCTGAATCTTTTGGATTTATAAAAAAACTTGGATACCGGTGCACAAGCGAGTTCTGGCTTGGTTGGTTGTTTGTACTGATAAGAGAGCCTTCTCTGTTTGAAGCTGCCTTTTATACTTTTCTCCTCTTTCCCACTCTCTTATTTTAGCTCTTCTTGTCTATTGTCTCATATAATTTCTTTTGTTTCAGCTCGCCCCGCCATCCTGCCCCTACATCCCCTCACTGCCCGAGCGAGGCCAGCCGGTCGCTGACCCGCTATTTTTCGGCAGCGAAGGAATGTGACAGGATCCAGCCTGTCCGTGGTCTCGCCTAGACTACTGCCAATTTAATCTTTTCTTACGTACCGTCCAAATGATCTATGAATATTTATTTATGATGAAATTTATTTATGAATAAATGATTATTTTTGTAGAAGTTTGTGTTTTTTAATTTCATTTTGTTTCCTTTTTTTTTTTCCCTTTTCAGATGTTCTCTATGATTTTATTTATTGGTATTTCTGTTTTATTTATCCTTATCCTATTCTGTTTGTCCCTGATGTCTTGGAGGATTGTGACTACGTCACAATACAATACATTATAAATGAGGTCAACTCGTTCAAAGGTAAGAATTGATGAGTCTATAATCCACGAGTATCCTGAGGAAAAAAGAAAAAGGCTCCCAAAGGATAATTCTAAAAATTTTATACTTGAAACTATAACCGAGTCCCCGTGTAATAGTCCCAGTAATTCACCTCCCAAGCTACCAACTCCGATTTCCGAAAAAATTTCCTCCTCCCCCAGTTCAAATAAGAGTTCTGTTGTGTCCACTGTAGACTCGGACAAGTTAACCGAAACTGTCACCCGTAAAGCGAAAGTAGTCAAGTTTGATCAAGACAGTAACATACAATCACTTGAGTTAACATCTGAGAATATTATCATCACTCGATCCCAAGAAAATATAGAAGACGAGACAAGTTCAACCGATACAGTTGAAATTATAGAAAGCAATTTTGGAAAATATTATAGTCCGGAGTATAGTCCTTTACAGATCAGAGAATTTTCTGACGACGAAAGTTTAAACCAATTTACGAGTCAATTGAAGGAAACGTTAGAAGCAAAGTCCTCAAATAACCCTTTGTCATTAGTCGGGTTTGTCATAAAGCCAGACGACGAGATCAACGAATATCTTCCAGCACTAGTATACCCCACCCCCCGTAACGAAGACCTAGGTCGGTCAATAAAACCCCTCGAAAGTATCGTGGAGAATTTCGAGTCTCTAAGTGAACCCGAAAACACGGATACACCGTTGCAGACCCCCTCGACCGTTGCTAGCGCTACGCCTAGTATAATCCCTTCAGCTAACAGCGATATATTTTACACGCCATTAAGCGGATCGACTCCTTTCGACGAAACTATTTCTAGATCACCTTCCCTTGTCGACAAAGAATTATTATCAACTCCAAAAGGAATAATTGAGAATCGTGAAAAATCCACATTAACGTCAATTATCGAATCCGCACATACTAAAACTAAAAATTTAGTAAAAAAATTACATCTTTTGCCGGAATACAATTTGTCCACTCCCAGTTATTCTACCTATCCCATGGTCAGAGATTCCAGCCCAGACAAGACATTGAATAGAATACCGCCAATAAAAATTGCTACTGAAAATTTAATTAAATCTAACGACTCACCACCAAATACACCTCCCATAATGGTTAATAATAATCAAACATTGTCTCTTCGAGATGCCTTGGCTGTCATACCGAATTATGACGGTCATTCTTTATCACTCGGTATGTTTATTCAGGGATGCAAAGAAGCCTTGGCTATGATGGGGCCAGGAGCCGAATCAAATTTAGTAAGAGCAGTTCGCATAAGAATAATCGGCGAACCTCGTCGCACCATACAGGGGCAAAATTTTGAAACAATAGAGGAACTAGGTAAATTTCTTAAAAATATTTACGCACCTACGCGAAACGTGTATCAGCTCCAAGGGGAATTGGGATCCATATATCAAAGAGAAAATGAGTCCGTCATTGCATATTCCAATCGCGTAAGGGACTTGGGAAATTTAATACTCGAAAATTATGATGCGAAAGAAAATAATCCTTTGACTGCCGCATTTATTAATAACACTAAGGAAAGTCTTCCGACATGTTTTTTACACGGGTTAAAACCGGAAATCGAACAACGTCTACGTCCGAACAATAATCTTGATGAACTCATTAAACTCGCGGTTCAAACAGAAAAAGGTTTAGTGTCACAGGCAGCCTTGCGTAGTGGTGGGCTGGAAACTTCGGGTTCGAAGGTAAATAAACCTGAGGCGAAACGGGGAGTACACGTAGTAGCAAGCGAGGAAGTGTATTGTCAGCTGTGCAATAAAAAAGGGCACAGTGCTAAAGAATGCTCGACCCAGAAGTCTAACCAAGTATTGGATGTCAGTCCACAAAATTCTGGAAATATCGATAAGGGACCGAGCATGTGTCAAATCTGTCAGAAGACCGGACACTCGGCCGACAAATGTTTTAAAATCTTTCCCCCGTTAAATAACAATAAAACCAAGTTCGAAGCCTCTTTACTTACTATTTGCCAGGTCTGTAATAAACGCGGACACACTGCCGATCGTTGTTATAAAATTTTTCCTCCGGAAAGAAAAGAACAGGGAAATATATCTCCACTTTGTCAACTTTGTAAAAATTATGGTCATTAGGCTAATAGATGTTCACGTTTCCCTCCGACCCCCCCTAAATTGATGTCCTTCCCACGAGAACAGGTACCGCAGAATCTTCAATATCAGAATTCAAGTAACATTCGGTGTCAGATATGTAAAAAAGAGGGCCATGGAGCCCATATTTGTCCTTTTCGCAACAATAATTCACAACCGTTGATTAACAATCGATTTGATAACCGAAGGAATTTGGATAATAATGATGTTAGACCCACCGAGATGGGTAGGGAATGTTTTCATTGTAAACAACCAGGTCATTTTATACGGGAATGTCCCGTCCGACGTATTAAAGAAAATGAATATGAAAATTCGGGAAACGGCGGAGGTCTTCCGAGTACGGGTGCGCCTGGGGAGATCCCGCAGAGAATGCATCCGATCCATGTAATTTCCATCACAGCCGAGAATCCCAATCGCGAGTAGTTCGAATTTTTAATGTACAACTACATCGAGAAAGTAGCGTCCCAACGGTTACGGTAACGGCATTGGAAATAATATCTCCTGTCACTCTTATGGTTGACACAGGAGCCAGTCCGAACATTCTAAAGAAACAATTTGTAAGTGAACACATCTCTATAAATCGCGGAGAAATTCTTCAACTAAATGGAATCACAACAAATTCAATTTTTACTTTGGGTAATATTACCGTACAAATTTTCGGACGTTTCGCTACTTTCCATATTGTAGACAATAACTTCCCCATAAAGGAAGCTGGTATATTGGGTTCGGAATACCTCGACGGCAATCGCGTGAAAATTGATTACGAGAAAAGACAATTGAAAATGCAGAATGTAAGAATACCATTTGCAACTCAGGAAACTATTGTTATCCCTGCAGAGTCCACCAAATTGTGCTTCGTGAGAGTAAAAAATTTGGATTTACGGGAAGGCTATCTGCCTCCCCTGGATGCAGGTGAAGGTATAAACATAGAAAGCGGGTTCGTCATTAATGATAATGGTAAAGCTTATATTTACGTAACTAATAGCAATAAGCATACGATTCAAGTCCAGGTACCAGTACTAGAATTAGTGTCATCGGAGGAACTAATTCATAGAACAAAAATAAAAGATCCTAGAAACGATTCAAGTAAATAGGAAAAGAATCCCGAGCTTTCTAAGAGGTTGGGTCAATTAAAAAATAAAGACAATATAAAAGGAAATGATCAAGAGGATTTTCCTCTGTCGGATAAGATTGAGCTACCAGTAGAGGCAATACCCCGCAGAGATACTAAAAATTCTTCAGGGAATATTTTAAATTTTTCGGAAAATGTAAAAGAAGAAATAAAAAATTGTATGGAAATAATTAAAGTCACTTGTGAAACTGGTTTGGAAACAAATATATTGAGTACGAAGGATTGTAAAGTCAAAGTAGAAAAAAAATTTGAGAAATTGCAACACGAAGCCCAAAGCCTTACGGAAATCTGCACGTCGAATCTAACTGAAAATATCACTTGTATGGAACCTGTAAAGATAAATGTACCTAAAGAAAACGTTGTCTATCCGAATTTGATAGAAACGGAAAGAAATTGTAGTAATTGTGAGTCTCGCACCTCACCATACAATTGCCCTGTGTGGGTGGTACCGAAGAAAGCCGACTCTCAAGGTAATAAAAAATGGAGAGTAGTATTCGACTACCGATCACTGAATGAAAAGACAGTCGCTGATGCTTATCCCATACCAAATATTAATGATATATTAGATCAGTTAGGAGGCGCACAGTATTTTTCAGTTTTTGACCTAGCGTCGGGATTCCATCAAATTGAAGTTTCAGCTGAAGATCGTCATAAAACGGCCTTCACTACACCGCGTAGTCATTATAAGTTCGTTAGAATGCCATTCGGGCTACGGAACGCCCCTCCTACATTTCAAAGAGCCATGGACCTCACGTTGAGTGGGATCCTCGGGAAAGGCGTATTTGTTTATTTGGACGACATTGTTATTTATGCTCGCAGTCTCGAAGAACATGAGAATATATATCGCGAATTGATTAAACGACTAGAAGCCGCGAATTTAAAATTGCAACCGGATAAATGCGAATTTTTAAAAAGAGAAGTCGCGTATCTGGGACACATAATCGGGAACAATGGAGTTCGTCCCGACCCTAAAAAATTAGAAGCAGTACGTGAATACCCCGTGCTTGAAAATATCAAGAATATTCGACAATTCTTGGGACTAACAGGTTATTATAGGCGGTTTATAGAAGGATACGCCAAGATCACAAAACCCCTGACATCTCTATTACGTAAAGAAAATAAATTCGAATGGGGACTTGAACAACAAGAGTCATTTGAAATATTGAAAGAAAAACTTTGTACTGCTCCAGTCTTGCAATATCCCGATTTTTCTAAGCCATTCATTTTAACTACGGACGCGTCGGGTTATGCTACCGGTAGCATCCTCTAACAAGGAGAAATTAATAACGACCATCCATGCGCCTACGCCTCTAGAGCTTTGAGTGAGGTAGAAAAAAGATACGATACGTATGAAAAGGAAGCATTAGCTATAGTATATTCCATACTTCATTTTCGGCCGTATTTATATGGGCATTATTTTACTGTAGTAACCGACCATAAACCATTGCTATGGTTTCGACGGGCAACAGACGGTAATTCGAAAATCTTGCGTTGGCGACTAAAACTCGCAGAATACGAATACGATTTAGTATACAAAGCCGGGAAAACTAATGTTAACGCTGATGCACTTTCGAGAAATCCAATTGATGAAACAACCGCGAATGACGGTATTTTTATTATTCAAATAAATCCCTTAACTGGCAACCGTATGAAGGCTAAGCATCAATTGACGGATGCAGAGATAAATCGATTATTAGAAGAACAATCTGACGATGATGAGGATATTATGGAAAATTACCAGAATCATACATTACGCAATTACGAAATAGATGAATGTAATTGGGATCGGGAATCTGTTGACTCTAACGAGCAGCCTACGGAACTTATTTTTCCTCATGGGTCACTCGAAATATCATCCGACCACGAAACGTTTCAGGCGCGTATAGAAGACGAGGTGGATTTACTTAATACGTCGGTAAATAACTCAGGTACGTTTGAGTCTATAGTATTGTTGTGCCGCGGAATATTCCACTCCGTATTTAGTATATTCGGGAATATTCCATAGCAAAGTAACATTGGAATTCGTTCAAGACAGGAAACGAAGTCCAATGCCCGATCGTATGAACGACCCCAAGAACGCTGACGCAGCATGAGCGACTCGCTTGGCGTTCGGGCGAAAGGCTAACGCTAAAATTGCGAATTAAGGGATTTTCGTGAAGACAGTTAGCAACTGCTTTACGAAAGGACAGTATTAAATTAGATTGAAAAGAAAACGGTTGGTTCCTCGTTTAATACTCGAAACAACGCATTATTGTACTTCTTACTTTGATATATAAATAGGCAACGGAAAGTTACCGTTGCTTATAATAAATACTTCCTTTTATATAAATTCGCGTTTCCATCTTTTACTCGAGATCCATCTCCTTATCGGCAAACGATCCCAAAAAAAAATAATAACTTTTAATATTATACCGACTACCGAATAATCCAATTACTCCAATATCCAATTAATCCAATATCAATCAATCCAAATATCCAATTAATCCAATTACAATACAGTAATTGGATTATTCGGTAGTCGGTATAATATTAAAAGTTATTATTTTTTTTGGGGATCGTTTGCCGATAAGGAGATGGATCTCGAGTAAAAGATGGAAACGCGAATTTATATAAAAGGAAGTATTTATTATAAGCAACGGTAACTTTCCGTTGCCTATTTATATATCAAAGTAAGAAGTACAATAATGCGTTGTTTCGAGTATTAAACGAGGAACCAACCGTTCTCTTTTCAATCTAATTTAATACTGTCCTTTCGTAAAGCAGTTGCTAACTGTCTTCACGAAAATCCCTTAATTCGCAATTTTAGCGTTAGCCTTTCGCCCGAACGCCAAGCGAGTCGCTCATGCTGCGTCAGCGTTCTTGGGGTCGTTCATACGATCGGGCATTGGACTTCGTTTCCTGTCTTGAACGAATTCCAATGTTACTTTGCTATGGAATATTCCCGAATATACTAAATACGGAGTGGAATATTCCGCGGCACAACATCCCTCCCCCCTTAAAAGGAAAAATTTTTTCTTTAAAAAATTTTTTCTTCGATTGGTTTCTCGTATTTCCTCTTACAATTTTACTGTTTGATGTTATATAACAATACAATAAAATGTTTCATTTTTTCATTCGTTGACGATGAAGTTTTTCCTCTGCTTCTTATCGTCTTTCGTGCCGAGCGAGTCGTTCTCGGTTGAGGGGACGGGTGCATAACCTGGCCAGCTCGGATCGCGGTTGCTCTTCTGGCTGTTGTCGTCCGATCGGCTCGAGGTTGATGTTTACCTCGGCTGTTGCCGGGGTCGTTGCCTCGCTTGTCCTTGTTGGTGTTCGGTTTCGTTGATACCTATAACATTTAAACAGAACATAGCCAACCAAGGCTATCGGTGCTACTGCACCCAGTGAGTAGAAACTCAGATTATGGATGCGTTGCATCCCGTCTCCGTCGGTATTGAGGTTGTCCAAGATTTGGTCGGCTCGAGCTCCGAGCTTTTGAAGCTCTTCCGGGTCTCGCAACACGCTCTGTGATGGACTTGTCCTCTCGGTCTGCTTAGGGGGTGCCTGACCTTCAATTTCCGTTAATTTTAAATTGAACGATGGAAGGTAGTTTTCCCTGATGACCTGCGACGTTCGCCCGATGGTTCTGATACTGAAATCTCGGGCGGTTACTATACATATGCCTATCAATGCCAGTATGCCTGAATTTTTCTAAATTACCATTACTATATTTAGCTTTTATTTCATTTTAGTGCTCTATAAAGAGCTTCAGGCGATTTGCATGCACTGCCTGAGTTTTTCGTCCCTTTCGGATGACGTAATTGACGGGGGGCCTCTTTTCTACTATTTCGTGAGGTCCCGTCCACTTCGGGGTCAGCTTAGCTGACCGCCCCCTGCGCACCGTCTCGTCACGGAGGAGTACGCGTTCGCCGACGCGGTACTCCTGCACCTCTGCGCCTTGGTCATACGTATTCTTTGACCTCCTTTTCGCGACTTCCAGGTTGTCGCGTCCATGCAGCGCGTAACCGCTCGCGTAGCTCGTGGACGTAATCATCGTAGGCATAGGTGCTGCGGGGCTCCTGTTTCACGGCGGTCGGCAACTCAGCCTCGCGTCCGTACACCAACACGTGGGGAGACAGTCCGGTCCCCGTATGTGGAGTGGTATTGTACGTAAACATTGCGTACGGCAGCCACTCGTCCCAATTTCCCTGATCCTCATCTATGAAATTTTTCAGGTACTCAGCAAGGGTGCGATGTGACCTCTCCAAAGCGCCGTTCGATTCGGGATGATAGGCCGTAGTTTGTATTTTTTTAATTCGCAGCAGTCGACACATCTCTTTGAAGGTCGAGCTGAGGAAGTTCGTACCCTGATCTGATAATATTATTTCCGGCGTTCCGTGCCGGCAGATTAATTCTTCAACGAGCGCTCTAGCGACTGTCGAAGCCTCTTGGTTCGGCAGTGGAATCGCTGCGCTGTACTTGGTCAATGCGTCTTGGATCGTAAGTATGTATTTTTTTCCGTTGACGCTCTCCGGTAGCGGTCCTACGATGTCGACCGCAACCTTTTCAAACGACCTCGAGGGGGTGTCGGTTACCACCATCGGTACTCGTTCTCTTTTCCTGATTTTATTCTTTTGACAGGATTCGCAAGACGATATATAATTCTCTAGATCTCTTCTCAGGCCGGGCCAGTTGTATCTGGTCCGAATTCGATGTAACGTGCGCCGTATACCTTGATGCCCTCCTATGGGGGTGTCGTGGTATTCTCTAATTATTTTCTGGCGGTCATCGACAGAAGGAGTGGCTACGCCACTGCGGCAGTCGCTATACTCTTTTATCGCGCTGTCTTCATCCGTGCTGCAGGAAGTTCGTGGGCTACGGGCCCCGCCGTGCCTCGCTTCCTCAGCAGGCCTTTGCGGTGCTCTGTCCGCAGTTTCTTCACTCGGTGTGCCCACCGGTGGCTCCGTCGTTGGGTCGCTCTCTCTCTCGAGCGGCCTTGCAACGTTTGTCTTTCGCGGCCTTCCGCGCTTCGCGGGTCCGCCATGCTGTGCTGGGCCCGCTCTATCCTTGTTAGCGGTGCTCGCAGTCTTACCAGTGGCCTGCGTATGTAGCTTGCGTGGTCTACCCCTTCCCCGTCCGCACGGCTTTTCGGCGGGGCTGTGGGGTTCAGTAGAGCGTTCTGCAGGCACGCTGCGAATCTCTCTGTCCTCTTCTGGCGCATTGGCCAGAGCGGCCTCTCTCTCTGCCGCGTTGCTAGGCTGGCCCGGGGTATTCTCGGCTCTCCGCTTTGTGCGGCTGTTCGTACCCGAGCGCTTACTGTCCTCTTCTCTCTCGCGGGCGGGCTCGATCTCTCGCTCCAGCGAGCTACTATGGCTATACGGGGTATCTTCGGCCGTCCGCCTTGTGCGGTCTTTCGTTGTGCCGACTTGCCCCGTCGTGCTGTCCTCTTTCGACACACGGACTTCGTTCTTGGCTCTCGCTTGGGCCCTCGTAGTAAGGTATATTCTACTTAGCGCATCTGCATTCGTATTGCGCTTTCCTGCCTTGTACTCTACGTTAAACTCATGTTCCGCCAATTTAATTTTCCAACGCATCAGTCTCGAACCTGGGTCCTTTACTCCGAACAGCCAGGTGAGCGGTTGGTGGTCCGTCACTACCGTAAAACGTGTACCATAAATATATGGTCAGAATTGAGCGAGGGCCCATACTATCGCAAGTAGCTCCTTTTCAGTTGTCGTGTAATTCAACTCGGCTTTAGTCATTGTGCGGCTTGCGTAGCATATTGGCAAATCTTCCCCGATCTTGCCCTGCGAGAGTATCGCGCCGAGCGCCCGGTCTGAAGCGTCTGTTGTCACGACGAACGGCTTTTCAAAGTCCGGATACTGTAAAATGGGGGCCGTGGTAAGTGCAGTCTTCAGTTCCTCGAATGCGGCATCCCTTACGGCGGTCCACTCGAATTTAACGCCTTTCTGGGTTAATTCAGTGAGCGGCTTAGCGGTTTTCGAAAAATCTCTGATGAATTTTCGGTAATAACCGGCTAGTCCGAGGAAGGATTGAACTCCTTTTACATCTCTTGGCACCGGGAATTCCTTTACCGCTTCTAGTTTTTGGGGATCCGCTCGCACTCCCTTTTCAGAAATTATGTGGCCGAGGTACTGCGTTTCCTTTCGCAGGAATTGGCACTTGCTGGGTTGCACGGCCAGCTTTGCCTCTCTCAGCCGCTGCAGCACCTCCCGCAGTCGGTCGTTATGCTCCTTGAAGGTCTTTCCATGTATCACGATGTCATAGGTACACGTAGCACTTGACTCCTTGTAGTCCGGCCAGCGCCGAGTTCATTAGTCTCTGGAAGGTCGGTGGCGCGTTTTTGAGTCCGAAAGGCATTCGGTTATACTCAAAATGGCCCTGCGGAGTGGAAAATGCAGTTTTTTCCTTGTCTTGCTGTGCCATCGGAATTTGGTGAAATCCCGAGGCGAGGTCAAGGGTCGTGTAGTATCGGGCTCGTCCCAGCTGGTCCAATATCTCCGTGATGTTGGGCAGTGGGTACGAATCCCCGATGGTGGCCTCGTTTAACTTTCGAAAATCCACTACTACGCGCATTTTTCTCACCCCGGCCGCGTCAGGTTTCTTAGCTACAACCAACAGCGGCGCGTTCCATTGACTCCGGCTGGGTTGGACAATGCCTTCCTCCAGCATTTCGCGGGTCTGCCTCTCCACTTCTCTCTTGTGGGTCTCGGGCAGCCTGTATGGGTGCACCTTAATAGGCTGCACCCCCTCCTTAAGGGGTATCACATGTTCTATCATAGGCGTGCATGGCAGCCTGACCCTGGTAGGTGGAACACATCTTCGTATTCCCTCGTAATCTCTTCGAGCGCTTTGCGTTCTTCGTTATTGAGATTTCTCGTGTCTAGCTCTTGAGCTAGTCGTGTGAGGCGGTCTGCCCCTCGCTCTGCGCTGACGGTGCATACTTCGGTCATCGCGGCTTCGAGACCGTGACCCACTGCCGTTATCTCTAGCGGCTCAAGTTCCACCACGGGGCGTTGCACCTCGACTGTCTGCTCGCTGGTGTTTATAAGACTTACTGCACAGCTACTACCGTGCGGCGGCGTGATGCAGGCTCCCATTATCACTCCGTTTCCGAGTTCCCTTTTAGCGAGTAGCCCAACGAATTTGCTCGTTGTTGCGGCATACGTGACTGTCTCACTGCGTGGCGGCAGGGATACTCTCATCGTGCCGTCTAGCAGCGGCATGCAATGCCCGTACAGTTTCAGCGTTTCTCCGTGCAGGATGTCGGCCTTGTGGTATTTGATAAAGTCCATGCCCAGCAGTCCATTAACCCCTAGCGGCACGTTATTCGGGACTATGTAGAACCAATGTTCCACGTTTAGCGCCGGTGTCTCCAACACAATTTTTGCTATGCCAAGGGGGGTGAATTTTTCACCTGCAACACCCTGCAGTTCCACGGAGCACCTGCTCACCATGGTTTCGGGCTTGAGGCAGCCTTCCTTGATTATGCTGCACTGCGCTCCGGTGTCCGCCTTGAGGGTGAGTACCCCGGTTGTGGCCAACGGTGCAATTATGTCGCAGTCGCTGGCCGTAGCGCTGGACGCCGGCAGCGTTACCTGCAATAACTGCTGCGTCGTTTTCTTCCTGCGCGCGGGTCTCTGATGGGCCGTGAGTGTATCTATTATCATCGTTTCCAGCGGGCTGGCATAGGTATTCGATCGACTTGCACTTGCATTTACCGTGGACCTTTCATTCTTGCCCCCTGAGTCCCTTGGACGTTGGGGATGCTGTGAAGACTGGGCAGGATCGCTTTTGTTCTGCGACAATCTTTTCCTGCAGTCTTCCCACATGTGGCCCCTTTTTTGGCAATAGTTGCACACGACGTCAACGTTGTGAATGGATGTATTCTCGCTGGGCATCGGTAGGCTTACTCTTCCCGATCTGCGGGTGCAGTCTCGAGCCACGTGCCCTGGTTTCCCGCAGGTGAAACAGTTCTCGTTCTGCTGGGATGGTGCACCTTGGGACCTTCTGGGGTGACTTATTGCTCCACCAACCCCTCCCTTTGGCTGCACCATGTTGGTTATCTCTATGGCCCCAGCCACAGAGTCATGCAGCGTTTGGTAGTTTCTCGCACGCACCAGCACTTGCACCTGGCCGTGCAGGCCGTTCTCGAAGTTGGCCTGTGCGCTTCGTCGTGTGACGCTCTCGACGGTGATCTTTTGATCCTCCGTTTGCAACGGTTCGCAGAGTATTTCGGCGATGTCTACCGTGATTCTCTCCGTTCTTGCCGCATAGGCGGCGATGTCCTCGTTCTGTCCCTGCCGGAGGGAGCTGAACTCCATTTGCAGCGCGGCCAGGGACTTCCGTTGTCCGTACAACGCTTCCAACTCGCTCCTGAGTTGCGCCATGGTGCTGATGGTTTTGTGCTGCAGTTGTCTTGCTGCTGCACCCTCTAGCTTACTCATAACGATCAACTCGAGGAGAGTGTCATGCTCCTCGTCTGCTACCCTGCGGAATATCGTCTCGCAGGACTTTAAGAAGAGCGGCAATGCCTTCGAATCTTTGCCGTCGAATGTTTTTACCATTTTTATTCCGAGGCTGAGGCTGAGCATATTTGAGGGCCTCTGCGTCTCTTCGAACCGCGTGCGTCTCGGGGGCAGTGCGGGGGGCAGGATGTCCTCCATCCCTGCTCCTCCTAACCGTCGCTGGAGCTCGGCAATTTGCTCTCTTAAGGAGTGGATGAGCTCGTACTCGTCCGCACCAACCTCGTTCAGCGTGTCGGCCAAATTCCGTCTTGCCGACGGCGTTTCTGCCTCCCTGAGTTCGCGATCAAGTTCGCGTTGGCCTCGATCGTGCTCACGCTGCAGCCTTTCATACTGGCGTCGCGCTCTTTCCATGTCGCGTTGGCTTCGGTCGACCGCCTCCAACCGATCGCGTACTTTCGCTGGTACCGACCGGGCTGTCGTACCGGTAGCTGCTGAAAAACCTACACGATCTATGGTTCGCATGTTTTCGATTTCTCGCTCAACCATGTCCTCGGTGATGCATTCAGGCGTTTGCTCGCCAGTGGCCATATTAAGCAAGTCGTCGCTAGCGTTGCTGTCGAAATCCCCGAACGACGCACCCCTACGTGGGTTTACGCCGAACTGGGCCGTCAGTCTGTCCGCCAGGGCCCCTTGTCTGGACGAAGGGATTCGCCCCGACGGCGAGAGCTCGAATAGCGCCCTGCGCGCTTCGTAAACGATGTCTCCTACTGCCGCAGCTAAACCGGCTGTAGGGTCTACTTCTTCGCCGGGCAACGTCGTCTCTAGCGAATTGCCCCTATTTCTTGGTCGGGCTCCTCTAGGATCTGACATGCTTGCAAATTTCTCGGCTAACTCTACTTTAGAATATTCCCAAATATCTATTCTACACTGGCTTCGGCAAAATTATTAATTTTGTTTTTTTCAAAATTTCAAAATATTTTTCCCTGACTGGCTTTGATTTTTATCGGCAATATGTACTAATAACGTAACCGCCACTTACAGTATGATGATCTGGAAGGCGGTCCTTTCCATTGCGATGTCCTCGGGTGCTGTTCCTTCGGTGCTGTAGACCCGTTGTCTCGTAGCTTCCCTCGAAGACTGGTCCAGTTATCCTCCCTGGTACCGTTGACCCGTATCTCCGTTGGTTCCTGGGTTCGTCCTTGGTGCGTCGCCAACGATTGCGCGACGGCTTCTTTTCGAGTAGCTGCCGTGCGTACTCGGTTGCACACTTTGTGCGGTTTTCCGCGACTTGACGTGACACCGTCAATCGGGACTTTAAACGGTTGACCGTTACGTCACCCCGCACCGACGTTCACTTTGCGTCTTCGCGTTAGATTAGTCGGGTTTTCACGAACTACACTGGTGTCCTTGCACGCGTCGTAGTCGTCACTTCAGAGTATTCTCAACTTTGTCCAAAACACTTTTGTCCTAATAAATCACGAATCACTTAACTTCGGCAGATCCCACCGCTGCCACCAAATGTTATGCCGGTACCGAGTAATTGGATTATTCGGTAGTCGGTATAATATTAAAAGTTATTATTTTTTTTTGGGATCGTTTGCCGATAAGGAGATGGATCTCGAGTAAAAGATGGAAACGCGAATTTATATAAAAGGAAGTATTTATTATAAGCAACGGTAACTTTCCGTTGCCTATTTATATATCAAAGTAAGAAGTACAATAATGCGTTGTTTCGAGTATTAAACAAGGAACCAACCGTTCTCTTTTCAATCTAATTTAATACTGTCCTTTCGTAAAGCAGTTGCTAACTGTCTTCACGAAAATCCCTTAATTCGCAATTTTAGCGTTAGCCTTTCGCCCGAACGCCAAGCGAGTCGCTCATGCTGCGTCAGCGTTCTTGGGGTCGTTCATACGATCGGGCATTGGACTTCGTTTCCTGTCTTGAACGAATTCCAATGTTACTTTGCTATGGAATATTCCCGAATATACTAAATATGGAGTGGAATATTCCGCGGCACAACAGTATATCCAGAAACATCTGCAAGCAATACCTATTCTAGCTACAAAGAGTCGACCGAGGAAACTGTACTCGACGTTAATAACCCCCGAAACGAAACGAGCGTGCTAGCTCAGAGAAAACGTACCCCTAAGCCTCTCGAAGTAAGCGATAACGAGTCCTCGAGCGACGAAGAACTTGAACTCGAAGCAACAAGAACTTGTGAGCCTCCCAAAGGAAGGATTATAGCCTCCAACATTAAACAATCACGTGACTTATTCTATACTCGTAGAGATAACTTGGTTTATTTTGTTTCTACCAAATGTGAACCTATTGATAGAGGAGCGATAGCACTCCGCGATAATAACGATTTTTTACATTTTAAAAATTTAAAGTTGAAAAAGCCTCAATCGATTGCAAAACGAAGTAATAGATTCAATATAGCCCTACCAATCACCGACGGTTCCGGTGAAGGACCCACATTAATCTTAGGAAACATAGTAGAAACATTGAAAAATGCTCGACATTTAATCGACAAATTATCGCTCCCAACTATTAGTATCGCAAAATCAGATTTTATCTTGAATATACCTTGGGAAAATGTTATCACACAAATTCGATTAATTTTTGCACAGAGTGAAGTAAAAGTTATTATTTGTAACGGGCTAGTTAGACAACCCCTCGTAGAAGATCAGGTAAAAATTATTGAGGAGATGCACTCTTCAGTTATAGGTGGACACAGAGGTGTCAGCAAAACATACAATAGAATCCGTCACGAGTATTACTGGAAAAATCTAAAAGCTGACGTTCAATTATATATTCAACGATGCTTACAATGTCAATTAAGGAAACTAATTCGGGTAAAAACTAAACAGCCAATGATCATAACGGATACTCCTGCCATCGCTTTTGATAAAATTGCTATAGATATAGTAGGCCCTTTACCAAAAACTAAACAGGAGAATGAGTATGTATTGACCATTCAAGACCAATTAACAAAATATTCTGTAGCTATTCCTATACCTAATGCGAAAGCAGTAACTATTGCAGAAATATTTGTCAAACGTTTCATTTGTTATTTTGGATCGCCTAAGGCAGTGCTTACTGACCAAGGTAGCAACTTTTTATGTAAATTCTTGAAGCAAATAGCGAAGTTGTTTAAAATTCGGAAAGTTAGAACCACCGCTTTTCATCCCCAATCCAATGGATCATTAGAAAGATCTCATCACGCACTTGGAGAATATCTCAAGCAATTTACAACGAATCAAAGCGATTGGGACGAATAGGTCGAAATGGCTATTTATAATTACAATACAAATGTACACGAAGGTACTAAGCATACACCCTATGAAATGGTGTTCGGAAAAATAGCCCGAGTCCCCTCTGGGATGTCACCATCGGATATGGAGAAAATTGCTACATACGACGACTATTTAACCCAATTAGTCACGCAAATTCATGATATACAAGAACTTGGTCGAGAAAATTTGATTAAATCCAAGGAAAAATCGAAACAATATCAAGATCGTAAAATAAATCCGATTGAATTTAAAATCGGCGAACCAGTATTTTTGTTGAAAGGACCTAAACCTGGAAGACTTGGTGACCATTACACTGGTCCACACGAAATAACAGCTATATTAACAAAAGGCAATGTACGTATTAAACTTCCAAAAAGAAACGTGATAGTACACTCAAATAAATTAAGGAAATCAAAAATTCCATTGTAAGATTCTATCTTTAATGATTGTTGTTATCAGGAGTACAAATTGAAAATGCGGGATTTTTTTCTATTTTTGAACGTTTATTCTGAAAAAATGGTAACAAATGAATAATTCAAAGTATTGTCCATCGCTAGCCACAACTTTTTCCCATCTTTCTGGCAATTTACGGATACCGTCGCGAAAAAATTCGGCCGGCTTGGCTGCTATCCAGTCATCGACCCATTTTTGGGCTTCTTCGTAAGAATGGAAGCGCTGGTCAGCTAGGCCATGTGTCATCGATCGGAAAAGGTGGTAATCGGAAGGAGCAATATCTGGGCTATACGGCGGGTGGGGTAAGACTTCCCATTTCAGCGTTTGTAGGTATGTTTTGACCGGCGCTGCAACATGTGGCCGAGCGTTGTCATGTTGCAAAATTACTTTGTCGTGTCTTTGCTCGTATTGTGGCCGTTTTTCTTTGAGTGCGCGGCTCAAACGCATCAATTGAGTTCGGTATAGTGCTCCTGTGATGGTTTCGTTCGATTTCAATAGCTCATAATACACCACACCCAGCTGGTCCCACCAAATACAGAGCATGAGCTTGGCGCCGTGAATATTTGGTTTGGCCGTCGATGATGATGCATGGCCGGGGTAACCATATGATTTTTTGCGCTTCGGGTTATCGTAATGGATCCACTTTTCATCACCAGTGACAATGCGATGCAAAAAACCCTTCCGTTTTTGCCGTTCGAGCAGCAGTTCGCATGCAAAAAAACGGCGCTCGACGTCTCTCGGCTTCAGCTCATACGGCACCCAATGTCCTTGCTTTTGGATCATTCCGAGGGCTTTTATACGATGGGAAATGGCTTGTTGTGTCACTCCCAATGAATCTGCGAGCTCTTGTTGAGTTTGACACGAGTCTTCATTGAGTATTGCCTCCAATTCAGCATTCTCAAACTTTTTCACTTGGCCCGGCCGCTCTTTGTCCTCAACGTCAAAATCACCACTTCTAAACCGCACAAACCATCTCTCGCACGTTGAAACCGATGGAACATGACTCGGATAAGCCTCGGAGACCAATCGATGTGCTTCAGCAGCACTTTTCTTCAAATTAAAGAAGTAAATTAAAACTTCCCGCAAATGCTGCTTTGTTGGCACGAAACTCGACATATTGAGAGCTCAAAAAAACTATGAATTTGACACTGCGACAAATTGACACATACTGAAAATTAAAGCTATAAGACGTAGCTTTGACATGAACATAGTCACAGTACTGCCTGATGCGTATAGCGTTAGTAACGCCATCTGTTATCAAACCCGCATTTTCAATTTGTACCCCTGATATAAAAATTTAAATAATAATAATAACAATAATAATAGTAATAAATAAAATAAAATAAAATAAAGGCTAAATTAAATTAAAGTTGATTCAGGAATAATAAAGTTTCATTAAGGAATATTTATTCAACTAGTAAAGTATTAACGCTATAGTAACAAACTTAAGAATATTAAAGATTTGCATCACTATAAAATTAATCAGTCACATCTATATGGTAGTATTAAGTTACACCCAAAAGAATAATAAATTACTAAATGAAAAAAAAAAAGAGAAGAAAAAAAATTTATATATATATATATTTTAATTAATAATCCATATATGTTTTCCCTAATAGGTAACGATAACAATATTGATAACAAGAATCAAGTATAATTTTAGGAAATATGGTGTTTCACTTAAACCAACCGTGTGGAAGTATTACTATTAAGGAAAGGCCTGGCTTTTCAGTAGATCAAATATAGACCCTAGAATGCAGTAGTATTCCAAAGTAAACGAGTTGGACTTTTTACTTTAAGGACAGACTGGGAAACTCTGGAAATTACCACGACCGGATTCGAGACCTTGCAACAAATTATTAAAGGGGTAACGTACAAAAGAAAAACAGAAGTAAAGTTAGTAAAAAGTACGTAATAATAATAATAATAATAATAATACTTCAATAATACGATAGTAATATGCTTATAGTATTGATAGTCTTATAAAAATAAATGTTGATAGATACAGTAATGATAATTCTTTCATAACAATAGTTGTGACATATGATATACCTTAGTGTTGTAGGAATCAATAAATAATTTAATCCTCATAATTACACATAGAAAAAAATAAAATAAAATAGAATAAAGTAATAATAATAATATTTCGTATAGATTAAGAATAACAACGATAATTGCAACGAAAATAATAATAATAATAATAACGTTTCCTACTTTCAAACTATAAATTGCGAATCTTGCGCATATTCATACCTTAATAATGTCAAGAAAAGGGCCACGTGGAAAATTTTTGTTTCAACAAGTCCGTTTAGACAGCTATCATAATTGGCCAGTTACATTTTTAGACCCCGCAGAACTAGCTGCGGCAGGGTTTTATTATACTGGAATAGATGACGAAGTTAGTTGCTTTGACTGTAGAGTGATTATTAAAAATTGGGAAGTAGGTGATATCCCTATGAAGGATCACAGTAGATGGCAAGAACAATGCCGATTTGTACGAAGTATTCCCTGCGGAAACGTACCCATCGGAGAGGACCCACGAAAGATTCCTTTTCCTTGCGACAAGGAACGTTTCGACTCCCGACTGGAAGTAAGAGTCAACGCGACCCCGGATTGTCACGACGACAGACCTCCTATAAGAAGTTCATTGACCCCATCGTACCCAGCTTTTGAAAATTATAGAAAACGATTAGAAAGTTTTACCTTTTGGCCCGAAATCTACGCGTTAGATCCTATACGATTTGCTTCCGCCGGATTTTTCTTTTCGGGAAAAGAAGACGAAGTAACGTGTTTTCATTGTGGAATCGTGATGGGGAATTGGGAAATTAAAGACGATCCTTGGGAACAGCATGCTTTTTGGTACCCAAGTTGTCGGTACCTGCATATGACTTTGGGGACCTCCCCACCCACTCAATACCTAGGTAGGTCTCTGAGCACGTCTTGTCCACCGCCTCGTAGTCCTACTACCCCACCACCCTCTCCTGTTCACAGAAACGATTTCTTTCGACCCCCGACTCCCTGGTCGGAAACACTGGATTTATCATCTTTGTCAATAACGACCACTAGTGACACGCTACTAGACTTTGACCTATGTCGCTGTTGCCGACTGCGATCTGGCGAAGGCATATTCATACCTTGCCTACACCCTAATCTGTGTTCTGGTTGTAAAAGAAACGAAACTACATGCGATATATGCCCTTTAGAAGTAACCCACACTCTGACATGCATTCCCACTAATCGTTAAAAGGAAACAAACCAACATCTCGACTGTCCAAGATTCCTTCGTCAAAGTCATCAACCAGCTCCCGTCAATATTATAATGTTCTGGGACCCATAGTGCTGCAGATCCCACATTTAGCCACACCGATAGTGGTTCCATTTCAAATAATTGTCGCAAATTGAAAGTCTCAATTCCTACGAGAGGCACTTCTTCCCACCTACAGCAACGAATAATGTAATTAAGAATTCCTTTTTCTTTTTATATACCTCTTCTAGACAACAGTCAAAATAATGATAATAACAATAATAAAACAACAGTGTTCTAACTCGATTTCCTCCATAAAGTAATCAAATAAAGAAAAATAAATTTACAAGTTATTTTAACAAGGAATATTATCACACGTCATCACAGACTCACCCGATTCGATTTAATGAACCAACATCCGCCGTAGTGATTGCACGTAATCCTTCTTCGGTATGGGAAATTCACGGTCTGGATCACAAAAAAAAAAAGCTATCATTTTGATACTCGATCAACGAATCTATATAAATCACAAACGTACGACGTGAATTATAGTCCAACGAATGAGCCATCTCAAAGATACCACACGTAAAGTAACAGAAGAATCGATCTAGCACCACCGACGGAACGTACAAGAATAAAAAAATCATACAGGAAAAGCTTCGAATTCGAACTGAGCTGTTTCCTTTCCCAAGACCCCACATTCTTAATCCCGTATATTCAAAAGACCTACACTACCCCCTCTAGTCTCCCAGTAATTTTTAAGTCCTCCTAACTAAGCCGGTTCGCTTAATAACGAGAGGTGTTAATAACTGCACCCTCGTACACCCATGCTAAAACCCCGACTCCCCCACTCCGCATTCACACTAAACGCACTAAGTACCCGAAACACATTATATATATATTGCATCTAATACACCAATAGATATATATATATATGTGTGTGTGTGTGACAGCAGTAATATTTGTGATTCAAGGACTGACATCCCGAGGAAATGTTGCTCATCCTCGTCCTACTCACCCTCAAAGGAGGTATGGGCCTGCCGAACATCGAGCCAAAAAAAATAGAGGACGAAGCGGGACTATATTACGAACCTAAAAGAGACACGTACTTAATACAAGCAGAATGGCAATTAGTCATTTATCTGGATTTACAACCGCTCGAAAATCATCAACCCTGCTTTGCCGACCTACCACTAGACACCATGGAAAGAGATTGCTATCCTTTCTTATACGAATATTGCAATACTTATATCAATAAGGAAGATATAGAATATAAGATCACTCAAATCAATAAGTATTTGTCATTCGCCAGGGAATTAGGATACAGTAATTTTGCTGACACGGGCAGAATACCATTGGATTTTATAGGGACGGCTCGTAAAACACTAAGTTTGACACCCACTGAAACCGAAATTGACTATTATAATGCTCAAATTAATTATGTAAAATCAGAACGCAAAGAGATCATGATCCTGTTGGAAAATCGAACGCACATAATAAACTCAAAATTTCGAACAATCAATCCCCGAATTAAAGTTATGGAATTAATTCATAACCAAACTTGGAAAATGGTACGAGAAGTATTTACGAAAAACAACCCCCGCATTTTGTACACAACGCGTCTTTTGGAATGGAGGAAGAACGTCAAGTTGGTCGCCGATGCTTACCTCACCAGTCTACGAACCCTCACGGACATCGTATACTACGCCAAATTAGGACTCCTCCACTCAGAATTGTGGAACCTTGCTACCTGGGAATCGGTTATTCGAGATATAAAAGAGAGTCAATCACGATTTGCTGTACCGATACCATTAACAGATATACACTCAAGTACCATATCAAGAATTTCTCGAGTTTCAGCAAACTATTACGATGGAAAAATTATCATTATTATACACATCCCCTTGGTAAATCCTAACCTGTATTCTCTGTACAAACTTAACCCCTTTCCTATGTCCCAAATCATCAGCAACACCACGGAAGGAACAGCAAATGTCTACCCAAGAGCTACGTATTTGATGGTCTCCAAAGAACATGATAAATATGCATTGCTTGGCACATCGGAGTTACAACAATGCTTATGGTTAGACACCTACCAAATATGCACACCAAATAATATAATTTTTGACGCTAATTCTCACCCAATATGCGAAGTGATGATTTTGAATAACGAAAATAGCAAAGTGTATGACGACTGCAATATCAGAATTATCAAAGAACAGAACCCCTACTGGAAGCAACTCGAGACGACCAAGGAATGGTTATACTCCCTTCCGGAACCGGAAAAAATGTACATCAACTACAACAGTGAAATTCAAGAAATTGAAATTTGGGGAAGAGGAATCATGCGAATATCCCCAGGATGCTTCGTTAATAACGACCATGTAACCATGTTGGGATCACCTTTGTCTGAGGAAACACCTGGAAAATCGCCCCAACCTAAGACTCCGCTACACATTGCAGAATTATTGCCTCTATTAAAGAAGCCTCAACTGCACCTACAAGCAAACCCCTGGTCAACTCTGACACCTACAACATTTCCCCTGACAGAATCGGGATCCTTACCATTCGGTATTAGTCTAGCCGAAATAAAATGTTACCTGGCGGAAGCCGATACTCACCAGCTGACTATAACTAAGCAACAAACTTTTGTCAAAATTCTCATTTTTGGAGGAATAATTCTAATGACTGTACTAAGTCTCTTCGATGCAATTATCTGCGCTCTCTCTCTCCACAAAACCTACGTAGGATATAGAACAGTACCAGGGATAGAGGAAGACTATGCCTCTAATAGCTATGTATCTATGGAAACTCCGGACACCGGAATACGCCTTCAAGAAATTATATACCAAGTACCATCCTCACCCATCCCTGTTGCATCAATTATTCCTAAACCATTAAATAACTCGAATACTCCCTCAAAAGAATATATTTACGACATCCTACCACCGGGACGGCCTAAGGCTGTAACCACGACAATAACGCAAAACCCCTACTCTAACTTCACCGAGCAGATTTCAGACTCGGTAACACAAAGTCTAGTATAATACTATCTGTTTTTCTTCCCCCCCCCCCCCTCATTCGACAAGAACACCCCGTAAACCCCCGCCTGGAAGAAGTGATAATAGTCTTGGTTACCAACCAAGCATTTATACAAGCTTCCTTACTTCCAAACGGACCAACGCGGTGAAGAATCAAAAATTCTTCACAACTCCCCACTCCGCAACCCTTTCCAGTCTCCAGAAATTTTTCTACCACTAACGGCGAGGAACAAATTGCTTTAGCAAATATTCCCCGCATTTTCCTGTACATAAAAAAATTATGATCGGAAGCTTTTCCGCAGCGGAACAGAATCAATTCCAACACCTATAAATTTACAGATGAACCCTACGTATCCACTACTATGGAGCTTGTGTTTTCTCTGCCGCATGTCCACTGTGTTGGGGGTGATCGGGTACGATTGTGGAGGAGCTGCTACCAACATCACTACCTTATCATTATTAGAGGTAGAAGAATGCGATATTCCCCAATCCGAAGTTAACGTTACGAAAAAATATATACAACTACTACAGATTAATCAATATAGCTCTATCCAAGTAATTCAATGTAAAGTCGAAATCTATCGAGAAATCCATAAATGTGGCATGTTCTCACATACGATGGAAGTACTTAACGGGGAATACGCTTACGTAGATACAGTATCACATGATAATTGCCGACAAATGCATCATGATGGTTCCTTGAAAGTCGGAAAAACTGAGATTACAGGGATTCCTCGTAATTACACCACTACTAGACCAGTGACATTAGCCGGTCAAATAGATCCTGATGGAAGTTGCCAGGGAGTGTATTACTCTGACCCTTATGGTAACTGGGACGAAGTAATCGTCCAAGGAACAGTAAAAATAACTTTAAGGGATTACACAGCTGAAGTGAGTGTAGAATCCAATAAAATACATTAAAAATCAGGAGTAAGATGCGATTTAAATGAGGGCCAATGCATCGATATTGACGGCGGCGATACATACTGGAATCCCCTACCCGAAGACTCCTGTAAATCCAATAGGTACGGACTTCTCTATGAAGGACTCGCTGACGAAACGGTAGACGTCCACACTCATTTTCGGCAAACTATCTATTCTATGTCTGAGGGAGAAGTTGTATTCGCCCTCACCGCCAAAGGAAGAACCTCAATTTGTGGATACACGCTAATACGTACCGAGCATCCCAAACTGCTTATTGTAGAAATTGAAAAAAATAATCCTTTTATAAAAAAAGAGGTAGTCAATGTAAATAACCTAGAAATTTTTTCTTACGTAAATTCCAAATTCGTATACGTGGAAAAACACATTCGCAAAGAAATGAAACAAATGTACCACGATATATTAATACAACGCTTTAATATAGAAAGACAAGTACTACAGAATGCCCTCACTATTGCTAAGCGGTCTCCCGACGAATTTGCCTTCAATGTAATGAAAGCACCAGGCTACATGGCCCTACTAGCCGGAGAAGTCGCGCACATCATTAAATGCATCCCAATAGACGTAAAAATACTTAGGACAAAGAGTGTTACGATCAATTACCCGTACAAATTGGAAACAATACCCTCTATTTGTCACCCCGCACTCACATATTAACGAAGTTAGGAATGCAAATTACCTGTAACAAGCTAGTCGCCCCAATGTACATGCTGGATAGATCCTGGTATAGCATTAATCCCGATCCTATACAAGCAATGCCTCCAACAGTCGTAAAACCCCTTACTGTACCAACTTGGCAATATCGCAACCCCCACAGTTTGGCCATCCCAGTGTCATATACACTCAAAGGGACCTTGATGAATTGAGAGATCATATAATGTTTCCTGCCGAAAGACCTGCTATTTTAAATTCTGTAGCCCGAGGTATAGCCGGACAACCCACTATTACACAGGGTGGTTCAATTTCTAATTTACTCGACGAAGTCTCTTTAAAGAAAATTATCGAAAACACTTGGAATAAGACATGGGGCTACTTATCGATATTTGGAAACATTAGTGCCGGTTTAATTAGAATGCTTCTAATAAGTCTTATAATAAAATTTATTTTTGACACCATCATCCATGGATACGCACTACACACTATTTACGGGTGGTCTATATACCTTCTTGGATCCATTTGGGATTCCGTCACCTATCTATTGCTACACTTAAGCCAACACCCCGGAAATAAGGGAATAAAGAAGGGGCAGAGAGCCAGAACTCCGACCTCACCTGACGAAGACAAAAATATTCCCATTCCCACTTACCAGAATTTGATCCCCCCTAACGCTGGGAATCCAGAATATCCTTTCGAAAACGTAACTTTTGAACCGTAACTTTTGAACTTACCAAGTACACACTCAACTCATGCACACGCTACAGTCACAATCATCTGACGCCTCGCGTCATATGGTATAGCTCGCAGGTATGCTATATCGATTTATCGACCGCGCACTCATGCATATTGTCCATCTGCTCACATCCTCGATCGAAGCTCACTCAAGCGGCCAACGCTGTTAGCGTAGCCCCATCGGCAAGACCACTCACAAGTCTCGCCTTCCATCGCTGACAGCAAATCACCAGCAAGCTGTGACGCACGTCCGTCTTCTTAATACTCTGCCGCGTGGTCGACGGATGTGGCCATTGTTCTCACTCGAGTCGCTCGCAATACACGTTCCCGCGTAAAACTCACAGAGATATTCACTCGTTCTAATCACTTTAGTGCGCATTCATTTCTATAGTGTAGTACATTCTTGGTCAAATCACCCGTGTTTCAACTCAGTGTTAGTGAAAATCACAGCAGATCACCAGAACCATAGAACCATTCACATAAACGTCAACGGCGTGGTTCGCTCGTTGGCTGCATAGACGCCATTCTGCTTCGCACCGATCATCGGCGTCCGGACTCTCATCAGCCTGCCGTGTGGCATTACTCGAGCTCTACAATCAGACCTTATCACCAGGATCAACCACACGGAATCACCAAGGCAACTCAGAGGCCTGAGAACCCACTCACCAACAGTACATCAACACGCAGGCCAGACCAATCACAGTAATATATTTGTCATAATCAACAGGTATTTTTCATGCAACCAATGTTACATAATTCCAATAAACATTGAACTTATTATTGTTAATTACTGAGTGCATTTAATTATTTATACTTGTCACCAGGATCCTTAATCTTACTATTCGCATCTGTCACTCGACATGCTACGTGCGAATGTATCGACTTGCTACCTGTCGATAGATTAGATATAATGTACTCATACTCAATATCATACTCAATTATCATACAGCTACACTTAAGTCAACACTCCGGAAATAAGGGAACAAAGAAGGGGCAGAGAGCCAGAACTCCGACCTCACCTGACGAAGACAAAAATATTCCCATTCCCACTTACCAGAATTTGACCCCCCCTAACGCTGGGAATCCAGAATATCCTTTCGAAAACGTAACTTTTGAATTTGATCCTCGAATACACACACTGAAGGAAAATCGTTATGCGAAACCCGCTCCTGTTGGCCAGAATCAAAACCAACAAGTATTTCCAGATGATCGTCCACTACCCCCTAACAAACAACGCAGCCATCCAAGTCGTCCTCTATCATTCATTTGGGCAACAAAAAATTAATGTATACTACCCAAGATGCCCTCCGTTCCTCCTGCGTTCCTCGATCTACGACCATCTACGTCTGATTTACCTCCAAATATCGACCCAGATTTGAAAAATCATTCCACATCATCATGTGAAATCCCTGCAGGAAAGGAAGATATGAATAAAAGAACGAATAACAATAACAATAATAACGCTATCGCTAACAATAGTCAATTATACTCACCAACCACGATAACAATACTAACAAAAGGGTTGGATATAGCAAACAAGAACCATCAATAATACCTAATTGTTGTTACCTGATTCAGCACCAACATGCCACCAATTTCCAATGGAAGAAGTAAGGGAGAACTATGGGATCTCAACAAGTACAAGTTACCCATTCGACAATACTCCTCTCAACCCAATCCCCCGGTACCCGGTACTGAGACTATATTTTGCTATTGGAAAATCATAATCCGACTAGATACGGCGGGAAGAAATGTTGAACTCTACGTCCCTCCGGAATGGAGAGCTGTTAAACTAACGATTTTGGACCACTGGATAACTCAATTACGCCGTCGGCCATTCGAAAGAATTGTCATCGGACAGATACCATACCAATGGACCAATAACATCTTGGCTCCCACATGGCAAAATGTGGCTTTTATACCAATACCTGGCCAGCATGGTTGGCCGGATTCTATTAGGCCGATATGTTCATGGACCCGGAAACTACCTATTGAGCAATTACACATTCGTATCAATCAAGAGCCGCTGAACGAAACACTGAACTTACAAAAATTGACGCATTATTGGAAACTATTCATAAAAACCCCCAAGAAAGGATTGACGACCGCATGGGTTCCCCCTGAGTGGAGACTATTACCGAAAGAACGATTGCGAATATGGGCACACGCAGCTGCACTACGAAAGCCCAGGCCCATCGAGATAGAAGAAACTAAGTATGTCTGGAGAAGTAATACCCTAACCCCCGCAAGCCAAGACCTGTCCAAAATCCAATACGATACAACAAAGAAATCCAAAGAGGGTGAACTCATATTTATTAGAAACCGAAAAAAAGGAATTTCCAAACCCATAAAAATTCAAAAATCCAATATTGACTCCGCCGAACTCCCTGGTCCAAGCACTCCACTCCCACTCAATAAAGAACTCCCCAACCATTCTCTATTGTCCAAGGAACCCGCAGACCTAGAGCCAGACTTGAAATGTCGTCACGGAAATTAAGAGAAAAAAAAGGAAACACCCACGCTCACACCTTCGTTTTCCGCATTTAAGTTTCAAGACGTATTGGACTCTATAAAAAAATCGCCAAATCAAAATCCACCGGAAGATCTATACGAAAACCCAGATAAAAATAAGGAAATAGGTACACACGAACCTTTGCTCACCACGTCTGAGTTCCAAGAATTAGTGAAGGCTTTGAGGGCTTATACGCAGTCATGAGGCAAAAAAAGACGGTTTTTCAAGCATTTATCCTGAAGAGACTTTTGAATTTATTAATTTGAAAATGTTTGTGGTTATAAAAGCATCCTTCAAGAACGTAAACAAATTTTTTATTTATAAAAATGTTGATTATAGAGGGCGCTGCAGGCGATTTCCGGAACCTCCTCTAAAAAAAGACGATTTACGGTGATCATCGTAACTCAAGATTGGATTATCTGAAATCAAAAAACCAAACAAATTTCGTTTATATATCAGATTATCTAGTAATTGATCGTTTGGCTAATCAAAATATTGAATTTTCACAAAATGGCGGCTTCTCAAAAAAATGTTTTCGATTTTTTATGTAAAATTTGGCCTTAAATTGTTTATAAAATGGAAAATACGTATCGGATTGACAAAAGGAACGATTAATTACTAGAAAATGTATCTGAGAAGATTGAGTTAAATTTTAGACCGATCGAACAAGCCGTTTTTGAGATATCGTGATCACCGACTTGAAAAATGCTGTTTTGAGAAAAACGCGTTTAAAGTTTCAAAACCGATTCACACATAGAAAAAAAATTTTTTTTTCAACTTACATGGTGTCGTCTATTCCAGAGCCATATAATAAACCCTCCATTCCTTCAGCAGCCTCCAGCAATTCAATTTGGTGCTGTCTTCGAGCCATCCTTCCCTCTCGTGTCGCTTCGTTCGCTCTGCGCTCGGATAGCGTAACGCGCTCTCCGTCCTCCCTTTGTACATATGCATGCGCATTGGGCCCCAAAGACAGTCCCATTGCATTCATATGGTGCAATAGTGAAATTGAACCTTTATTAAACATACCGGCGGCGATATTTGCGGCCATTTCAACCATTTTTGAGCCACTCGGAATGATTTTCGGCGTAATTTTCCAGATGATTTGGTTGTAACTCTCGTTATTATTTTGTGTAAAGCCGCCTACACATCGTTCCAATAATGTCTCGCTGCTGAGGTCTTCGTAAATTGGACGCACAGCTTCAGCAACATCCGTGGGTAATGGCTGGTAATCGTGCTCAAATTCGGTCAGTTTGTCTGCTGCTGCTGCTCGCTGCCAAGAACACCATGGCTTTCGTCCGTCTCAGCTTTACTCGGATTAAAAACGTTTTTCCGTTTTCGATTTCTTGATTTGTGCGCGTTTGTAACAGAACGCCGTTCTCTACTTACTTTCATATTAAATTATTATACTATAATTCACAATTATCTTAGAAATCCGAACAAAATATTGCAGAAAATACGGAAACGAATGCACTTCTTCACTGCTTACCTCGGCTGTATTGTAACGGTATTTTTCTCCCACATGTAATTTTCACATGTAACATGTTCACATGTAATTTTATTTTTCGTGGGGTTTTGGGCTCGACACAAAACTAATTAATGTAGACTTCAAGGTGGTGGACAGTGATGCTTTATTTAAGACAAATAATTTATAGCCAAACCTCACTTTTCTTTTTATTACAATCATTAAATTTTCGAGGATCTTCCTTTACACTTGGTATGCAACCGATTATTTCCGCAATTTATTTATTTTATTGGTGATGCGCGATTTCTCGGTATTACTCGGGAGTCTGTTATGGTTCGTAGCACAGTTTCACTATACCTATGTTCAATACGCCGCTATATCAATACCGCACCGCTCGCTATCTTTCCTCGCACTCACTCCTTCGGTCAAGCGTCTCAGCTCTCTTTTCTGATTCTTTCGCTCTAACTCTAATGGTGCTCCTTCCTCGCTCGGTGTTACACGGGATTATCGGATATTTGGCGCACCGAGATTTCGCTTTCTGGTTTTGCTACTTCGCATTTTCTCTTTTTATAGGGTGTAGGAACCCTATTCACAATTCTTTTGCTCACACGCTTCTTTCGCTCATTCACCCGTACTTATTTATCCTATGTTTTAATGCTACTTATTCTATATTGAATTACAATTATCCTATCTTCTATATTTCTTAATTCTATCTTTTCGGTCTCGAAAATCAGGGAATTCCCTCGATTTTAGTTATTATTATTTCTGCTTATTCTAGCACAACTTCTTGGTATTTCGGGGCTCGAGCTACGGTTACGGGACGACGCCTCGGTATTGTCGACTCACACACACAGACACACCGCACTACTTGTATAGAGTGTAGAAACTCTATGTACAATTCTTTGCTCTTTCTCTCTCGTCTTACTCGCACTCTGTCTCCTTTCTACTTAGGTGATTTTTCGTTCCGCAATTCTCTCGTTGGTTTAAAGATCCGATTTATTTATTTCTTTTCCGGAATCTTTTCGCTGAATTCGATGCAACTACACTATACGCTTAACTCTATCCTCTTAATCCTATTTCCTTAAATACTACTCGCAGTCGATGCACTTAATTCCCTATACCTAACTCTATTCACCTTATAAACTAGCTTAATTTTGATTATATGACAATTTTCCTACTATACCACTGGTTATTGTTAATTATATAGTTATTTCTCGCCTGTCTTTTCCTTTCTCGCGGGCCTCTGGGTGTCACTCACTTGTTTTACTTTCTGGAGTGAACACAGACTCTACAATATGTAATTTTTTAAATGACTCCTGAATTTCCACTTTTTAATTAGAATTTTTCGTTATCGATTTGCTGTCCTCCAACGTTTAAGCTTTCACGCTAAGAAGACAAAAGAAGCACTCACCTCCGCACTCCCCGCACCGGCCTTTTATAGCCTTCCCCTCGCTCCGCCTAGCCCTACGTCATCATATCGTTCTTAATTCGAATTTCGACGCATTTCCTTCTTTCTGCGGTTCGCCGTTGCCGCGCTTACCGCCTTCCCCTCGCCTCCCGGCAAGGCCGGTTGGTCGCTGACCTGCTGTTTTGGTCAGCGAGGGAATTTCGGAGCGGCAACGGCTCCTGTTTTTATATCGGGGTAATGGCCTATTGCACGCAAGCCTCGGTACTCTTGTACCGAGCCTTTCGCACAGGTGTTTTTCTGCTTCTTCAATATTTCGAGTCTATTTTGCCTCCTCGAGCTGTTTGAAATACCGAACGATGCTCGAAACCATATGTTCGCCTCGATAATCATCGCATGAAATCCTGTGCTAGTCCGTGTAACTATGTTACAGTATATACTGAATAAACGTCTAGAAACCGTAGAATTTTGCTCTCAGGTACAAGGAAAACACTACTACACTCTCACACAATGTATAAGAATACAATACACAAGTATATAAAAGGAGCAACGGTCCAGGTAAACGGCTGCCCCTTGAGCCTCTGTCCCACCTACTTTCAAACGCGCCGAGGCGTCTCTACATATAGAAGTATAACTCCGAAAGTATTGCTCGGATCGACTTGAAATTTTGTGTCTATACTTTTGAATATATGTACATTACAAAAATGCAATAATAAAAAAATCGATTTTTTGAAAATCATAACTGCGTATAACCCCTTGAAGAACCCTCCAATGGCGACTTTACCGGAATACCTAGACACAATTCTTGAAGAATGCAAAGTACCTCGTGAAATCCAAGAAAACTTAGAATTTTCAAAGAATTCGCCAAGTCAAGACCCACCGGAAAAAGTTATAAATTTTAACATAGGAAACATTAAGCAAGAAGTTAACGACGAAGGCCAAGAGGACGATCCCCTCTTTTGCCCAGAAGTCTTCTCTCCCTCATGTTTGAGCTTCCTAGCTGCATTTACGGAGTAACGAAGAAAATGTCACATTCAAACGAACCGCACTTACACACTCCTGCGGCACCAGAAGAAAGAAGTCTGCACCCATCCCGGACCACATGAAACATATTACACATGACTAAACCGCTGAAGACCATTGAAACTTTCAAGAATTCTAAAACTTCAATCATCCGAAGAAATTCAACAACTTCATGAACTTCAGAGCTTCAACATCGCAAAAAACTTCAACAAATTTCAAGACTTCAAGAACTTCAAGAACCTCCGGAACTTCAAGAGCTTCTTCGCTAACAACGATGCATCAAAAGCGTATGATAAAAAAATTATATATATACATTTAGCAATACATCGGCACCATTAGAATTCAATTAACCACATCAAGTGCCTGAGAAAGAACAATATTATATCAAGTAATTTAAAAAGAAAAAAAAAATGTAATCGCACTATCACTAGAGGAAGTAGGTAAATTTAGGAAAAGACGTATAACACGAAAGTATCTTATTAAGAAATAATTAAGCAAATAAGAAATCTGAAACAGAACCAAGTAGTCTAATAATGGGAATAATCCATTAATTTAATATAGAAGCAAATTAACCCGGGAAATAGATCCCTACGAGTGTGTAATTAATCAGTAATTGTATTCAGGGCAAGTTACGCATATTAATATTAGAAAAAATAAGGTAAAACAAATGCGTATATATGTGTCCACCATGTCTTTGCTACAGGTAAATTTAAAAGAGAGACAACAAAAGCTGTCACCAATGATAGATTCCAATTCAGTACATTGAAAAACATAATAATATTTACTAATTGCAAAAACAAAAAGAAGTAATTGCACGTTCGTTATTTCTTTATATATTATATTTAAAACGATTATTAGGAGAAACCTAATAATCGTTTTAAGGGGGGAGGTGTTACGTCCTGACGTAACCATGCTCCAATATCTATCTTTCTTTTAAAGAAGATCATCAGCCTGCATCGTTGTCGAGTCCTATAGCTACCAGAGATTATACAGGTATAATGACGGCGGGAGGGGTGAGGCCTGCAGGTACGCCGAGGCAGGGCAGTGGGAACACATAGTGCGCGCCAGGAATGGACGGCCAGGTTCACCACTGTACCTGACAACGAAAAACCAAGAGTTGGTAGGCCACTGCTCCACTCTAAACGGCCAGCGTAGAGGGACCCGAATCTCGTATCAAGAGTTTTCCCTCTACGGCCGGTGGATATCATTGGCGGCGCGTGTCATCGAAATCTTTAATTGATTCATGTCCGCGTGTTCTATTGGTGACTGTCGGGTGGTCACTTTCTTCCCGCGTCATATACCGTATCTGGCTTACGAAGATAGACCAACTGCCGTGGCAACCTTTTCGTTGCTTTAGAAGTCCCTAGATGCTACGACGAATGATGCAATAAACAAGAATATTACACGAAGATAGACTAACTGCCGTGGCAACGTTTTCGTTGCTTTGAAAGTCCCTAGATGCTACGACGAATGATGCAATAAACAAGAATATTACACGAAGATAGACTAACTGACGTGGCAGCGTTTTCGTTGCTTCGGAAGTTCTTATATCTGATGACGAATGATGCAATGAACAAGAATATTACACGAAGACCTCTGTCTTATTAATGGTATTGATAGAAAATTGGAATTTGTTTTTGACTACAGAACACCAAAAGCCCAAAAGGCATTTCTTCAGAATCTCTGAACGTTTAAATATAAATTTAAACACAATCGTAGCAAAGATTTGGACTTCTTATGAAGTAAATACTTAAACTATGGTATATATATATATTTAATAAGTAAATCAATAATTTAAAAGGAACAAACCATTTAAACGGAAGTTCGATATAAGAGCTAAACAATAATATCATACAGATAATCGGAGTTAAAATAGGATAGAATAAGAAAAGACGATTCATATTAGTCATTGGGTAGATGGTAAAGATGACTCGAAGCTCGGGTCACACCCGAGACGATGCCGTCTTTCCCGTCTCTCTCTGTGTTAACACCATAAGACGAGGAGTGTTCCCTCGCAACAATACATATTTATAGAACACATACTTTGTGACCCAGTGTGAATGTAAGCAGCCATTTGATATAGAATCATTTAAACTGATGAACAATTTTGAGCTAAAATTATGATAGGAACTCAGAAGAGAAATGCTTACTTAAAAGGACACAAGAAATAATTGCAAATATGAAAATTTAACATTATAGAAAATTGAAAAGCCAATATATTGTTTTAACTAAACAGTTAGGATCATGAGAGGATATGAAAACCATAGACAGTTTGTTACTATAGTAGTTATATATACCCATTTACGTTACACATTATTAAGAATTAAAATAAGTTTAACATTATCGAAGAACTATATTCGGTATAAGTCATAAAAGGGACAGCGGAAGCGACTCGGATCTACAGCGCAGCGTGGCCCGAAACCCTCGACACCTCGCTGCCTGACCAAGGCGCTTTTCTCTCTCTCTCTCTCTTTCGTTTTCTCTCTCTCTATGTCTACGCGTGCCACCGAAGCAAGGAATAATCCTTCAACCATTTCGCGACATGTGGTATCGCCTCGCATGCAACTCAAGAAAAGAATCAAACGACGATGACGTCACAGCTAGAAGGAAAAAA
Source organism: Cylloceria caligata (assembly GCA_963942595.1). Lineage (NCBI taxonomy): Eukaryota > Metazoa > Arthropoda > Insecta > Hymenoptera > Ichneumonidae > Cylloceria > Cylloceria caligata. The sequence continues at coordinate 26,684,732 of OZ012704.1, forward strand.
AATGAATCATCGATAAAGTCCAAAGTCCGAGTTCTATTATAATCCCCGCATAGAAAATTAAGCCCTCCAGGACCTATATAAGGACGGGAAAAAGCCCGAAAAAAGGCAGTTGTAGTTAACAGTTAATAGTTGATAGTTCATAGTACAGTCAGTCGCCGAGCAGTCAGTAGACAGCCCGTTGGCGATAATTACCGCGGAGGAACCCCACCCTGTAAAGTCAGCCAAAGTCCAGAGTGAGTACTGAAAATAAAAACGGTCGAACAATCTAAGTTCGGTTCGAATGTACTTTTTCTCAGTTTTAATCATACGGAATTTATCTAAAGTTTAGAAGAAATTGAATTTAATTGTTTTCTCCCGTTTTTGTACAAGTCCACACTATTTATTTCGTTTTACTGTTTTATCGAACCACAAGTATCGCGTTAAGTATATTGTGTCGAGAAATAACGATCGCTCGCGCACGGTAATAGCGAACGTACGTGTATCAATTATTCGGTTATTTGAATGAAATCTAACAGCTTCACGATTCATCGAGTATAACGATTTCTTTTACAAACGATTGGCATTAATTTTCCCTTCCACGCATCGGTTACCGGCAAAACAACTTCACCAGGAAAACCAAACGTAAGTACCAACCCAATTTTTCTAATTAATTTTATCTGACATTTCCGTAAATTTTTCCCCAAGTGAAAGTAACGTACCACTTCCCTTCCCACCTAAAATCCCTTCCTCCGCGGGGTAATTTATCAATTTAGTTTATCGAGACGAGTGACGGGTTAACGCGAATAATCAACGAGCATTCTCAGCCCTGTCCCGAGTAATTTTCCGAAAGGTTAGACTCAAAAGGGGGCTTGCGTCTTCGGTGTTTTTTGTCAGGTGTGGTAAAGGGAGAATTCATTCTCCTTGACCAGAGTACGGAAAATTCACGCCGAAACGCCTCACATGTCTTAAATTTGTCGGTTTTTGTAAAAACACCGCGCGGATTTGACGTAACACAAGGCCGCCCGAGACAGAGAGCCACGCAACGGCGGAGCTACTGGTGGGCACACCGAGCGAAAAAACTGCGGGTAGAGCACCGCACAGGCCTGCTGAGGAAGCGAGGCATGGCGGGGGTCGCAGCCCGCAAACTTCCAGCAGGACGGAAAAGGACAGCGTTATAAAGGAATACAGCGACTGCCACAGTGACGTAGCCACCCTCTCTACCGATGACCGCCTGAAAATAAAAAGAGAATACCACGACACCCCCATAGGAGGGCATCATTTCATACGACGTACATTACACCAAGTTACCGGACCAAGTAGCACTGGCCCGGCATAAGAAAGGATCTGGAAGAATATATTTCGTCATGCGAGTCTTACCAAAAGAACAAAATCTGGAAAAACGAACGAGTACCGATGGTGGTAACGGATACCCTATCAAGGTCATTCGAAAAAGTACCGGTCGATATCGTAGGACCGCTACCTGAAAGCGCCTCTGGAAAAAAATATTAATACTTACAATCCAGGACGCGCTTACAAAGTACAGTCCGGCGATGCCACTGCGGAACCAAGAGGCTTCGACAGTCGCTAGAGCACTAGTTGAGGAATTGATTTGCCGGCACGGGACGTCGGAAACAATGTTGTCGGATCAGGGCACCAAATTCCTCAGCTCGACCTTCAAGGAGATGTGTCGATTGCTGAGAATTAAACAGATACGAACAACAGCCTACTATACGGAATCGAACGGCGCCCTGGAAATATCGCATCGTATCCTCGCTGAATACCTAAAAAATTTCATAAATGAGGACCAAGGAAATTGGGACGAGTGGCTGCCATATGTGATGTTTACGTACAACATCACTCCATATACGGGGACCGGACTGTCTCCTCACGTGTTGGTGTACGGACGCGAGGCTGAATTGCCGACCGCCGTAAAACAGGAGCCCCGCAGCACCTATGCCTATGACGACTACGTCCCCGAGCTATAGAAGCGATTACGCGTCGTATGGACTGTAACACGCGACAACCTGGAAGGCGCGAAAACACGATTGAAGAATGCGTACGACCACGGCGCACAGGTGCAGGAGTACCACGTCGGCGAACGCATACTCCTTTGAGACGAGACGGTGCGCAGGGGGCGGTCAGCCAAGCTGACCCCGAAGTGGACGGGACCTCACGAGATACTGGAGATGAGGCCCCCTGTCAGCTACATCGTCTGGAAGGGACAGAAAACTCAGGCGGTGCGCGCGAACCACGTGAAGCTCTTTATCGAACACTAATAGCTCAGTCAAGTAGAAGAGGTCTTAGAAGACCTAATTTTATCAACAGAAAATCGAGGGTCATTCCGAGATGAAAATACATGATAAATATACATATGGAAAAAATATATTAAACGAAACTGTATGAGAATGAGTGTGAGTAAATTAGGTCCAGCTCGAAAGACCAAAAAATGTATGAGAATGATTGAAAGTAAATTAGAAATGTTTTTTAATGTTCTAAAAAAATTATTAGGAATTCTATGATTAGAACTAACTCGTGCGAAAAAGCACTATAAGAAAATTTGACAAGTGCGCAGAGTGGGCGCCTAGTCAGAATAAGTAAAACATATTAAATATCAATGAATGTAGTGCTTTGCGCAGTGAAACTGTATTAGCTGAGTTTTAGTACGCTGTCGACGGATAATATGCCGATGCATTCGCAATTAGTATGTCGAGTGACAGCTGCGAATAATAATATTAAGGATCCTGGTGACAAGTATGCTAAATTAAATGCACTTACTATTTAACAAGAATAAATCACCATTTATTGAATCAAATAACAATATTTAAATAATACCTGTTGATTGAACAAAGAACTATGTAAAGGGTGTCCCAGCAAGAGCGCCGGATTTAAATATGCCGCCATTTTGTTAATACGAGTTGTACGGTGATTTTTTTTGACATTTGTAATGTGTTTTTACAATAATTAAACGTTGTTGGTTTGAATACTTCTCCATATTCTTAAATCGCGTGGTCTGTACGTGACAAATGTCAAAAAAAAATCACCGTACAACTCGTATTAACAAAATGGCGGCAAATTTAAATCCGGCGCTCTTGCTGGGACACCCTTTAGATGATTGGGTCTGGCCTATGTGTTGATGCACTGTTGTTGATTAGATTCTAAGGCTGGTGAGTCGGCTCGTTGATTTGTGTGGATGATCCTGATGAGGTGGTCTGACTGTAGAGCTCCTTATTGAAGCCACACGATGGGCTGGTGAGTGAGCTATAGTCAACGTACGATGCGAGGCTGCGTGGCGTCTATGCTGCCAACGACGCACCACGCCGATGACGTTTATGTGAATAATTCTCAAGTTCTGGTGATCTGCGGTGATTTGAACTCACACTGATTTGAAATATGGGTGATTTGACTATGAATGTAACACACTACACTACTGAGTAGGTAAAATATGAGTGGAGCTAATAAATAGAAAAGTGAGATGACTTGTGAATATCTAGCGCGAACGACTCGAGTGAGAACAATGGCTACATCCGCCGACCACGAGGCAGAGTATCATGAGGGCGGACGTGCGTCACAGCATGCTTGAGTTATGATTCGCTGCCAGTGATGGAAAGTGAGTCCTGTGAGTGGTCTTGCCGCTGGGGCCACGCTAGGAGCGTTTGCCGCTTGAGTGAGCTTCGATCGAGGATGCGAGCTGATGGACAATGCGCTTGAGTGTGCTGGGTTGATAAATCGATATAGTATGCCTGTGAGCTATACCACATGACGCGAAGCGTCAGATGGTTGTGAGTGTAATGCGTGCATGATTTGAGTGTGTGCGTGATAGGTGCGAAAATTGAACAGAAACAATTGAAACGAAATTGCACTTTAATTACGCAATCCAGAGGGGATGGAATACTGCGACCATGCTTGAAAACCACCTCGAAAAATGTATAGAATATTAATGCTGATGCAGGCTAGTGTTCAGCGTAGAGTGTAAAAAGAATATACCAGGTGTATGCATAAGTTTTTTCCGGTTTTTCGGTAAAAAAAAACACGTAATTTTCAAGGGAAATTAATTTTTGTTTTATTCAAAATATTTTTTGAATAAAACAAAATATTTTTTGAATAAAACAAAAATTAATTTCCCTTGAAAATTACGTGTTTTTTTTTTACCAAAAAACCGGAAAAAACTTATGCATACACCTGGTATATTCTTTTTTCCGATGGCCAATAGGCCATCGGCTTCTACACATTTCGCCCATCTTTCAGGTAACTTATGAATACCATGCCAGAAAAACTGCTTGTCTTTTGCGGCAAACCATTCGTCGAGCCATTTTCCAACTTCCTCGAAATTGCTGAAGTGCTGCTCTGGGAGCGCGTGCCCTATTGATGCGAAGAGGTGATAGTCAGATGGCGCCAGGTCTGGCGAATACGGCGGGTGCGGAAAGATGTCCCATCTAAGCGATTTCAAGGTGTCTTTCACTGCTTTTGCTGTGTGAGACGGCGCATTGTCGTGTAACAAAATCACTTTGCCATGTCTTTACCGAGTTTATTGATCTTCCCCATTACTCGTAAACGTCTGCTGATTGTTTCTTGTGACACATATAATGCTTCTGCTAATTGCCGTTGAGTTTGAGTTGGGTCATCATCCAATAACTCCTGCAATTGCTCGTCTTCGCATTTTTGTGGTCTACCAGAGCGCTCACTGTCTTTCACATTGAAATCACCACTTTTAAATTGTCGAAACCATGTCTTACATGTTCTAATCGATGGAGCGTGTTCACCATATGTTTCTACCAGCAAACGTTGACTTTCAGCAGCCTTTTTCTTTTGATTAAATAAGAAAAGCAATGCGTACCGCAAATGTTCTTTTTCAGGCACAAAACTCGACATGATCACTGAATGATAAAACAAAGACGCTAGTTTTTGGCGGACTCAACTTGTGTGTGTTTGTAGGTTAATGTCAGACGAACAAAATGACGTATGTGTCAAATTAATACGCTGCGTACTTTTCGCTGGCGCCATCTCTTAGTTAAACCGGAAAAAACTTATGCATACACCTGGTATAGAGTAAACTAAAGAAATGAAGCCTCTAAAAGCATACTTAATTTTGGAAAAAATAAGTCAATGTGCACACTCTATTCGGTTGATATACACATGTTAATTGGTAATTCGATTTCCGCAAATGACAGTGAAATATGCTAAAATATTTTTATATTTCAAGATAATATTAATATTTATGAAAAATATATATACTATTACACTGGTTAAGCCTCAGAATGAGGAAGAAGGTACGCATAAACAATCTAGTCCCAAAGCTGAATAGAGCACAGCTAAGCGTCAGCACTTATGCGACTGATGCGAGAACAGTGAGAAATGCGCGAAAAGGGTATTCAACTAACCCATCCCCGCATCGTCCCAATGCAACAGCAAGGGCGATGGCTATACGTCGCGCCAACCCCAGACCTGTAGGAATAAATTGTGGGAAAAATCTCACTCAGCTTGAAATGAAAATACGGGAATACTGGCATTGGCAGACGTATGTATAGTAACCGCCCGAGATATCAACATAAAACCATCGGGCGAACGTCGCAGGTCATCCGGGAAAACTAACTTCCGTCGTTTAATTTGAAATTAATGGAAATTGAAGCTCAGGCGCCCCCGACGCAGACCGAGAGGACCATTCCACTACAAAGCCTGATCCGAGACCCAGAAGAGCTTCGAAAGCTTAGAGCTCGAGCAAACCAAATCATGGCAACCCTCGATACTGCCGGAGACGGGATGCAGCACATCCACAACCTGTGTTTCTACCCACTGGGTGCAATACCACCAATAGCTTTGGTTGGCTACATTCTGTTTAAATGTTACAGGTACCAACAAAACCGAACACCAACAAGGACACGCGAGGCAATGACCCCGGCAGCCGCCGAGGTAAACATCAACCTCAAGCCACTCGAATGATAACAGACAGAGGAGCGACTGCGATCCTAGCTGGCCAGGGTATGCACCCGTCCCCCCAACCGAGAACGACTCGCTCGGCCCGAACGACAATGAAGGAAAAAGAAGCGAGAATCGTCAAACTATTATTATACGTTATATTAAAACATCAAACTGTAACATTGTATCAATTTTTTAGAGAAAAAAATGTTCCTTTTTAAGGGGGGAGGGATGTTGTGCCGCGGAATATTCTATTTCACGGTATTTTCTGAAATATTCCATAGCTGACACAGCTAACGAAATATCGGAATTCGTTGAAGACAGGAAACGAAGTCCAATGCCCGATCGTACGATCGACGCCAAAAACGCCGACGCAGCATGAGGCGACTCGCTCGGCGATCGACGATAGGCTAAAGCAAAAATTGCTAACAAAGGGATTTTCGCGAACACAGCTAGCAACTCCTTCACGAAAATCAGTTTTAAAGTAGACTCAAAGGAACGGGTTGGTTCCTCGTCCATTACTCGAAACAACGAATTATTGTACATTCATTTTATTGTCTTTTGAATAGATAACGGAAAGTTGCCATTGTCTATAATAAATACTACCATTTTATATAAATTCACGTTTACACAATTTACTCGAGATTTATCTCCTTGTCGGCAAACGATCCCGAAAAATAATAACTTTTTAATATTACACCGAATGCCGAATAATCTACTTACGTGGTACCGGCATAACACTAGATATAATATTATATGTACATTACATAGGGGAAAGTAGGACACAGTGAGCCATTTTTCTCGTAATCTTAAGATACTAAATAACCGCGGAAGACGAGGCATTCAATTAAATGAATTAAAAAATTTAATGTAGCCAAAATCACAAAATTCTTTGATAAATTTTTATTTTATAATCAACAAAGCTCAAACTTTATAGAAAGGTTCTGCATAATATGATTCACGATGGATCACTCTTTCGTAATTTAATTAAAATTACCTTAGCAAAAATTCGCTTTAACTCTCTCTGTTCGATGGCTCATTGTGTCCATATTTCCCCTACTGTTGGATCTTGCTGTTACTGCCAAGGATGTAACCTACGATAAAATGCATGACTCTAACATTAGACACGAAAATTGGCATGCCTTTATATAGGTGAACTTTATATTTTTTGAAATATATTATTATATAGATAGGAACCGTATGTGGAGCTCAATATATATTGTAACGTAAATTTTCGCTTCAACGCGCCACCGTTACCTACAGTCGGTCGGGACTATTTTTCCTCCCTTTATTTTTTCTCTTTCGAGTTGAACGACAGGCGATTACGCGCCGGGAGGAAAAATAACGAGGTTGGTGACCAGACTCAGCCCATGCTGGCTACAGCTGTTCAAGGATGAGTGACTGGTTCGGACTGTCAAAATTAATGAATAAAGAAAATTAATTAATTAATCAATAAAATTAATCAATAAATAAAGTCAATAAAATAAAACAATAAATAAAAGAAATAAATAAACTCTATAAATGAAACAATAAATAACTCAGACAACAATACTAGTTAGGGATTCACAAATGCCACTAGGGCGGATCGTTCATTTATTAAAAAAGGCTCCTGATGTTTCTACAAAAAAAGCAAAGAAATTTATAAAGAAAATATGTCGTAAATTTCCTCTGGTGTTTAACAATTCATAAACTTCATCAGTTGGGCGGTACAAGTTATTCCGGCATTCGCGTCTGCTCTCACACTCTTATCCGTTATCTACGCTCGATTCGCAACGCAGTTTAACTCAGATTTCAAATATTCGCAGGAACCGACAAAACAATATCAGAAAAAGTCAAATAAGCAGTCTCCTCGAAAATCTAGTTCGCGATACGGCTTATGCCGGGTGAATCTCGCACAATAACTCGACAATCACGGGACGCCGGAAGGTCACGTGCGCAAAGCTTCTAATGGTTCGATCCTTTCCACTTGAAAATCTCCTAACGTATTAATGACAAAATCAAGCATAAGTCACAGACGAATCGGTAAATAACGGATATCAATAAAATAAAATAAATAAATACAACCAAAAATAATAATAAAATAATTAATGTCAAACAAAAATAATAATCATCCGTAAATTATTCCTCGATAACGGAACGGTCATATACTAAAGTCAAATCAAATCTAAAAGAAGGTAACAGACAATCTAACGACGCGAGATCCGCCTCGGACCGTTCACATCCCTTATACCAACGTACAAAACACGGGACGACGGCTGTATGAGTAATGAGTGTGAGTAAATTATATCCGGCTCGAAGGACCAAAAAATGTATGAGTAATGAGTGTGAGTAAATTATATCCGGCTCGAAGGACCAAAAAATGTATGTTAATGAGTGTGAGTAAATTATATCTAATCTATCGACAGGTAGCAAGTCGATGCATTCACACGTAGCATGTCGAGTGACAGATGTGAAAAGTAAGGTTAAGGATCCTGGTGACAAGTATAAATAATTAAATGCACTCAGTATGTAACAATAATTGATTCAATGTTTATTTAATTACTTAATATTCGTTGCATAAAAAATACCTGTTGAGTACACAAGAAATGTAATTTGATTTGTTCTGGCCTGGTTGTTGATGTACTGTTGGTGATTGGGTCTCAGGCCTGTGAGTTGCCTTGGTGATTCCGTGTGGTTGATCCTGATGATAAGGTCTGACTGTAGAGCTCGAAAAATGCCACACGGCAGTACACATACAGAAATGAATCCGCACTAGAGTGATTAGAACAAGAGAATATCTCCGTGAGGTTTACGCGGGAACGTGTACAGCGAGCGACTCGAGTGAGAACAATGGCCACATCCGTCGACCACGCGGCAGAGTATCAAGAAGACGGACGTGCGTCACAGCTTGCTTGTGATTTGCTGTCAGCGATGGAAGGCGAGACTTATGAGTGGTCTTGCCGATGGGGCCACGCTAACAGCGTTGGCCGCTTGAGTGAGCTTCGATCGACAATATGCATGAGTGCGCGGTCGATAAATCGATATAGCATACCTGCGAGCTATACCATATGACGCGAGGCGTCAGATGATTGTGACTGTAGCGTGTGCATGAGTTGAGTGTGTACTTGGTAAGCGTGAAAACTGAACAACGGCCGATTACGCACTCCGTACATTCGCGAAAATAATGAAATAAAGTCCAATATAATAAAAGAAATAAAAGAAAATAAATAAAATAATGTAAATCAACAAGCGTCCGTTAATCTGAATAATCCGCGACACGGTCTATAACGTTACAATCCCTAACACTCGAACACACTATAAGATGACGTACTAACGCGCGCACGGCTTTACAGTAACCGAACACGAAAAAGTAACAGAAAACACGCAGTGACTTATTCCCGGCTCGAACCGCCAAACGATCTCGATATTACATTCTAATAGACGCAGTCTGTCCTGATACGAACAGTACTCTGTGCGTGGTATGCCAGAATCGCAGGTACGATCACGCTCTAATCATCAGTCATATAGATTAGCAATCAAAATGACGAAAGACCGTAGAGAGTAAGAAAGATCACCGCGACGATGCTGCAGCGACGCTCTTCGTAATTCCGGGAAAACTCAAAATAGGGTCGCAAGGTTCTCTCCTCGATTTACTCCTCGCTGTTTTAGAAGATATGCCCTGGTACCGTCGATAGGTGGTGATAGATTTTGACGAAACCAACGGTAGAGCGGGATGATATAATATTCACTACTACGCCCTGTTCGCTCGACGGTAACCGGGAAAAAGCCCTGAGGACCTGCCGGCACGCGTGCCTGTGAAATATGATCGCCTCTTAACGAGCCATACGCGGCTAATTGGGGGACTCGCTGACGCCAATTGACTGCGACTAGCGCCTCAGCTGAACAACGCATAAACTAACAGAAGATAATAGAGATGCTTAGCCCAGTCCGGCAGGTGAACCACATTGGATAAATGTAGTAGATGATTGTCGAGCGGGACGGCTCTACATCCCGACAGTGAGAGGTGGAAGATGATTGTATCTTCTTGCTTTAAGTAGAGCTTCTGGATCCCTAAGCCGACCAAACCCGTGGGTGCGATGCGTCCCTTCTTTCTCTTTCTCCCTCACTCTCCCTCGGTTCATCGGATCGTATAATTACAAAAAAAATAAAACACCAAAAAAATGATTAAATATTGTCATACGTAATCCTACCGGGCCCTGCGTGATCATGCTGGAAGCCGTCGTGCGAGGAGGACGCAGCGTATGAATATTCTGCCGCGTTATAATATATATATATATATATATATATATTTTAGGATCGCGCGTAGGTATGATACTATACCGACTCCCATAATCGATATGTCAATCATAGGATCGCGCTTACGTGCAACATTATGGGGAGTCTCTGGTTTCTGAATAATTCAGATTGTATGTTGTACCGAGAAGCAGTGGTACCTCAAGATTTTTCTTCTCATCGGCAGATATATACCGGTACATGGCGGCCACATCCATATCTGCGGAACTCATATTGAGCAACACGCGTAAACTTGTCAAAAGAGATGGTGGTCGGAAATCTATCGATGATAGTTGTAGTTTCTAGTGTGTCACAGGCCTGACTGCTGGTTATTCCTTTCTGCGATTCGTTTTATAGGTAAGTATGGATAACCATATTGTAGTATATTATAGAATGAAGGGGAGGAAAACATGTGTACAGCTTCCTGTGCGACCCTCTGCCAGAATCGTATTTGTCACATTGTAAACAGAGTGATCAGATGAATATTTAAATTATGTATGTTCGTTTTGACAATACAGCTTCATTCCAAAATGCAAGAGTGCAAGGCGTCATATCCACTGTCTTGTAGATAAGCTGTGTAGGTGTATACATACATGAAAATTAGGGATACTCGGTCTGACAATACAGACTGCTACTGAAAATGAAGGAGTTCGAGAGCTTGTATTTACTGTTATATAAACAATTTTACGCTACTGTAGACAGAAAGGGCAGGTGTACACAAATTAAAATTAGGGATGCTCGTTCTGACAATTCAGGTTGCTTTCGAAAATGTAGAAGTAGGAAAGTTCGTATTTACTGTCTTGTGAACAGACGTAGATAAAAATTGAAATGATGAATGCTCGCCCCACAACTGGTTACAGAAAATGTTGAAATGCAAAGTCTCATATTTAGAGGGTTTTCAAAATGGTTACCACAGAATTGTGTAATGCACAATACGATACGAAGGTATCTTTATGAATAGACACCAATGACACGATGACCGCAGACCCTGAATATACCAGGTCACATCATAGGCTTCAACTTTTACCATCTTTAAAAGGACTTTCGTTACTGTTCTTAGATTAAACAGTGTACAGGGCGAAAAGTCAAAATGTATTTATAGCTAGAGAAGAGAGCGGTTATGGTCGAAATATAAAAGTGAAGGGGATAAAAATTTTCGTCTTATTCCGTGTTGAAACGCAGCAGTGCAACCACAGTTTTGTTTCGCTCTTGTATTTTTCAATTCATCTCCCTTTTTAAAAATGGTTTTTCCTCGTCGTTCACTTTTGGAAGTGGTACGTGCAACGGCTCCTACTTTTATTTTACATAATCGACGATTAGTGCGACGATATACTGTGCGGTGGTTCGCGAATATCGCGAACTTTACGTTCGATCGGTTGACCGCGGAGTTCGCTAGAGTGCTTCATGAAGGTGGTGTTGAAGGTATTACTGTAGCTTTCAACAGGGGTGTCTTCTCCGGATCGCAGATTGCACAACGTTTCGTTGTGCGGCATCTAGGGAGCCATGGAGAGCTGCAGCACCCGCCACTGCGAGACCTCATAATGAGAGTCGAAAATTTTTATGGTGAGTAGTGAATACGTTTTGAATTGTACCGTAAACATTAACCATGTTGTGAACTGTATATTATGTTTTGAAACGTATATTATTATATAACATGTTTAGAAATAATATTTCTAATAGAAAATAATTCGCGTTACAGCATGACGTAATTTATTAGCATCAAGTGACATCAGTGACACCGACACAACGGCGGATGAAATGGATGCATATGAAGCAGCGCCGTATGGCACTATCGATACCGACTGCATCGATTATGACAACGATTATGCAGCCGGAGTCGATGATATTTACATGGGTGACAACGACGACGACGATGATGATGACGGCGTGCCTGTAGTCGCCGGTGAAAATGCCGACGACGACGACGAAAGCGTGGAGGAGGACGCAAACGAGGATAGCGCCGACGACGACGACGATGCTTTAGACAATGGTAAGTAAAAAAATGTTCTTTCACTTTTGTATATATATATAATATAATATAATATTATATTGTTGGAAAATCAGCTGACACACGGCGATCGATATTCGCCGTGCGTCGACCTGTTGCTGCTGGGTAGTGTGCTGCGCTCGGCTATCACGAAGATAGCCGAAGCACTGCCTCGCAGGCATGCTACTTAAGCGAGAAGCTGTATCTCTCGCTTGACTTCAGCATCGCACACCGGCTGTCTCGCTCGCTTGACTTCAGCGTCGCACAACGACGCTTTTGTAAAGCACAGCCATCTTAAAAATTTTTGACACTTCTGTGAAAACCCGCTTAGACAGCACATATCTCTGCTCGCACCTGGGACTTTTCATCGCCTCACCGGATCTACTCATCGAATACGTGCTCAACTGGACTCAAAATAAACGGTAAGAGTACACCTTCATAATTTATCTAAATGTACTGTTGGTGAGCAGTAGAAATCTCATTTGTGCATCCTCAAAAGGTCTCAACTCGTAGCGTGCGCTGCAGCGTGGGCTGCACCACGTTTCACCTCAAAACCTATAGCACACAATCAATATAATTGTATGTGCTCTCCACTTATTTATTCTCACTCTCTCTCAATAAACTCACTCACTTTATTAGGATGATTATTTTTCAATTGTGCATCCTCATAAATCTCATCTCGTGGCGTGCTCTGCAACGAGGGCTTTACCACGTTCACCTAACAAGGCTAAGCACACAATTAATACAATTTTGTGATACTCACCAAATTTTTTATCTAAATTCTTTTGTGCTATTTCTTTTAATATATTTTTTTTGTAGTGTGTTAGTCACTTTCTCCTTCAACATCTTTGGTCTGGTTATTTCACACCTATCGTAAGTGAAAATTCATTCTTCCTTAATATATTTCAGATTCAATCCAACAACAGTACAAGGAATTCTCAACAAATACATATAATTTATATATAATAATATAATATAATTATATCATTTATATATGTTGAGAAGTAAAAGTTATCGTACGTCGATAAGCTCACTGCGCATGTGTGAGCTAAACTTAGTATTAAGGCGCCGAAGCGCACTACTTGCGTTACCGGTAATTCTTCGTTAGTTGGTCCGTGACCATTGCCCACGAGACGTGAGCAATAAGAAGTCCTTTGTTTTCATAAGACAAATAAAGTGTACTTATACCTAAAGTTATGTTTCTCATTAACCCTATCGCCCCTCTTTCCTTTCGATAATCACAACAATATATATTATTATATTATTATATTATAATAATATAATAAAATTTGATATATAATACATATATGTTTGAGAATGCTTGAGCATTCTGCTACTCGGTGCTGGACTGCGCACTGCAGGCTAGCATGGGCAACTGCTTGCTGTTGCCACTTAGCGGCAGCACCACTCAGAAGCAGTATACCTCGCACTATTTCATTGTGCCAAGCAACAGGTTGCTGCGCGCACGCGCTCTACGACTGCTTGGCTAGACAACGGCTGCTTTGTATAGTGCAGCCATCTTGTGTTTTGCTCTTGCACGGTTTTCATCGCCACCGTGTTTCGTGCGTGCGCAAATAGTTAAGTGCATCTGAATCAGGATTAATAAAATCATTTTATAAATTCAGAGTTACTCGTATAGCAACAGCCAAACGGATGGCTTGTCGATCGCGAGGGGGCCGGAAGACCGGACAGCCCCGAGTCACCACCACCTCATGAAAGGGGTATTTTTATACCTATTGATGAGGATGTTGCTCGGTTGGTCACTGTAACATATTTCAACGCCAATGGAGATGTCGGTGTTGAATCTGACCCCTACGACGACGACGAAGATTTGATAGCTATGCGTTTATACGAGGCCTGTGCTGGACCGTCTGAAGAGTAATGTAATTACTCAAATTACAGCTCGTACGCCCCTCGTTACGGTATACTCGTCATCATCATCATCATCAACATCAATATCGCCATCGTCATCGTCATCGACATCGTCATCGTCATCGTCATCATCATCGTCGTCATCATGTTCATCATCAACGTGTTCTTCATCCACGGAGGACTCCAGAAGAGCGGGATCCCCTGTAGATTTCGATGCGTCTCACCATGACTTCTACCAGGTATGTGGTAGTGGTATTCGCAAGAGCACTGATAGTAGTAGTAGTAGCAGTAGTAGTAGTAGCAGGTTGTCTAACACGATAGCAGACAGTAATAATTGTAGTCGCCACGGTAACAGTATTGAAACCGTTAACAGGGCTAATGGAATTATCGGTGAATCCCACTTACAATTAAACGATGTTAACATCACCTTACCACTGGGAAATCGTTTTACACTCATAAATGCGGAACGAAAGCAATATTTAAAGCGTTTTGGGGTTTTAGCGCGGGACGTTGATCTCACCTTAGTGACACCTACTACATCTACAAATCCTATCACATGGATCCGCAATGCAGTGAGCGATATTTATCATCATTTTGTTAATGATCGTGATGATACGGATTTCATAGGTGTAGGATTCGTCACGGGTGAGATGGCTGACGGTGCATCGGGGTTATCGCTCAGGCCTATAGCACGGTTCACCGACGACCAGCTAAGGGGTTTGATGTGTGCCGTGAATCAAAGCTGGTCGAGGTATATGTGTATCTATGCTGAAGAGCAAATCGGTTTCGATTATCCGAAACGACGACAATTTGTGTTTTCCACGGTAGATCGTTGTAGCTTTAGCGAACAATAAACACAAACGTGACCGTAGTGCAGCGTCGACAAAATCCTGGAACCTTATAAGGCATATAACGTCGCCAGACCAGCGCAATAAAGCATGTGCTCTTGTCGAAAAGAGTGCGAATCCTTGCACAAGGCTGTGGTATTTCGGAAATACTAAATTTCCAATGATACCTCACACTTTCGAGGGTTGCACTTCTAGTCTACGATTGGGAGTCGGTAGCGGTGAGCCTCCGATTGTCAATGGATATTCGTCTTTTGAAACAAGGGCACCGTCTGCGATTGTTAATATAGCGTATAGTGCTATTTTAAAGCATAATTCACATATTACAACTCTAATGGGTGCAGCGGGTGGTAAGAATTATTGTATACCCTGCAATACATCTTACCGTCGTGACTCGGAGCATCGGTACACAGGCAAGTGTCCTCGGTGTTTTTGTGTACCGCACTGCGTTATGGAGGTTATTCCAACAGTCGACAAAGAGCTCGGACCTGGCTCTGTTACGGGGACTGCGCAAGCAGTAACGTATACAAGACCGGTAAACAATGAGCGCTCGTGCAACGATTGTAGTCGCTCGTTCTTCGGTAATGTGTGTTTCGCCATCCATCTAAATTGCACACAATGCCAAGGCATTCGATGCTCAATTTATATTACGGAATATCGTAGAATGTTCCACGGATATGCCCACCCCACGTTCTAACAGGTAATTCAATTATATCGATGATGGTGGGTTTTATTGTACTAGTTTTATGGACAGCATTAATTATTTTCATATGCGTCTTAGCGCACTGCCGGGTTTAGGGTTTAAAGAAAAAATAGTGAAGGGTTACTTGCCGCATCTCTTCAATACAGAAGATGCACGTGGTTATAACGGTGTTCTCTCCGCAGTCAAGTATTATTCGCCTGATACAATGAGTGAGCGGGAACGGTTAGAATTTTACGATTGGTTTGCGGAAGAGCTTAATAAAGATGCGATATTTAACTTTGAAAATGAGATTGTAAAGTACTGTAAGATGGATGTTGATATACGCCATCGAGCTTGCTATGAATTTCGTCAAAGTTTTTTATCTTTAGGTAATGTATGTCTGTTTTCTGAAGCCGTAACAATAGCATCCGCTTGCTCACTCGTGTACCGTCGTAACTTTCTACGACCGCAAACAATTGGCTTCATCCCTGCACAGGAGTATAGGCGGGTGAGAAATCATTTACAGCAGGTCGTTGACTGGCTCCTGTGGGTTGAGCACGAGCTCGGGCGTGAACTCACGCGGCCAGGCACCGTGAGTATAAATTACCGGAAGGACCGCTCGTCGACGGCTACCTGGAGCTGAATAATCATCGTATTGTATACCGATACCACGGTTGTTATTGGCATGCTTGCTGCGAATGTTTTCCTAACGATCGTGCGAGAAATTCTCATGCTGGAAACGAGAGTTTAGATTCGCGATATGCGCGGACTGTGGCAACGAGTTTAAAAATACGTTCACACGGTTACGAACTGGTGGAGATGTGGGAGTGTAATTTTAATACACTCCGTAACGACGAACCACGTGTCAACGAATTTTTAAATAATCATCCGCGACGTGTCACAGAGAGACTGAACCCTCGTGCAGCGTTCTATGGCGGTCGTACGGGCAATATAGTCACGTCCTACGACGTCGCACCGGGAGAGAAGATTTCGTACATCGACATTTTCTCGTTGTATCCGTATATATGTAAGACAGGCCGCTACCCGGTGGAGCACCCTAAAATATACCTCGATGCCGAGAGTGAGGCTTTACTAGGGTATTATACGATGCTTTAGGCGTCACTGTTAATGGTTTGATCGAGTGTACTATATTGCCGCTGCGCCGACTCTTTCACCCTGTTCCACCAGATCGAATGCATGAGAAACTGTTGTTTGCCTTATGTCGTAAATGTGCAGAGGGTGTGACTCAGCACTCGTGCATTCATGAAAATCCCGAGGATAGGGCTTTCACGAGTACCTCGGTGACGGATCAAGTCTGAAAGCAATAGACTGCGGTTTTTAAATATTCAAAATTTCTATCATTTGGGCGTACGATACGAAAATTTATAACACCGATACACGCAAGAGTGGCCTGTTTGTATAGTATGTAAATATATTTTTAAAGATTAAACAGGAGGCTAGCGGGTGGCCCGAGCACTGTATCGACGAGGCGTCTCGCAAAAAGTTTATTAACAATTATGAACGTGCTGAGGGTATGCGGTTCAACGCTGCTAACATAAAAAAAAATTCAGGGCAATGCTCGGTCGCTAAGCTTTGTTTAAATTCGTTCTGGGACAAGTTCGGTTAGCGGGATAACTTAACGCGTACGGAAATTGTGAAAACTCGCGAGAAGGTATTGTTGTATTTGTACGACAATGATAAAGAAATTAAATGTCTGCTACCGGTAAACGATAACTTGCTATATCTGAATTCGGTATCCCGTGATGAGGCTGTCGTCCCTAGTCTATTAACTAGCGCGGTAATCGCGGCGTTGACGACGGCTTTAGCACGTTTAAAACTATACAGCTACCTCGAGCGTTTAGATAGACGTGTTTTATATTAAGACACTGATTCGGTTATTTACTTGAGTAAGGGTAATGATTGGCAGCCCTCGGTAGGCGACCTGCTTGGAGACATGACCAACGAATTGCTCCCGTTGGGTTCTACTGTTTATATAAATTCGTTCGTCTTCGGGAGTCCGAAATTCTATGGTTATACGGTCACCACTACCGAGGACCCTGAAACAGGCTTTGAGTTTAAATGATACAAATTCCAAAGTAATTAATTTCACATCAATTAGTGATCTTATAAAATCAGAATTTCCAACCGTTAATAAAGCTTCACTACAATTACAGTTTTTGTCAATAAATAGAACAGCCCTTCACAATGTTATCACCCAGACCATGTATAAAACTTGTCAGGTCGTATGTCGTAAACGTCGTCATCTTAGTCATAAGTTATCTTTACCTTTTGGTTATAAAAATTAAATAAGACGTAGTGAATCGAGACTGAAGAAAAGTATTCTTTAACAAAGACAGTTTCAAAACTTTTTCTATTGTATGTATTTTTTTTCTATAGTATATAAACACATGTAAAAATTGTAAATATGAATGTAAATATTTGAAAAATTTGACAATTTTTTCTATTGTACATAAGTAGTATGTGTACACCTTTGCTGCATCCCACTCCTTCCCCCACCACGCAGCTACCCCCACCACCCCACTTATCCACCGTCGCGCTACCCACTCTGCTTAACCAGTGTCGGTAACGTGGAGATGGTAAAGTGAGGTGGTATGGGTACTCTGGTTAACAAGAAAGACTAGAGATAAGAGCAGGATGGAGCAAAGGTGTACACATACTTGAAAAAAGGAAAAAAATAAGGTACTTACCTCTGTTGCTGTTGACGTCCACCTTCCTTCGACGGCGATTTCAAACTCCTGTCTCTCACTATCTCACTCACACAACCACACACACACACGCTCGCGCGCGCGCGTCGATACTTTCATAACCGAGCATCGCCTGCTTCAGGAAGCTCGGGTTCTCGAAGCCCTCGTCCACGACGCCGCCATCGTACCCGATGTTTATTTCGGCACTGAGGACTCCGAAAACCCGCTAGCCTCGTAACGAGGATACATTGCGAAAAATACGTTTCTGACTGCGCGATCACGAAGTTGAAGACAGACTGAATGCTCAGGATGCTGCTGGTTGGTATCACGGGCTTTGAAGATAGCAAACCGCCCTCTGAATCATAACTAAGGTGTCCAGCGCTCTGAATGCAGCGACAGCGGTTTTGCACGTGCGTACCGCTTTGCGCTGTGCTCCTCGCGAAGCGCTTGCTCTGCAGTAAAAGGCGCAGAATATGATACCGTACCGCGAGGGACCTCGATTATAAAATAAGAGGCACAGTAAGACGATGTATTTGTTTTAAATTGATCAATATTTTATTTAAATCACTTTACACATATTTACCGTCGTATGCAACATCCCTGCAAGCACGGTAATCTTCGCTCGGAGACTCCACCGCCGTTAAATTCATTTTTATCACTGTCTGATCGTCGAGAGGCAAAAGCATTGTAATATTCACGCACTAATCTGTCGTTTTTCATTACATTATCGCTAAAGAGATTATTAAATCGCGACATGGTGAAGCCGGACGACATAAGATGTAGGAATACGATAGGAATACGAATGCTAAATTGTTTACACACATCCGACGTATTACTCTGTAGCTGCTGTACGGTCTATCCACTGCTACCACGGCAATTTTTTTCGGAATAAATTCCGAGTCTTTACCACGCATTCCCTGTATATCCACGACGATATCCATTTTCACGTCTAATCCGTACAGATGCTTGAGTTCGACTGATTAGTTATTCACAGACACGCTTCTACGTCTCTTAACACGAAATAATTTTATGCCGACATCAGCACATTTTTCGCTTATCCGGTAAAATCCACCATTACTCGCCGAGAGGCATCAATTTCAAGGACATTATCATATTCCGCGTAGACTACACAATTTATCGTTGAAGCAAGCGCATCCTCAAATCGTACCTCTATTCTCACACTACCGTGCTTTATTAAATTCCAATGTGTATTGTTGTTCGCCGAAAGATCGGGTGTCAAATCAAAAGCAAACAGACAGTATCCATCGTGATAATTATCGCGATCGATCGAATTACCGTCGTTCAAGAAATGTATTCCAGTTCCCGAAAACAACGTTTGAAAAGCATCCACATATAGATGATTTTTCGTGAAATCAGGTTGTAACGGTTTCGAAGGTATTTGAGCACCATCTACATACAACGAGAGATAATTTATCTTGTAATTTTGGAAATTGAATGGATTCATACTGAAGTCGCCGTTAAACGCTTGGTTATCGACAAAACCAATAATTATACGCTTTGGCAATTGACGTAACACGATATTATCGATAGTCTCTCCATGAACACCAGAGTGTATTGAAACGGCTTTTACCTCGACTCTCGTAAGAGGATATTTAGCCGTAGATTTTGCCAGAGTTCTAGCATGCGAGAGCAGCACACCAGGAGCTATTTTTGTTCTACGAACGAGAAGCGATGCCTCGAGAATCTTTTAGCCGCATTGACCATTCTTTGTATCCCCCACAAGACAAAATGAATCTCTAGACCGCACCAACCGTAGTCGCATCTCGACGCCGTTTAATAGGAACCGCTCCTGATTGAATATATCGCAATGCAGATGACCGAGCAAGTCTACAGTTTTTTCGACATTTAAAAATTGTTTTCTCTTCACAAGACCCGTATTTTCCGATGTTATATCATCCATTTTTCCAGGGGTATCGTCGTACCAGAGAACACTCGTGAGATGCGAATTTTTTGCTGCTGGACCGTAATTCAAAAGTGTTTCTATGTACGCTCGATAAGCGTAGGCATTATTTGGAGGTGAAACTAATTTTTGATTCAGGTATACATCCACCTGATTAAACATAGAATGCAAGAGATTGTTTACAGGGCCGGCACTTACTTTCGATGCTGTACCCGCGGCATTTTCCGCAGTAGGAGATGTTATTTTTCACTCTCAGACTAAGCATAGTATGCGCGAGATCGATATACTCATCACCCTGTCCAGGAATAACAAATTCAATCGGTGAATCATCTGTTAGCGAAGATATTGGTTTGTAATACACCCAATTGGAGCCTTCGATAGTAGTTTGCGTCGGTGGGAGTGAAAATAATTCAAGTTCCGATTTAAGACACTCGCACGAGTGCGCATGTAGAAAAGCCATCTTGTTTCAGCTATCCAAAAATATCTGCAACTGTTTGTTGACGAGTCTTCTTCTTCTTCTTATTGTTCTTATTATTCTTCTACTTCTTTATTACTTTTCTCTTTATTACACTTTTATTTTTACGGGAGATACGTCGTGGTTTACGTTCGTCCGATGAATGAGGAGTTCGCGAAATTTTGCGCTTTTTATAACCAGACCCCCGCATGAGAGTGTCAATTTCTTCAGAGGCTTTGCGTTTGAGATTACTGCCTGATTCTCTCGCTCTCTCGCGAATAGCATCTTTCACAGCTATATTTTTTTTTTACCAACTGCTTTAGCGCCCTTCTTTAAAAGTGGTAACACTCGACGAAACAGGCCCCCGAGAAAGCTGCCGATACCATGTCCTCATTGATTAGGTGTTCCTAATCAACGATAATATAATATAAACATGGCTAATACCGCCGTACCCGCGACGGCCCCATCCGTGCTGCACACTGTCAATATCGTCCATAGCGATGTAATCAATCGTCGGACCTTTTGAAATGTAGTGTCATAGTCAACGTTTCCTGCTCGAATGGTATAGGATCCCCAAGTTCGTCTCTTATATCGATCTCGATATTGTGTTAATTATTGCGCAAGAGAGGTATATATCGTGGCGTTGAAAACGATTTAATTTTTATCGAACTATACTGACAGTCATCAGTATCAATAGGGACAACTCGTAAGAGGGGTGTTTGTACATCGCCTGTAATATAGCTCTCGCAGATATCTGTGTACAGAAACATGATACCCGGTATAGCACCGGTGAGAGATGCTGGCCTCGACCCTGTGTATTCGCAATGCGGCTCTATCATTACAGACCTATATTTCAAAATTTTGTATATCGCGAATTCAACCGTGAAACTATATACTTTTTTGCGTTATACTAATTAGCGTATTTCACAATTCGCGATATTTAAAAATAATCTTTTTGTCTAATTTCATGTATCATTTTTACTGTGTACAATACATTTAAAAAAAAATATATTGATTTATTATGTATAAAACCGTTGTCGGCTTGTTCTTTTTGTGCTGCTATTCGTAGCAGTAGCTGCTATCTCTCTACCGTTCCCTTTTGTTCTGACTTTCTCATCGTTGATTTCTTTTGTCCCGTCTTTCTTATCGAGTGTTTCCTTTTGTTCTGACTTTCTCGTGCTACATCCGTGGATATAATATTGCTGTTTAGAATTTGATGATTCGTAAAATTTGCACATAGAGATTAATGCATAGTGACATAAAAATATTGCTTTATTTGTGAGAAATATAAAAACTATCCTGATTTAATTTACATACGGCGTAAACACCAGCTTATACCGAGGGACCGCACCTCATCAGCTAGTGCAGGCGCACCGCGTCTTATCAGCTCGTTAAGGTCACGAAAATAGCTGATGCCGCGGGGTCGCCACCGCCACCGCCGCCGCCACCGTCGCGGTATAAGCTTATTCGAGAGTCAGCTGATTGATTTTGATACACACTCTTCGATATGGATACACGTTGGAAACATCCATGGACAGCTGTGATAAGCGGTCCTACGGGTTGTGGTAAAACATATTTTGTAAAAAATTTTTTTAAATACATGCGCGAAATGACGGATGTCCCGTTCGAGCGTATACTTTTTTATTACTCAGAGTGGCAGTCCGGGTATTCAGAGTACGGTGATAAAATCGACTTTCACGAGGGTTTACCGCAAGCAGTAGACTACTCGAATGATACAAGACCTAAACTTGTGGTCATTGACAATCTAATGCGCGAGGCATTCAACAATACTGTGGTCGATCTTTTCACCAAGGGTAGCCATCATAAAAATCTTAGTGTCATTTTCATCACGCAAAATCTCTTCAAAAGCAAATAATTATATTGCAAGCGCTGTGTTATCTGAAGCAAGAGCAACGACGTACAATTTTGCGCAAAGCAGATGTAGCGCAGCAGCAGACCGTACAGCAGCTACAGAGTAATACGTCGGATGTGTGTAGACAATGTTGCATCGTATTCCTACATCTTATGTCGTGCGGCTTCACCATGTCGCGATTTAATAATCTCTTTAGCGATAATGTAATGAAAAACGACAGATTAGTGCGTGAATATTACAATGCTTTTGCCTCTCGACGATCAGACAGTGATAAAAATAAATTTAACGGCGGTGGAGTCTCCGAGCGAAGATTACCGTGTTTGCAGGGATGTTGCACACGACGGTAAATATGTGTAAAGTGATTTAAATAAAATATTGATCAATTAAAAACAAATACATCGTCTTACTGTGCCTCTTATTTTATAATCGAGGTCCCTCGCGGTACGGTATCATATTCTGCGCCTTTTACTGCAGAGCAAGCGCTTCGCGAGGAGTACAGCGCAAAGCGGTACGCACGTGCAAAACCGCTGTCGCTGCATTCAGAGCGCTGGACACCTTAGTTATGATTCAGAGGGTGGTTTGCTATCTTCAAAGCCCGTGATACCAACCAGCAGCATCCTGAGCATTCAGTCTGTCTTCAACTTCGTGATCGCGCAGTCAAAAACGTATTTTTCGCAATGTATCCTCGTTACGAGACTAGCGGGTTTTCGGAGTCCTCAGTGCCGAAATAGACATCGGGTACGTTGGCGGCGTCGTGGACGAGGGCTTCGAGAACCCCGAGCTTCCTGAAGCAGACGATGCTCGGTTATGAAAGTGTCGACGCGCGCGCGCGCGCGAGCGTGTGTGTGTGTGGTTGTGCGAGTGAGATAGTGAGAGACAGGAGTTTCAAATCGCCGTCGAAGGAAGGTGGACGTCAACAACAACAGAGGTAAGTACCTAATTTTTTTCCTTTTTTCAAGTATGTGTACACCTTTGCTCCATCGTGCTCTTATCTCTAGTCTTTCTTGTTCACCAGAGTACCTACACCACCTCACTTTACCATCTCCACGTTACCGACACTGGTTAAGCAGAGTGGGTAGCGCGACGGTGGATAAGTGAGGTGGTGGGGGTAGCCGCGTGGTGGGGGAAGGAGTGGGGATAGGAGTGGGCTGGAGCAAAGGTGTACACATACTACTTACATATTTTATAGTATACAAGAATATGTCGGTACCTTTCAGTATTCAGTGCATTACCCCAAATGGCAATACCGTAGGTTGGGACCGAAGTGACCACTGATGCCAGTAGCTTTCTTCTCGTCTGCCTCGGGCCGCTTATGTTTGGCATCAGTCGCGCTAACGCCGCTCTTACCTTTGCCGCCTTGCCAACGACATACTCCACGTGCTCCTTGAAGCTGAGTCGTGCGTCGATCATCAGACCCAGGTCCTTTATACTCGGTTGCGACGTGATTGTATGATGTCCCTAGTCAGCTCGATCGTCTCTATCGTCTTCCTGCTGGTGATCAGTACAGCTTCTGTTTTGTGCTCAGCTAATTTTAGACCAGCTGTACACATCCAGTGCCGGATCTGGTTGTATGTCTCTTCAAACATCCTGTTGGCTTCTTCAAGGTATTTCGCAACGATAACCACTGCGGCGTCATCGGCAAAGGCGACTATCTCTACTCCTTGTGACAGTGTTAGTCTTAACAAGTTGTCGTACATTATGTTCCACAGAAGCGGACCGAGCACCGAGCCTTGAGGTACGCCCCTAGTGATCCTGTACTCTTGCGGTCCATCTTCTGTGTCATATTTCAGGACTCTGTTATTCTTGTAGCTCCCTATCATCCTTTTCAGGTAGGGTGGCACGTTCAACTTATCCAGCGCAGAGCAGATGTTACTCCACCTGGCTGTATTGAAAGCGTTTTTGATGTCAAGGGTGACCACGAGGCAGTACTTTTTAGCCCACCCTTTCTATTCTGTGCCTGAGATTGCTTGGCTCGCTGTATTGACTACGTGGCTGATAGCGTCTAGCGTCGATCTCGAGTTACGGAAACCGTACTGGTTAACTGCCAGAGAGTTTTCGATAGCATCTTCTGCACGATTGTGTACAATTCGTTCCAGGATTTTTCCTGCGGTGTCCAATATGCACACGGGCGATATGACGATGGATCGTCTGGCGGTTTTTTGCGTTTTGGCAGGAGAACAAGTCTTTGCCATTTCCATGGTGCAGGGAATTTTCCTTCCTTGAGACATGCGTTGTACATTTCTATGAACAATGCAGGCGCTTCTTTTACGGCTGCTTTAAGAGCGATGTCCGGAATGCCATCCATTCCCGGTTCCTTATTGTTTCCCACCTTCTTGCACGATCGTAGCAGCTCCTCCAGCGTAACTGGCGGTAAAGCTTCCTCGTCCTCGACTTCCACCTGGTAGTTGAGTTCCTCTTGTTGGGGAAAGAGACTTGACTCTACCTTCCTGAGTTGGTCTGGGCAGGTAGGTTGCTTTGCCTGCAGGGCTTGACGCGAGTTCTTACCCCTGGCTCGTTGGGCTAGCTTCCTCATTCGGTTGCTCTCGCATCGTAGTCTGGCAATTGCATCGTTCCACAAATACACAGGAGGGTGTTGGTCTCCTTCCCGTCTTCTCGGCACCGTAGCATCGCAGGCTATTTGCTACCCTCCTCATCAGTTCTTGAGCTTTGGTCTCCGCGCTTTGGTTATCGGTTTCACTTTTACTGCCGTCCAGAGCCTCGCGAAACACGTCCATATCGGACATGTTCGTTTTCCAGCCGAGGACTTTAGATCTACCTAAGATGCGTCGCTTGCACTGCTGCCTCGACACTTCCTATGTCATGGCGCGATGGTCACTATGTGTGTAGGTTTCCGATACCTGCCAGCAGGTATCGCCATTAGCGAGGCCCCCACTGACGAAGGTGAGGTCTATTACCGAGGATGCAACTCCCTTGCAGTACGTTGGTACTTTGCCATCGTTGAGCAGAACTAGGTTTAGTACGGACAGTGCTTCCAAGAGCGCCTGACCTCTTTTGTCCGTCTTTTTACTGCCCCAATCTGATGCCCATGCATTAAAATCACCCGCTATCGCATGTGGGAGCCGATCCTTGGTGTCCTTTATCAGCCGATCCAGACTTCCTTCAAAATTCTCTAACGTCATGCTCGGTGCAATGTAGCAGCTGAAGAAGTGAACGCCGTGAATTTTCGCCCTTACAAAGCCGTCTTTCAGTCTCTTCGAGATGTCCTGGAATGGACACTGGCCGCAAGCCCAGACAGCGGCTTTACCCGCTTTATCCATTACTCACGAGTGGTGGTCGAGGCTTCTATATGGCTATGCGGGAGTACAGTCTGCATGAGCAGATCTTGTGCTGCTTCACAGGGATTAAGATTCACTTGCAGATTTACTTGCACTCATTCTTCTTGTCGGATGAGCGTCTGGTAGGCCTTCTTGTAGACTGGGCATTTGAAGTTTCCTG
The DNA here is from genome assembly GCA_963942595.1 of Cylloceria caligata. Classification (NCBI taxonomy): domain Eukaryota; kingdom Metazoa; phylum Arthropoda; class Insecta; order Hymenoptera; family Ichneumonidae; genus Cylloceria; species Cylloceria caligata. The sequence goes on from OZ012704.1 coordinate 26,710,691, forward strand.
CAGCGTGTTTGCAAGCACCTTCATCCTTTTTACTGCTACATAGGGCACCGTACTCCACAGTTAATATAGCACTTCGATCTGTCCATCGTCCCTTTGCAACTGTTAGCCAGGTGCCCATAGTGCCAGCACTTGAAGCATTTGGTTAGCCTCACTATCTCTCTAATTCGGCAGACTACCCAGCCGACTCCAACCAAGGCAGGTAGTGTCACCACCGCTGTCAGGGTGCCACAGTATGCTTTCCGGATAGATTTTAGAGCTTGTACTTCCACCCAGGCATTCTCGCCGAAGAGGTCCTGGAGGGCTTCGCAGATCTCCTGCTTCGTAGTATCCTCGACAAGGTCTTTGATTTCGATCGATGTGAGCTGCACCCTGCTTCTTATTGTGCCTTCTTCGCCGAGGGCCGTTTCGAGAGCCGTAGAGAACTCAGCGGTTTTGTCTTGGCTTGATTTATCAAGGATGAGGATGATGTCACCCCCCCACCCATCGTTCGACGTATTCTCGAGACACTTTGTCCCACTTCCTTTAACTTGTCGTCCTTCTTCATCTTGGTCAGGATCTCAGCATAGCTGAGTTGTCCTTTCCGCTCGGTGATCAGGGCATTAGGGAGTGCAGGCTTCGTACGCTGCTTCCTTCTCGGTTTCGGCTTCACTTGCTTCCAGTCATCACTGTTAGCATTTGTGGTCAGATTGCCGTTGTCTTGATGTGGTTCCGGAGATGGTTCCTCTCCTACTTTCTTCTTCCTTTTAGGCTTGCGGACTTCCGTCGAGGGTGGAGTGCGCTTCTTCTTCTCCTCGTTTCCCGAGCGTTGTCGGGTTCGTGGCGTAACCACCACATCGGTTTTTGGTGTAGTCTGCGTCGAGGCAGCATTTTTGGCGCTGGTACTATGCCCGCCACCGTCTTGCCTGCTTCTTTCTCGAGCCTGACGACCCAGTCAACCGATGTGCGCATGGAGCTGGCAAACTTTCGGATTTGGCCGTGGACGTTTGACTTGCGCTTGATGAAGCCCAGGTGACTTGGTTCCCTAGTATATGGAGCTCCTCTCTCCACTTCTCTTTCTTTTCTTCCCTTGCTACATCGTGCGCCGCGAAGACCAGGTGGTTAACTTCCATGTTACTGCGGTCATTTGGTGATAACAACACATGCAGCATGTAAGCTAAATTGTGCGCATCTGTCGCGGTGGCGCATGCTCCCTCATAAGCTTATGAGCTGGCGAGTGTGTGCCTGTATAAGCTGAACCGCGTTCACGCACACGTCTTATAAGCTAATAACGACGTGTGGAGTCGCACCACCGCCGCTGCCGCCGCCCCGGACGGTAATAAACTCATTGTGTACTTGGTGTATACGACTTTGCATCTTGTTGCTCTACGATTTTCTTCGTTAGCGTTACCATGATAATGAATCAATAGCATCGTATATTTGTTACGCTTTATAAATAAAAATAATAATAATGAATGTACGCTGGAAACATCCGTGGACGTCACTGGTTTGTGGCCCCACAGGATGTGGGAAAATAGTTTCTGTGAGAAATTTCTAAAATTTCTCAATTCAATGAGCAATGTTGAATTTGATCGAATTATATTTTATTATGGAGATACTCTCGATCCTGATACCGCTTCTCTGAATATCATATGTCAACAATAATCGTCGTCATTGTCGTCGTCGTTAATTACTAAGAGCACCAGTAATAAAAAATGCAAAATACAAAAAATTGAATTTAACGAGGGCATACCGCAACAGGAACATTATTCGGGTGATAATAGCTTGAAAAAATTGGTTATCATCGATGATTTAATGCGTGGATCCTCAAATAATACAATTGTCGGCCATTTCACAAAAGGTAGCCATCATAAAACAGTAGGGTGATTTTTATCAAACAAAATATTTTCCATCAGGGTCATGGGCAACGCGATATATCATTAAACGCCAATTATATAGTTATATTAAAAAACCCACGTGATCGAGCACAAATTAGACATCTAGCGAGGCATTACATTCTGTTCGAGAATTCAGATGTCAGAGTTAAGTGGACTGTAAAATTGTTGCAGGCGACTTAATAGTCAGTACACAGGTGTAGGTTACACCTGTTACAGAATCGAACAAGAGCAGAGTACGCTACGTTAATTTTCGGAAATGCTCGGGACCTTGAGGAGAAAATGTCTGATGAGGCTATCATCCATCGCCTCGCCAGGCATTTTGATGAAGAAGTCAGGTGTGCTGTCAGGATCCGCCAGATCAGCTCGGTACCAGAATTCCTGGAATTACTGGAAAGCATCGACATGGCGGGACCTCTGAACAGCAAAAGAGGCAGTCAAAGGAGAGATCCCCAAGGACGCGGAGGACTAAGGGATCAAGGATGGCGGGGACTACCACGAAACGAGTGGCAGGCGCCACGGGAATCTGACAACCGGCCACGTTGGCAGATTCATCCATACAATGGAAATGTACGACTGCAAGCATGGCAGCAGGCGCCACCAGAACAACCGCTACGGTACCAAACGTCTCCACCGCCACCACGTGCACAAGGGAGTTCTCAACCTGCGACATGGCAACAAGCGCCTCCACCGACTCATAGGAGGGAGCAGGAACCACCAAGGCGAATGAATATGATCCAGGCGCATCCTCCTGGACCATTCATCGAGACCACGGTAACTCCAGCGGCACGAGCGCAACAAAACGTTTCTCAGAGAACTAATCCGGGAAACGCTTAGACGTTGCGCCCGTAGGAAAAGTTAAGAAGGAAGAAATCAAAAGACGAGGCGCAACGGGAATAAATGAAAAGCAAAGACAAAAGGAGGAGGAGCGAAGCGAGGTAGTGGAAAAGAAGAATAAGAGAAGGAAGGAACGAAGAATAATAAGAGAAAATGAAGAGGAAGAAAAATCGAAGACAGATAAGGAGAAATTTGCATGTGAGCCATCCAAAAACCAAGCCATTGTGAGGAATATTGGAAAGCCGAACTCATCGAGCCAAGAACAGGGAATTGCAACCCTTAGTAAGGCCGATGATCGGCGAGATATGTCTGAAGAAGCGGTGGAAAAATGGAGCGGCAATGACCAAAATGCGAGAGATTACCCGGTCTTTACGGTCACCGAAGATCCACGGGAATTTTCACGAGAGGAACCGAAGAAGGAGGAAAAATGGTACGACGATGTACATCCTCGGTGTCCTGAAATTCCAGTGGAGATCGAGGCGGTGACTGTAAAGAGTCTGATTGACAGTGGCAGTGAGGTAAGCTGCATTTCGGAAGATTTTTTTTATCAATATAAAGAAAAATTTGAGAAATGCCCCACACTGCCTGTCACTCCGACGAAGATGGTAGGAGCATTTTGCGGTGAAGCTGAGAGGGTTAAAAAACAGATCATAGTAGGAGCAAGTACATATGGATCTAGAGGAGGAATCCAGCTATTAATTGTTCCGAAATTGCTGCGACCGATCCTGATCGGCATTGACGGGATGATGAATCTTCAGATCTCCGTCGATGCTCGCAATAAATGTGTTACGGTCAGAGATCTGGTAGTAGCGAAATTAGTTGACGGATTGTGGCAATTGGCTGATCCAAGCTCGATACCAAAAGAGGGTGGTAAAAAGATCTGCACCATGCAAGAAGTACCACCATCAATGCCTCAAGAGTTTCAATCATCGGAGATGGAATTCGAGGAGAAGATGGAGGAGTGTAAATATCTCGAAATTAATATCAAGAATAATTTCAAGGCCATCGTCGAGAGAAATCAGGTGGTATTCGATAAGAGGCCAGGAAGAATGTCAAAATATATCCATCATCTGACGCTCAAGGATCCGAAACCGTATTTTCATCGGTCGTATCCGGTGGCACTGGCACAACGAGACAGAGTCCAACGAGAAATCGAGCGGATGCTCGGTTACGGGGTAATATAGAAATTTGAGAGTATTTTTATTAATCCTTTAATGCCAGTGACAAAGGACGATGAGAGTGTTCGATTGTGTTTGGATGCCAGGGAACTTAATAATTACCTGGTAAACGACTACAATAATGCACCTCCTATCGAAGAGATTTTCCAGAGATGTGGAGGAAAATCTGTAATCTCGACGCTAGACCTTACGAGCAGTTTTTGGCAAATTCCATTACACCCGGATTTCAGGAAATATACAGCATTCCAGCACAATGGAAAATGCTACGAATTTACTGTCACGCCATTTGAACTGAAGACAAGTACAGCAAGTTTAATTCGAGCATTAGACATAGTACTAGACGAGTTAGATTTTGTTATAAATTTCGTTGACGATCTACTGGTATTATCGAAAAAACATGAGGAACATCTCATGCATCTCGAGATTCTATTTCTGCGATTTAAAGAGCATGGAATGACTCTGAAATTTAAAAAGTCACACTACTTCCAACAAGAAGTGTCCTTTCTCGGTCACATTCTCACGACAGGGGGACTTAAACCCGATCCTGAGAAGATAAAAGCAATTAAATAATATCCGGCGCCTAAAAATCTGAAACAATTGAGAGGATTTTTGGGTTTGATAAATTTTTGAACGAAATTTACTAACCGCCATGCCCACGAGACCGCTCCACTTCTGGAATTGTTGAGGAAAGGGGTGAAGTGGAAATGGGACATAACTCACCAAGAAGCTTTTGACCGAGTCAATGATTTATTTTGTGAAGCAGTGATTCTTCGTTTCTCCGATGTAAAAAAAACCATACACACTAACCGCGGATGCAAGTGGGTATGCGCTTGGAGCCATTTTATCACAAGAAAATGAGCAAGGAGAAAGCGAAGTGATATCTTTTGCGAGTCGGACTCTGAAAGGAGCAGAACATGGCTATATGACTACTGAAAAGGAATTATTAGCTATTGTATGGGCTCTGGAAAAATTCAGAACTTGTCTTCGGGGTGCTGAGATAAATATTAAAACTGACCACAAGGCATTAATATTTCTTAAAACATGTCGGTTTACGACAGAAAGATTAATGCGGTGGGTCCTGTCGATCCAAGATTACAATCTAAACATAGAGCACCTCGAAGGGAGAAAGAACACTGTCGCCGACGCTCTGAGCCGGATGGAAGGAAACGAGGACACAACGAAAGGATTGGTAGTAATTGCCGCAACTCTGGCAGGGAAGGCATCAAAAGATTTAATGAAAGAAATGAAGAAAATCGCAAAACATCAAAGGAACCAAGAGGATTTGTGTAGGATTATGGACATTTTAGAGAAAGAGAACGACACCGAAGAAGACAAGAAATTTCGATTACGAGAGGGTATTCTACAGAAACACACGAAAGCTCGATCTGGAAAGTCGTGCTTCCGAAATGTTTGGTTCGACAAATAATTTTGGAATGTAACGAACTTTATGGGCATATTGGAGCCCGGAAGTATTTCCGTATTCTCGATGAAGATTTCTCACATCCACACCCGGTAAAATTCACAAGGTCACTCATCGCATGCTGTAATATTTGCCAACGCAGCAAGGTTACAGTGCAAACAAATTACGCCGAAATGCAGACGATTATTCCTGAGAGACCGGAGGACTTAATATCGATCGATTTTTATGGGCCTCTGCCAACATCCATTGGAGGGGTAAACCATATTCTGGTAACAATCGATGCATTTAGTAAGTACGTAGTACTGTTTCCTATGCGAAAAGCAAATACAGCAACAGTAATAAAAAAGATTTTCCAGGACTATATCCCACAGTTTGGGAAACCAAGTCGTATCCAGTTCGATCATGGTACACAATTTACTGCGAAAAATTGGTTAACAAAATTAGAGGATGAAAACATAAGGGCAGTATTTTATTCGAGACGCCATCCTCAAGGTAATATTGTGGAACGGGTGAATCGAGAGTTGGGACGATTTTTTAGGACCTTCCTGAAGGATAATCACGCCGGTTGGTACAAGTGGGTGCAGGTGGTGCAAGACTGCATAAATGAATCCCATCACGAAACCACAGAATGCACTCCGACGGAATTGCAACGAAAGAAAAAACCAATCCGGTTGTGGAATAAGTGGTTAGGAATACCAGCGAGTGAAGAGGATGATCCACTCACCTACGATGCCAAGATAAAGATTGCGCGAGAAAGGATTATAAAAAAGGGAGCAAGGAGAGCCGAACGTTTTAATAGTACACATAAATTAACAACTTTCGAGGAAGGAGATGTGGTACTGGTAAAGGCACTCAATGTCTCTGATCCGGCAAACCAAATTACATCGAAATTTTTACCACTTCGGGACGGACCTTACGAGATAAAAAAATGCGTAAGCTTAGCCACCTACGAGTTAATAGATCCGCTCACGAAAAAAATACGTGGGAAATTTCACGCCAGCCTGCTCACAAAATACCAAGTGTACCGTAGCGAGGAGGAAAACGAGGAACAACAGAATGGGGGAATAGGAAACAACAACAACAACAACAACAACAACAACAACAACAACAACAACAACAACAACAATCCCTCCCAAGTGTGTCGCCTTGCCGCGGCGGGGGGGCTTGCGTTTCTGCAATGAACTTTGGAGCTCAGCCGGCGGGGGCTCTGGCCCCTGGCAGGTCTAACCTTGCCGGACAGGTCCATGGGGAGCAGGCAGACTAAGAACACACAACATCAAAAGCTACGGTGGAAGGCATCGTGCCTACGGCTGCATGGCCGCAATGATGTAAACTAAAGCGGTCGCGAACGATCCCTGCAGGGCACCGGGTGGAACCCTGCAGTATTTACACCTTACCTAGACAAGGCGGCTCTAGCTAGGCAGACCTACATTCCGACCTACTCGTGGGATTAATATGGAGAAACTTTTGAAAGAAATAAAACCTAAGCAGAAGAAGGAGTTGGAAAAAACATCGACCGAGGAAGAACTCAAGACAATCGGAGAACTCGCGACGAACAATATCGAGGGAGAGTCGAACGATGATAGCTTGGCGAACGTGACTGAAAGTGTCAACCTGAGAAAGAGAAGTATACTTCAGTCATGTTCGTCAACAGGCACGGAAGATCGATCTCTACATCAGAAGAAAAAGAAATTAAGATACAGAAAGAGAGAAACGACACCGCCACCCATGGAAGAGGGTAAAACGGTTCCACCTGTCGTCGGAAATATAAGGAAGCATCGAGAAAAACCTGGAACCTCCGCATTCGACGATTACAATAAGAACCAACCCGATTTGACAGAATTATTACAACTCATTCATGAGACCGCGACGAAAATGGAAGAGGCAGCGGCAATACAGAAAAATATGAATATGGCGGTAAAAACCGGCATTAAGACGATTCTTGAGGCCGCCGACGCTGCGCTAAACATGCAAAACAGGACAGCCTCGAAGGGACAAATGATGGCAGACGACCTGACAGAGACAGAAACGGAGACAACGGAACCGGCGACGCGACCGACGAAACGGAAACGGGAGACGACGAAGACCCCACCAGAGGCCCGACAGAAGACACCCCCAAGAACGGAGGAGGCCGAAACCTGGACAACCGTGAGGAAACGAAAAAAGAAGAAAAAAACGACGGAACCGAAAAACAAAACGGACGAGACGAACGTACCGACCCAGGCTGAAAAGCGCAGATCGACCCCCAAACATAGGGGAACGGCTGTACTGGTCAAACCTGGGAAAGACAACACGTACTCGGACATCGTACGGAAGATAAGGACGACGGTCGACCCGACGAGCAGTCATGTACAGGTGATGGCTCTAAGGAAGACCAAGGACGGACGGTGTCTCATCAAGATACAGACAGACACGGACGGACGAGAACAGTTTGAACGCGCACTACAGGACGCGGTTGGGGACACGGGCAGTGTAAGGACCGTGACTTCTAGGACACAACTGGAGATCATGGACCTGGACTGCGTTACTACCGCGGAGGACGTGATACGGGCACTGAGACGAGAAACGGGACGAGACGGCGACTTTGGTGTCCACATCTTCGGCCCGAACCGGGCCGAGCAATACATGGCAGTCTGCGACCTCGAGACGCGGGAAGCCGAGGTGCTGCTGGACCGGGGCCGGATCGGGATAGGATGGGTGCGATGCCGACTACGACAACGATTGACGGTGACCAAATGCTACAAGTGCCTGGGCTACGGACATACAAGGACGAGCTGCACGAACGCGGATCGGACAAAGAACTGCAGGAAATGCGGCGAGACGGGACATTACGCGACGGACTGTAAAAACAGACCGGCTTGCCCACTGTGCTCTGAGACGGGACACGGGGACGTAGCGCACCTTGCGGGAACCGGAAGGTGTGCGGTATTCCGGGCTGCGCTGGAGGAGTGCAGGAAGCAGGCCGGAAGACGGACAGAATGGTTCAGGGAAACCTGAACAGGAGTAGGACAGCAGACATGCTACTACCACAGATAGCTGACGAACATGACGCCGACATTCTGATCCTGTGCGAACCGTACAGGAAAAGAACGACACAAACGTACATTACGAACGAGACAGAGACCACAGCTATCTGGGTAAGGGGCGCTGCCCAATCTCGAATAATTAACTGCGGTGTCGGGGACGATTACGTCTGGGCAAGGGTCGGCGCTGTCACTTACGTCAGCGTTTACCTGACACCCAACTGCGCCGCGACGGATTTCGAGAGGAAAGTGGCGCTCCTTGAAGACGGAATCAGGAATCTGCCTGGAGACGTTATCATCGGGGGAGACCTCAACGCGCGGGCGATCGAGTGGGGAATGACAACAACGAACAAACGTGGACGGCTGCTGCTGGAGATGGCCGCAAGACTAGACCTGGTGGTAGCAAATACGGGAAACGTACCGACGTACAGACGACCAGGGTTTGGAAACTCCATCCCTGACGTCACAATGACATCGGATAGAATATCACCACGGATAGGACAGTGGCGGGTTTTCGACGGCTATACGGCCAGCGATCACCAGTACATTGTCTTCGAAGTGGCAGGACAAACGGCGACGAGACGGACGAGGACCCAATACCCCCCGAGGTGGAACCTCAACAAACTCGACTTACGAAAATTTTCGGAGGAGCTGGCGGCAGCACCAGCACCAATGACGAAAGTCCCCCCTGAACTGACTGGCCGGCAAAGGGCGGAAAGACTCACGGACGAGACGGCCAAACTGACGGACCGGCTGTGCAACAGCACAATGCCGAAACGACGACATAGACCAAACAGGCAACCACAATACTGGTGGACGGACGAAATAGCCGAGCTGCGCAGGCTCTGCTTGGCAAACCGCCGACGAGTTACGAGGGCTGGGGGAAGACCCGAAAGGGAAAACCTCCAAGCCACTTACAAGACGTCACGAAAAACACTTACGAACGCCATAAGGGACAGCAAAACGCGATGCTGGAAGCAGCTCTGCGAGGAGGTGAACGAAGACCCCTGGGGAACCGGTTACAAAATTGTGACTAGCAAACTAGGGGCCCGAGTTCCACTTGAACTCAAAGATGCCGAAACCGCAGAACGGATTGTTGACGGACTGTTTCCGACTCACCCGATACGGACGAACGTGACAGACGACACGGAAGCCCCGGCGGCCCCCATGTTTACCGCGGAGGAGCTCTCCAAAGCGACTGCCGCGATGAGGACTGGCAAGGCGCCGGGACCAGACGGAGTACCGGCGGAGATTCTCCGACTGATGGTTCGCCTGAGGCCGGAGATATTTCTTGACCTGTACAACACGAGCTTGACGACGGGAACGTTCAGTGACCGGTGGAAGACGGCAAGGCTAGTTCTTATCCCTAAGGGTAAGGGCGACCCCAATACGCCGTCAGCCTACCGGCCGCTGAGTTTACTCGACACAACGGGTAAACTCTATGAACAACTACTAAAACCGAGACTGACGGACGCGATACAGACCAGCGGAGGCCTCTCAGACCGGCAGTTCGGCTTCAGGAGGGGACGATGAACGATTGGAGCGATTCAAAAAGTGGTCGATTCCTTCCTGGATTTGGAGAGACATTGCCATGCAGCGCGACCAATCGTTCTGCTGGCGACCTTGGACATCAGGAACGCCTTCAGCTCGGCCAGGTGGGTTGACATCCTGGAGGCGCTTGAAGGCAACTTCGGGGTTCCGGCTTACCTGGCTCGGGTGGTGGGCGACTACCTAAGAAACAGAAGGATCACGTACGAGACGACTGAAGGACCGGTGACGAGACAAATCACCGCGGGGGTTGCACAAGGGTCCATACTGGGACCAGACTTTTGGAACGGACTCTACGACAGCTTGCTCAGGCTGGAATTGCCGCTTGGCAAGTTCCTTGTCGCCTTCGCTGACGACGTAGCGGCGGTGATCACCGAGCGATCTCCAGACCTGGCACAGCAAAAACTGAACCAGACGATGCGGCGAGTGGGCCGTTGGATGACGGACCACGGACTACAACTCGCAACAGAAAAGACAGAACTGACTTTCCTTAGCAGAAGACGCATACAGACGAGACTACCCATGTGGGTCGGGACGGATGAAATCAAGGCCGGAGGTGAAGTCAAGTACCTGGGAGTGACCCTAGATACGAAGATGACCTTCTGGCCTCATATACAAAAAACATGCCAGAAGGCGGCTAAGAGAATAGCATCCTTAAGCCGCCTAATGGCCAACACAAACGGGCCGAGACCGGGAAAACGACGACTCCTAATGACGACAGCCCACTCGATCCTCCTGTACGGCGCGGAGATCTGGGCAGATGCCCTGAAGACAAAGAAGTACTGCCACGCCATGACAACGGTACAAAGACAGGGTGCGCTGAGGATCGCCTGCTCCTACCGAACTGTCTCTGCACAAGCAGTCTTGGTGGTTGCGGGCGTAATCCCCGTGGACCTCCTAGCTTTCGAGCGAAAGAGGATCTACGGGAGAAGCGCGGACATAAGACGGGAGGATGCAGCAGTCGCGGAACGTGACAAGACGATACAGACTTGGCACGAACAATGGACAGAAAGAGCGACAGGCAACTGGACAAGACGACTAATAAAGGACCTGAGACCGTGGATCGAAAAGGATTTTGGGGACGTAAATTTTTACATCACCCAGTTCCTGACGGGACACGGTTACTTTAGACGGTACCTTTATAACATGGACAGAGTACGGACGCCAGACTGTAAGTACTGTGGACACGAACGAGACGACGCGGAACACACATTTTTTGTGTGCGACCGCTGGACAGGACTCCGACTGGAACTGGAGACGATTGTTGGCAGCATCACCCCGGACAACATTGTTCAGGTGATGCTCCACTCGACAGAATAGTGGCAACTAGTTGCCACCTATACAGAGACGATACTGCGACGAAAAAACGTAGACGGCTGCCTCACCTAACCGAGCAGACAGACTGACGTGACGCGACAGGTTACAGACAGCAAGACGAACGGACGAACACGGACAGAACCCCCAGCCAGAAGTAATACCAAAATAGTTCCTGGTCTGGGGGAGGACAACAAGGAGAGGGCGGTTTAGTGGGTAGGCCTATTTTTTTGGGAGTCCCACATACCCCCCCAGTTCAAAAGACTGGAGGATATCCGTAAAAAGGATTCCGCAACTCCTTGTATAAAACAACAACAACAACAACAACAACAACAACAACAACAACAACAACAACAACAACAACAACAACAACAACAACAACAACAACAACAACAACAACAACAACAACAACAACAACAACAACAACAACAACAACAACAACAACAACAACAACAACAACAACAACAACAACAACAACAACAACAACAACAACAACAACAACAACAACAACAACAACAATAATAATAATAATAATAATAATAATAATAATAATAATAATAATAATAATAATAATAATAATAATAATAATAATAATAATAATAATAATAATAATAATAATAATAATAATAATAATAATAATAATAATAATAATAATAATAATAATAATAATAATAATAATAATAATAATAATAATAATAATAATAATAATAATAATAATAATAATAATAATAATAATAATAATAATAATAATAATAATAATAATAATAATAATAATAATAATAATAATAATAATAATAATAATAATAATAATAATAATAATAATAATAATAATAATAATAATAATAATAATAATAATAATAATAATAATAATAATAATAATAATAATAATAATAATAATAATAATAATAATAATAATAATAATAATAATAATAATAATAATAATAATAATAATAATAATAATAATAATAATAATAATAATAATAATAATAATAATAATAATAATAATAATAATAATAATAATAATAATAATAATAATAATAATAATAATAATAATAATAATAATAATAATAATAATAATAATAATAATAATAATAATAATAATAGTAACACCAAACCCCACAACACTGAAACGGAACGAACCTGGACTAACGGAACTTCTGATAATAATACAGAAGACAGCGACGAAAATGGACGAGGCAGTCGCCAAACAGAAAAATACAAACATGACGGTCAAACTAGGAATAAAGACGATTCTCGAGGCTGCCGACGCGGCGCTACATAAGTGCACGGAGGCAGCTCCGAAAGGACTTATAACGACACATGACATGACGGACACAGAAACAGAGACGAAAGGACAGGAAACGCCACGGACGAAACGAAAACGGGAGGCAACCGGAGCCACTCCGGAGGCCGCGCCGAAGCGACCCCCGAAAACGGAACTGGCTGCAGACTGGCAGACAGTAAAAAAAAAAAAGAAAACAAAAACAACAGAACCAAAGGACAGCACGCACGAAACAAAGACAAAAATCCAGGCTGAGAGGCACAGAACGGCCCCCAAACACAGGGGGACGGCTGTCCTGGTAAAGCCTGGAACCGATAACACGTACTCGGACATCGTACGGAAAATACGGACGACCGTTGACCCGAAGAATAGTCACGTGCAGGTGACGACTCTGAGGAAGACGAAAAACGGCCTGTGTCTTCTAAAGATACAGGCAGACGCGAACGGACCAGACGGACGAGACAACTTCCGACGCGCTCTACGAGACGCGATCGGGGCCGCAGGCAGCGTCAGGGCCATGACCTCTAAGGTCCAATTGGAGATCATGGATCTGGACTGCGTAACAACTGCGGAGGACGTCGTACAGGCACTGAGACGGGAAACGGGACGAGACGAAGACTTCGGAGTCCATATCTTTGGCCCGAACCGCGCCGAGCAGTACATGGCGGTCTGCGAGCTAGAATCGCGGGAAGCCGATGTGCTGCTCCGCCGCGGACGACTCGGTATCGGATGGGTGCACTGCCGCGTCCGAAAAAGACTGACTGTGACAAAATGCCACAGGTGTCTCGGTTACGGGCACGTGAAGGCAAACTGCTCGGACGTGGACAGGACGAAGAGCTGCCGAAAGTGCGGTATATCTGGACACTACGCTACCGACTGCACGAACGAACCGGCTTGTCCCCTGTGCGCTAAGGCGGGGCACGAGGACGTAGCGCACCTTGCGGGAACCGGGAGGTGTGCGGTGTTCAGGGCTGCGCTGGAGGAGTGCAGGAAGCAGGCCGGAAGACGGACAGAGTAGTTCAGGGAAACCTGAACAGGAGTAGGACAGCAGACATGCTACTACCACAGATAGCTGACGAACATGACGCCGACATTCTGATCCTGTGCGAACCGTACAGGAGAAGAACGACACAAACGTACATTACAAACGAGACGGAGACCACAGCTATCTGGGTTAGGGGCGTTGCCCAATCTCGAATAACAAGCTGCGGTGTCGGGGACGACTACGTCTGGGCAAGGGTCGGCGCTGTCACATACGTCAGCGTCTATCTGACACCCAACTGCGCCGCGGTGGAGTTCGAGAGAAAGGTAGCGCTCCTTGAGGACGGAATCAGGGATCTGCCTGGGGACGTTGTTGTCGGAGGCGACTTCAACGCGCGGGCGATCGAGTGGGGAATGACAGCAACGAACAAACGTGGACGGTTGCTGCTGGAGATGGCCGCAAGGCTGGACCTGGTAGTAGCCAATACAGGAAACACACCGACGTACAGACGACCAGGGTTCGGAGACTCCATCCCTGACGTCACAATGACATCGGACAGAATATCGCCACGGATAGGGCAATGGCGGGTGTTCGACGGCTATACGGCCAGCGACCACCAGTACATTGTCATTGAAGTGGCAGGACAAACGGCGACGAGACGGACGAGGACCCAGCACCCCCCGCGGTGGAACCTCAACAAACTCGACGTACAGAAATTTTCAGAGGAGCTGGTGGTAGCACCAGCTCCGATTACAAAAGTCCCTCCGGAGCTGACTGGCCGGCAAAGAGCGGAAAGACTGGTGGACGAGACGGCCAAACTGACGGACCGGCTGTGCAATAGCACAATGCCGAAACGACGACATCGACAGAACAGACAGCCACAATACTGGTGGACGGACGAAATAGCCGAGCTGCGCAGGGTCTGCTTGGCGAGCCGACGACTCGTAACGAGGGCTGGGGGAAGACCCGAAAGGGAAAACCTCCAAGCCGCATATAAGACAGCACGGAAGAAACTGACGAGCGCGATACGAGACAGCAAGACGCGTTGCTGGAGGAGGCTCTGCGAGGAGGTGGATCAGGATCCCTGGGGCACTGGTTACAAAATCGTGACCGGTAAACTAGGGGCCCGGGTACCACCAGAAATCAAAGAAGCCGAATCCGCACGACGGATCGTCGACGGCTTGTTTCCAACACACCTGATACGGACGGACGTTACAGACGATACGGACACACCGGCAGCCCCCATCTTCACGGCGGAGGAGCTCACTAGGGCATCCAACGCAATGAAGACTGGTAAGGCACCGGGACCAGACGGAGTACCGGCGGAGATTATCCGGCTGATGGTCAATCTGAGGCCGGAGATATTTCTCGACCTGTATAACACATGTTTGACGACGGGCACGTTTAGCGACCGGTGGAAGGCGGCAAGGCTAGTTCTTATCCCCAAAGGTAGGGGCGACCCCAATACGCCGTCAGCCTACCGGCCGTTGAGTTTACTCGACACGACGGGTAAACTCTACGAACAATTACTGAGACCGAGACTGACGGATGTGATACAAACCAGTGGAGGCCTTTCAGACCTGCAGTTCGGCTTCAGGAAGGGTCGATCGACGATTGGAGCGATCCAAAAAGTGGTTGATTCCTTCCTGGACTTAGAAAGACATTGCCACGCAGCACGATCTGTCGTTCTGCTGGCAACCTTGGACGTCAGGAACGCCTTCAACTCGGCCAGGTGGGTCGATATCCTGGAGGCGCTTGAAAGCAACTTCGGGGTTCCGGCTTACTTGGCTCGGGTGGTGGAGGACTACCTGAAAAACAGACAGATTACGTACGAGACGACTGAAGGACCAGTGATGAGGCAAATCACCGCCGGGGTTGCACAGGGGTCCATACTGGGACCGGACTTTTGGAACGGACTTTACGACGGCTTGCTCAGGCTGGAAATGCCGCTCGGCGTACTACTCGTCGCTTACGCTGACGACGTGGCGGCGGTGATCACCGAGCGGTCTCCGGATCTGGCACAGCTAAAACTGAACCAGACGATGCGACGAGTAGGACGATGGATGACGGGTCACGGACTACAACTCGCGACAGAAAAGACCGAACTGACGTTCCTTAGTAGAAGACGTATACAGACGAGACTTCCTATGTTGGTCGGGACGGACAAAATCGTGGCCGGGGGGGAAGTCAAGTATCTAGGGGTAACTCTGGATACGAAGATGACCTTCTGGCCTCATATACAGAAAACAGCTCAGAGGGCGGCCGAGAGGATAGCATCCCTAAGCCGCCTGATGGCTAACACGACTGGACCGAGACCGGGCAAACGACGACTTTTAATGGCGACGCACAGTGGACGCAGAGCCCGAAATCGTGGCAGTAAATACAAATAACCTCCGATCGGAATGAAAATTGGTATGCAGGGGTTTTTAAGGTCGCTGATTACGAATCTGAAAGCTAAATTATTGTAAACAAAATGGCCGATCCAATATGGCGGACATGGATGTTAAAAAGGTGTCCGATCTTGACAAAAATTGGTATATGCGGGTTTTTAGGGTCGCTTATTACGAATCCGAAAGCCAAATTATTGTAAACAAAATGGCCGATCCAATATGGCGGACATGAATGTTAAAAAGGTGTCCGATCTTGACAAAAACTGCTATATGTGGGTTTTGAGGGTCGCTCATTACGAATCCGAAAGCCAAATTATTGTAAACAAAATGGCTGATCCAATATGGCGGACAAGTATGTTAAAAAAAATTAAAAATTTTCAAAAAAACTCCCTCCTGCCGTACCACTCAAAAAAGGATGAAATAATTTACTTATTTAGTATGACGTTTTCGTATACAATGATATATAACTTGCATTAGTTATTTGAATTTTAATTATTATAATTGAATTGAACAAAATTGATATACGCGGGTTGTGAAAGTGACTGATTGCGAATCAGAAAGCCAAACAATAACGTAGCGAAATTATCGTTCAAATTATCCTTTATAATAAGATATAATTCTTTCCTCGTCAAATGTACTCCTTCGTAATGGGACCCTGTAATAAAGACATAAAATTGTATAGAATTTGTGTTGAAGGATCAGATCAAAATTTTAATGAATTTTAATTATTGTAACAAATAAGTAGCCGCAATAATTATTCGTATTTTTTTTTGAAAAGTACATAAAAAACAACAGTTATAAAAAAAAAAATTGAATTTAGACTATTATGAAAGAAGTTATGAGCAAAAAAACATAAACAAATATTTTTTGAACGGGTGACCAAAAACATCTCAAAATGTACCAGAAGCCGATTTTTGATGAGTACATGAAAATATGACAAAATCAAGGGAAAAAAAATTGAACTGTTCGATTTGGCGTGGAATGCCCCATATATACCTATATATATAATAAAAATGTATCAAATATAAATAAAATGTGACGATTCAAATTAATTACTTTAGTATATACTTACATATATATGTATTGTTGTATGTCTACAAAAATAGATATATAAATGATTTACTTGAATTTGTATTTTGTATATATATATGTATATATATATATATTATATATGGTATATGTATGGATATAGTCCTATTGCTCAAGTAGCAGCTGTTCAATGGCCCCATGGCATGGCGTATGGCGCCGCGCGCGCGTGCACGGTCGGCAACCGCCTGTTTTACGTTGCCAAAAACCATAACAGACAAAGTTAGGCAGCTCTAGGCAGCTAATTCCTGTTAATTTCGCAAGCTTATATAATAAACTAAAGGCCTAGACATTGGCTGTCGCAGAATATGGCAGAAAGTATAACTTTTCGGATAGTTGAAAATATAAGTTTACAAAATTCTTTCACTTTATTTATGCAGTAGTTTATACTACACTTCAATAATTTACATATTTATTTTAAACTCAACCAATGTAAAAATATCTTCTACATACCTCCAGAAGTCGTATCCATGTCTCCGGATTGATTTAAAACACTTCACTTTAAAGTTATCGATTTTATAAGTCACGGTAGTTTTCGCTCGTTCAGCGCGCGATGCGAACACTCGTCTCGAAGGCTAACTTCCAACTGACGCAGCGACGAAGGTATACGGTGAAAAAGGTTCCCCTTTTACAATTTAACGCAGCCATTAGTCCTCTACCTGACTGCCTGCTCAAATATCCCGATTGTAAAAATTTTTTTCTGACTTTTCTGCCACGATTTCGGGCTCTGCGTCTACTGTGCGACGGCCCACTCGATCCTCCTTTACGGCGCGGAGATCTGGGCAGATGCCTTGAAGACAAAGAAGTACTGCCACGCGATGACGACGGTACAAAGACGGGGTGCGCTGAGGATCGCCTGCTCCTATCGAACTGTATCTGCACAAGCAGTTTTGGTGGTGGCCGGGGTAATCCCCGTAGACCTCCTAGCTTTCGAGCGAAAGAGGATCTACGGGAAAAGCGCGGACATAAGACGGGAGGATGCGGCAGTTGCGGAGCGCAACAGGACAATACAGACTTGGCAAGACCGATGGACAGAAGAACGCACAGGCAACTGGACGAGACGACTTGTAAAGGACCTGAGACCGTGGATCGGAAGGGAGTTTGGAGACGTGAATTTTTACGTTACCCAGCTCCTGACCGGACACGGCTACTTCCGAAGGTACCTTTACAACATGAACAGAGTACGGACGCCAGACTGTAAGTACTGCGGACACGAACGAGACGACGCGGAGCACACATTTTTTGTGTGTGACCACTGGACAGAACTGCGACTAGAACTCGAGACGATTGTTGGTAGCATCACCCCGGACAACATTGTCCAGGTGATGCTCCACTCAACAGAATGGTGGCAACTAGTTGCCACCTATACAGAGACGATACTGCGACGAAAAAACGTAGACGGCTGCCTCACCTAACTGAGCAGACGGACTGACGTGACGCGACAGGTTACAGACAACAAGACGAACGGACGAACACAGACAGAACCCCCAGCCAGAAGTAATATCGAAATAGTTCCTGGTCTGGGGGATATCCGTAAAAAGGATTCCGCAACTCCTTGTAAAAAAAAAATAAAATAATAATAATAATAATAATAATAATAATAATAATAATAATAATAATAATAATAATAATAATAATAATAATAATAATAATAATAATAATAATAATAATAATAATAATAATAATAATAATAATAATAATAATAATAATAATAATAATAATAATAATAATAATAATAATAATAATAATAATAATAATAATAATAATAATAATAATAATAATAATAATAATAATAATAATAATAATAATAATAATAATAATAATAATAATAATAATAATAATAACCCTCCCAAGTGTGTCGCTTGCCGCGGCGGGGGGCTTGCGTTTCTGCAATGAACTTTGGAGCTCGGCCGGCGGGGACTCTGGCCCCTGGCAGGTCTAACCTTGCCGGACAGGTCCAGGGGGAGCAGGCAGACTAAGAACACACAACATCAAAAGCTACGGTGGAAGGCATCGTGCCTACGGCTGCATAGCCGCAATAATGTAAAATAAAGCGGTCGCGAACGATCCCTGCAGGGCACCTGGTGGAACCCTGCAGTATTTACACCTTACCTGGACAAGGCGGCTCTGCCTAGGCGGACCTACATTCCGACCTGCTCGTGGGATTAATATGGAGAAACTTTTGAAAGAAATAAAACCTAAACAGAAGAAGGAGTTGGTAAAAACATCGACCGAGGAGGAGCTCAGGACGATCGGAGAACTCGCGACGGACTATATCGGGGGAGAGTCAAATGATGATAGCTTGACAAACGTGACCAAAAAGTCAACCTGAGAAAGAGAAGTAGATTTCAGTCATGTTCGTCAACAGGCACCGAAGATCGATCCCTACATCAGAAGACAAAGAAATTAAGATTCAGAAAGAGAGAAACGACACCGCCACCCATGGAAGAGGGTGAAACGGTTCCACCTGTCATCGGAAATATAAGGAGGCATCGAGAAGAACCTGAAACCTCCTCATTCGACGATGAAAATTAGAACGAACCCGATTTGACAGAGTTATTACAACTCATTCGTGAGACCGCGACGAAAATGGCCGAGGCAGCGGCAATACAGAAAAATATGAATATGACGGTAAAAACCGGCATTAAGACGATTCTTAAGGCCGCCGACGCTGCGCTAAGCATGCAAAGCAGGACAGCCTCGAAGGGACGAATGATGGCAGACGACCTGACAGAGACAGAAACGGAGACAACGGAACCGGCGACGCGACCGATGAAACGGAAACGGGAGGCGACAAAGACCCCACCAGAGGCCCGGCAGAAGCGACCGCCGAGAACGGAGGCGGCTGAAGCCTGGACAACCGTGACGAAACAAAAAAAAGAAAAAAAAAACGACGGAACCGAAAAACAGGACGGACGAGACGAACGTACCGACCCAGGCTGAAAGGCGCAGACCGACCCCCAAACATAGGGGAACGGCTGTACTGGTCAAACCTGGGAAAGACAACACGTACTCGGACATCGTACGGAAGATAAGGACGAGGGTCGACCCGACGAGCAGTCATGTGCAGGTGACGGCTCTAAGGAAGACCAAAGACGGATGGTGTCTCATCAAGATACAGACAGACACGGACGGACGAGAACAGTTTCAGCGCGCACTTCAGGACGCGGTCGGGGACACGGGCAGCGTAAGGACCGTGACCTCCAGGGCGCAACTGGAGATCATAGACCTGGACTGCGTTACTACCGCAGAGGACGTGATACGGGCGCTGAGACGAGAAACGGGACGAGACGGCGACTTTTGTGTCCACATCTTCGGCCCGAACCGGGCTGAGCAGTACATGGCGGTCTGCGACCTCGAGTCGCGGGAAGCCGAGGTGCTGTTGGGCCGGGGCCGGATCGGGATAGGATGGGTGCGATGCCGACTATGACAGCAATTGACGGTGACCAAATGCCACAAGTGCCTGGGCTACGGACACACAAAGACGAACTGCACGAACACGGATCGGACAAAAAGCTGCACGAAATGCGGCGAGACGGGACATTACGCGACGGACTGTAAAAACAGACCGGCTTGCCCGCTGTGCTTTGAGGCGCGGCACGGAGACGCGGCGCACCTCGCGGTAACCGGAAGATGCGCGGTGTTCCGGGCTGCGCTGGAGGAGCGCAAACGGGAGGCCGGAAGATGGACACCGTAATTCAGGGAAACCTGAACCGGAGCAGGACAGCGGACATGCTTCTACCTCAGATAGCCGACGAACACGACGCCGACATACTGATACTGTGCGAACCGTACAGGAAACGGACGACACAGACGTGGATCACAAACGAAAACGAGACAGCTGCTATCTGGGTGAGGGGTGCCGCCCGATCCCGGATGACTGACCGCGGCGCAGGCGAAAACTTCGCATGGGCTAAGGTCGGCGCTGTCACCTACGTCAACGTCTACCTGACCCAGAACTGCGTCGCGGCGAAGTTTGAGAGAAGGGTGGCGCTAATCGAAGACGGAATTAGGGTTCTGCCTGGTGACATCGTGGTCGCGGGGGACCTCAACGCGAGAGCGGTCGAGTGGGGCATGACTGTGACGAACAGACGGGGACGACTATTACTGGAGATGGCCGCAAGGCTAGACTTAGTGGTGGCAAATACGGGGAACACACCGACATACAGACGACCAGGATTTGGGGACTCCATACCAGACGTAACGATGACGTCAGATAGAATACTGCCACGGATAGGGCGATGGCGGGTGGTTGAGGACTACACGGCCAGCGACCACCAGTACATCCTCATCGAAGTGGGAGAACGGACAACGACGACACGGACGAGGATTCAGCGCCCCCCGCGGTGGAATACGAACAAACTTGACTCACGGAAGTTTTCGGAAGAGCTGGCGGCAGCGCCGGCGCCGATAACAAACGTCCCCCCAGAGCTGACAGGCCGGCTAAGGGCGGAAAGACTGGTAGACGAAACGGCCAAACTGACGGAACGGCTGTGCAATAGCACTATGCCAAAACGACATTACGGACAACGCAGATAACCACAATATTAGTGGACGGACGAGATTGCCGAACTCCGGAAGATCTGTCTGGCAAACCGAAGACGGGCCACGAGGGCTGGTGGGAGACCTGAAAGGGAAACCCTCCAGGCTGAATACAAGATAGCACAGAAACGACTGACGAACGCTATCAGAGACAGCAAGACGCAGTGCTGGAGGAAGCTCTGCGAGGAGGTGGACCGTGACCGGTGGGGCACTGGTTACAAGTACGTGACCGGTAAACTAGGGGCCCGGGTCTCACCAGGACTCAAAGATGCTGAAACCACTCGACGAATTGTGGACGGACTTTTCCCGACACACCCCATACGGACGGACGCAACGGATGACAACGGGACACCGACACCCCCCAAATTCACTGCGGAGGAGCTCACCAGAGCATCCAACGCGATGAAAATAGGGAAGGCGCCAGGACCTGACGGAGTACCGGCGGAGATTGTCCGGCTGATGGTCAACCTGAGGCCGGATATATTTCTCGACCTATACAACACGTGCTTGACAACGGGGACCTTCAGTGACCGATGGAAAGCGGCGAGGCTAATCCTTATCCCCAAGGGTAAGGGCGACCCCAACATGCCGTCAGCCTATCAGCCGCTAAACCTACTGGAGACGACAGGAAAACTTTACGAACAGCTACTTAGACCAAGACTAACGGACGCAATACAGACCGGGGGAGGCCTATCCAACCAACAGTTTGGCTTCAGGAAGGGCCGGTCTACGATTGGAGCCATCCAGAAGGTGGTAGACTCTTTCCGAGACACAGACAGATATTGCCACGCAGCGCGACCAATCGTGCTACTGGCGACACTCGACGTTAGGAACGCTTTCAACTCGGCCAGGTGGGAGGACATACTGGAGACGCTTAAAAACGGCTTCAGGGCTCCACCATACCTGACCCGAGTAGTGGAAGATTACCTACGAAACGGACGGATTACCTACGAGACAATCGAAGGACAGGCGACAAGACAGATCACTGCGGGGGTCGCCCAAGGATCCATACTGGGACCAGACTTCTGGAACGGGATTTACGACAGCCTGCTGAGACTGGAGCTCCCGCGAGATGTTCAACTCGTCGCATACGCCGATGACGTGGCGGCGATGATCGTCGAGCGGTCTCCAGAATGAGCACAGTACAAACTAAACCAGACGATGAGACGTGTCGGACGATGGATGACTGACCACGGACTACAACTCGCAACGGAAAAGACGGAACTAGTGTTTCTCACAAGGAAACGCATACTGACGAGACAACCTATAAAGGTCGGAACAGACGAGATAGTGGCTGGAGGGGAAATCAAGTACCTGGCGGTGACCCTCAATACGAAGATGACCTTCTGGGCTCACGTACAGCGGACATCCCGGAAGGCGGCCGAAAGGGTGGCATCTTTAAGCCGCCTGATGGCAAACACGAACGGACCGAGACCGGGGAAACGAAGACTTTTAATGTCGACGACTCACTCGATGCTCCTCTACGGCGCGGAGATCTGGGCAGATGCCCTGAAGACAAAGAAGTACTGCCACGCAATGACGACGGTACAGAGACAGGGTGCGCTGAGGATCGCCTGCTCCTATCGGACTGTCTCTGCACAAGCAGTCTTGGTGGTAGCCGGCGTAATCCCCGTGGACCTCCTAGCTTTCGAGCGAAAGAGGATCTACGGGAGAAGCGCGGACACGAGACGACAGGACGTGACAACGACAGAAAGAGACAGGACGATTCAGGTATGGCAACAACGATGGACAGAAGGAACGACAGGCAACTGGACGAGACGACTTGTAAGGGACCTGAGACCGTGGATCGGAAGGAAGTTTGGGGACGTAAATTTTTACGTTACCCAGCTCCTGACCGGACACGGTTACTTTCGAAGGTACCTTTGCAACATGAACAAAGTACGGACGCCAGACTGTAAATACTGCGGACACGAACGAGACGACGCGGAACACACATTTTTTGTGTGTGACCGCTGGACAGGACCCCGACTTGAACTCGAGACGATTGTTGGCAGCATCACCCCAGACAACATTGTGCCGTTGATGCTCCACTCAACAGAATGGTGGTAATTATTTGCCACCTATACAGAGACGATACTGCGACAAAAAAACGTAGACGGCTGCCTCGCCTAACCGAGCAGACGGACTGACGTGACGTGACAGGTTACAGACAGCATGACGAACGGACGAACACAGACAGAACCCCCAACCAGAAGTATTATCAAAATAGTTCCTGGTCTGAGGGAGGGCAACAAGGAGAGGGCGGTTTAGTGGGTAGGCCTACTTTTTTGGGAGTCCCACATACCCCTCCAGTTCGAAAGGCTGAGGGATATCCGTAAAAAGGATTCCGCAACTCCTTGTAATAATAATAATAATAATAATAATAATAATAATAATAATAATAATAATAATAATAATAATAATAATAATAATAATAATAATAATAATAATAATAATAATAATAATAATAATAATAATAATAATAATAATAATAATAATAATAATAATAATAATAATAATAATAATAATAATAATAATAATAATAATAATAATAATAATAATAATAATAATAATAATAATAATAATAATAATAATAATAATAATAATAATAATAATAATAATAATAATAATAATAATAATAATAATAATAATAATAATAATAATAATAATAATAATAATAATAATAATAATAATAATAATAATAATAATAATAATAATAATAATAATAATAATAATAATAATCCCAAGTGTGTCGCTTGCCGCGGCGGGGGGGCTTGCGTTTCTGCAATGAACTTTGGAGCTCGGCCGGCGGGGACTCTGGCCCCTGGCAGATCTAACCTTGCCGGACAGGTCCAGGGGGAGCAGGCAGACTAAGAACACACAACATCAAAAGCTACGGTGGAAGGCATCATGCCTACGGATGCATGGCCGCAATGATGTTAACTAAAGCGGTCGCGAACGATCCCTGCAGGGCACCGGGTGGAACCCTGCAGTATTTACACCTTACCTGGACAAGGCGGCTCTGCCTAGGCGGACCTACATTCTGACCTACTCGTGGGATTAATATGGAGAAACTTTTAAAAGAAATACAACTTAAACAGAAGAAGGAGTTGGTAAAAACATCGACCGAGGAGGAGCTCAGGACGATCGGAGAACTCACGACGGACTATACCGGGGGAGAGTCGAATGATGATAGCTTGACGAACGTGACCGAAAATGTCAACCTAAGAAAGAGAAGTAGACTTCAGTCATGTTCGTCAACAGGCACCGAAGATCGATCCCTACATCAGAAGACAAAGAAAGTAAGATTCAGAAAGAGAGAAACGACACCGTTACCCATGGAAGAGGATAAAACGGTTCCACCTGTCATCGGAAATGCACCTAGCGCTGTAAACCTCGACAGGTTCAAGAGCACTACCAACGACGGGCAACTGACAGACCTGACGAAGACAATAGAAAGTCTACAGCTGCAGATGCTTGGAGAACTCAGGGAGCAACTGAAAATCATCCTTGAGCGAGTCAAGCTGATGCAACAAAAAACGGGCATACAGAAGAACGTGAACAAAGAAACGAAGGACGGTATTAAAATCATCATGGAGGCTGCTGAGGTCGCCCTGAGTAAGTGTGAAAGGCTCAGGGACCTAGGGACAGTCAGACAGACCGCGAATACGAAAACGGACCCGACGCCGAAACGAAAACGCGACGCGACAAGCGCTAGGCCTCCCCAACAGCCGGCAAAAAGACCTCCGGCCACAAACAGTACGCAACGGACAGAGGCACAACAGCCAGAGGGGAGCTGGCATACTCAGACAAAGAAGAAGAAACAAAATAAACACCAAACGGAACTGACCGGACAGACTAACGAAGACAATGGACAGATGCGACAGGACAGACCACGCCCCACGTCCCGGGGAATGGCCGTCCTCGTCAAGCCCCAACAGGGAAAGACGTACGCCGACTTACTGCGACAGGTCAAGACAAAGGTAGACCCTGAGACGGACAACGTGACGATCAGGAGATGCCGCAAAACAAAAGACGGAGGACTGTTGCTCCAAATACAGACGGGACCGGAAGGAAGCCAAAACTTCCAGCGCTCCCTCTAGAGCGCTTTTGGACAGGAAGAGCGCGTCAGGGCCCTGGTCCCCAGTTTAACGCTGGAAATCATGGACCTCAACTGCGTCACGATTGCGGAGGAGGTCTCAGCTGTCCTCGAAAATGAAACGGGACAGAAAGGGGACCTGGAGGTACACATCTTTGGCCCAAACAAATCCGGACAATGCATGGCAGTGTGCGAACTGGAGGCGCACAGGGCCACGGACTTGATTACGAGACAGAGACTGAAAATAGGGTGGGTTTCCTGCCGCATCAGACTTAGGACAATGGTACCCAGGTGCTACCGGTGCCTCGGTTATGAACACACGAGACGAAACTGCAACGGACCAGACAGGACAAGCTCTTGCTGGAAGTGCGGACGCGCGGGCCACGTCGGTAAGACGTGTGACAGTCAACCGACCTGCTTCCTCTGCACGGAGGCTCGGAGGATGGATGTGGCGCATCGGCCGGGCACCGGCTCTTGCGCGGTATTCAGAGCTGCGCTGGAAGAAAGCAGAAAAAAGACGAAGATATGACGAAGGTAGTCCAGGGAAACCTGAACCGGAGTCAGACGGCACAGGCACTGCTACCCCAAATAGCCGACGAACTGGACGCGACTATACTGATACTGTCAGAACAATACCGGGACAAGACATTGCCGACGTGGTTTGCAAACAGAAGGGGTACCTCCGCCATTTGGGTGAGGGAGGAGGCCGCTTCCCGGGTATCCGCTCGCGGCGCGGCAGACGATTTCGTCTAGGCTAGGGTGGGCGCCGTCACGTACGTCAGCGTCTACCTAACGCCAAACTGCGCCGTGGGGGAGTACGGGGAGAGGCTTTCTACCCGGGAGGACGAGATACGAACCATGCACGGACACGTGGTCGTCGCGGGAGACTTTAACGCCAGAGCGATCGAGTGGGGTATGACCACGACGAACAAACGGGGACGGCTGCTGCTGGAGATGACCGCAAGGCTAGACCTAGCAGTGGCAAACACGGGGAATACACTGACATACAGGAGACCGGGCTTTGGGGAATCTATTCCCGAAGTGACGCTGACGTCTGACGAAGTTCTCTCACGGATTGAGCGATGGCTAGTGGTGGAGGGCTACAACGCCAGTGACCACCAATACATCGCTTTTGAAGTGAGAGACGAAACAACAACACGAACCCAACGTATTCCGCGGCCTCCACGGTGGAACCTGAAAAAACTCGACGAGGATAAATTTTCGGCGGAGTCGCTGGCAGCGGACCCCTCGAGAAGCGTACCTGACGAACTAACGGGACAACAAAAAGCCGAAAGGCTTATAGACGAGACGACGAAGCTCGTCCAGCGGTTCTGCAAGGACTCAATGCCACAAAAACGCTACGGACAAAAACAACAACAACAGTACTGGTGGACTGACGAGATAGCGGAAATGCGAAGGGCCTGCTTAGCCTGTAAGAGGAAGCTCACTCGAGCGAGAGGAGGACCCCAAGCAGAGATGCTAAGAACAGCATACAGGGCGGCACGGAAGAAATTGACAACAGCGATAAAGGACAGTAAATACAAGTGTTGGAGGGAACTATGCAACGAAGTGGACCGAGACCCCTGGGGCACCGGCTACAAGATTGTAACCGGGAGACTCGGGACTCGAGGGCCACCCGGCGTGATGGACCTCCCAACAACACAAAGAATCATAGACGGACTTTTCCCGACGCACGAGACGAGGACAGAAGACAGTCACGGAGAGGTGCCACGGGATATACCGCCCTTCACCGAGGAGAAGCTCGCAAGGGCAACCACTGCGATGAAGGCTGGAAAGGCCCCGGGACCCGATGGCACGCCAGGAGAGATTCTGCAGCTGATGAGCAATCTGAGGCCGCAGTTCCTCCTGGACATGTACAATACGTGTTTGACGGCAGGGACTTTCGGTGAGCGGTGGAAGAGGGCGAGGCTAGTCCTCATTTCTAAAGGAAAGGGGGACCCTGACTCGCCGTCAGCCTACCGCCCACTGAGCTTACTAGACACAACAGGGAAGCTTTATGAACAATTACTAAGACCGAGACTGACGGACGCAATTGCAGCCGCTGGAGGACTTTCGGACAGACAGCACGGTTTCAGAAAAGGGCGGTCGACGATCGGCGCGATTCAAGACGTGGTGGCGGCTTTCCACGAGGCTGGACGGTGCTGCCACGGGGCTCGCCCGATCGTGCTGCTGGCAACCCTAGACGTACAAAACGCGTTCAACTCGGAGAGGTTGGTGGACTGGAGGCGCTGAAAGGCGTCTTCAGGGTGCCAGCGTACCTGATCTGGGTCATAAGCGACTACCTACGAGACAGACGAATCATGTACGAAACGACAGAAGGACCGGTAACTCGGACGATCACAGCGGGGGTCGCTCAGGGATCAATACTTGGACCAGACTTTTGGAATGGAATGTACAACAGCTTGCTGCGGTTGGAGATGCCGCCGGAGACTTACCTAGTTGCATACGCTGACGACGTGGCAGCGGTAATCGTTGAACGCGACGCAACTCTCCATCATACCTATGATGGTTGGAACAAAAATGACAGAAACCCGGGGGGAAATCAAGTAACTGGGGGTTACCCTGGATACAAAGATGACCTACTGGCCACACATTAGACGGACGGCCAAGAAGGCGACTAAAAGGGTAACAGCCTTAAGCCGCCTGATGGCAAACACTACGGGACCGAGACCGAGCAAGCGTAGACTCTTAATAGCTACGACCCACTCGATCCTCTTGTATGGCGCCGAGATCTGGGCGGACGCACTCCGAGTGAAGAAATACGGACATGCGATGACGACAGTACAGAGACGCGGTGCACTGAAGATCGCGTGCGCTTACAGGACTGTTTCAGCAGGAGCAGTCCTGGTCGTAACGGGCGTGATCCCAATAGATCTTCTTGCGCTCGAACGCAAGAGGATCTACCTACAGAGTGCACAAACGGGACGGGCAGATGCGGCAGCGAGGGAAAGAGAAAAAACCATCCATGAATGGCAGAATAGATAGACAAACGAGACCGCAGGGACGTGGACAAGGCGACTGATACCGAAATTGGAGCCGTGGATCGAGAGGAGTAGCGGAGAGGTGAATTTCTACCTCACGCAGCTCCTGACGGGACACGGATACTTTAGACGATACCTACACAACATGGAGAGGGTAAGGACTGCGGACTGCAAATACTGCGGACATGACCGTGACGACGTGGAGCACACGTTCTTTACATGCGACCGATGGACAGAGACAAGACGAAGACTGGAAGCGGCAATCGGAAAAATCACGCCGGACAATATCATCGGCGTGATGATTCAAAACAGCGAAAGGTGGGCCTTTGTGTCTACCTTTATCGAAACTGTCCTTAGGGGTAAGAATGCGGATGGATGCTTGAGTGACTGAGAGAATGTAAAGGGACGGCTCTTCAGCAGCCTAGACACGACGAGACGGGACGAAAACGAAAAGTTTGACGACAGGATTGCCCGACCGAAAGTAATGCTAACGCAGTTCACGGCCAGGCAATGGACAGAAGTGGCTTCCCTCACCTGACTTAAAGGTATATGCCCGTTTGGCCAGGAGAGGGGGGGTTTAGCTGCTATGCATCTCGTGGAAACCCGGCGAGAGGGGCTACCTCCCCGCTCGTCGTTATAAAGCGGGATAATGTTCCAGCACACGGGCATCGACGCCCCCCGTAAATAATGATAATAATAATAATAATAATAATAATAATAATAATAATAATAATAATAATAATAATAATAATAATAATAATAATAATAATAATAATAATAATAATAATAATAATAATAATAATAATAATAATAATAATAATAATAATAATAATAATAATAATAATAATAATAATAATAATAATAATAATAATAATAATAATAATAATAATAATAATAATAATAATAATAATAATAATAATAATAATAATAATAATAATAATAATAATAATAATAATAATAATAATAATAATCTCGAGGAGGTGAACGAAGACCCCTGGGGAACCGGTTATAAAATTGTGACTGGCAAACTAGGGGCCCGAGTTTTACTTGAACTCAAAGATGCCGAAACCGCAGAACGGATTGTTGACGGACTGTTTCCGACTCACCCGATACGGACGAACGTGACAGACGACACGGAGGCCTCGGCTTTCCCCATATTTACCGCGGAGGAGCTCTCCAAAGCGACTGCCGCGATGAAGACTGGCAAGGCGCCGGGACCAGACGGAGTACCGGCGGAGATTCTCCGGCTGATGGTTCGCCTGAGGCCAGAGATATTTCTTGACCTGTACAACACAAGCTTGACGACGGGAACGTTCAGTGACCGGTGGAAGACGGCAAGGCTAGTTCTTATCCCTAAAGGTAAGGGCGACCTCAATATGCCGTCAGCCTACCGGCCGCTGAGTTTACTCGACACAACGGGTAAACTCTATGAACAACTACTAAAACCGAGACTGACGGACGCGATACAGACCAGCGGAGGCCTCTCAGACCGGCAGTTCGGCTTCAGGAGGGGACGATCAACGATTGGAGCGATTCAAAAAGTGGTCGATTCCTTCCTGGATTTGGAGAGACATTGCCATGCAGCGCAACCAATCGTTCTGCTGGCGACCTTGGACATCAGGAACGCCTTCAACTCGGCCAGGTGGGTTGACATCCTGGAGGCGCTTGAAGGCAACTTCGGAGTTCCGGCTTACCTGGCTCGGGTGGTGGGGGACTACCTAAGAAACAGACGGATCACGTACGAGACGACTGAAGGACCGGTGACGAGACAAATCACCGCGGGGGGTTGCACAGGGGTCCATACTGGGACCAGACTTTTGGAACGGACTCTACGACAGCTTGCTCAGGCTGGAATTGCCGCTTGGCGTTTTCCTTGTCGCTTACGCTGACGACGTGGCAGCGGTGATCACCGAGCGGTCTCCAGACCTGGCACAGCAAAAACTGAACCAGACGATGCGGCGAGTGGGCCGTTGGATGACGGACCATGGATTACAACTCGCGACAGAAAAGACAGAACTGACTTTCCTTAGCAGAAGACGCATACAGACGAGACTACCCATGTGGGTCGGGACAGACGAAATCGAGGCCGGAGGTGAAGTCAAGTACTTAGGAGTGACCCTAGATACGAAGATGACCTTCTGACCTCATATACAAAAAACATGCCAGAAGGCGGCTAAGAGGATAGCATCCTTAAGCCGCCTAATGGCCAACACAAACGGGCCGAGACCGGGAAAACGACGACTCCTAATGACGACAGCCCACTCGATCCTCCTGTACGGCGCGGAGATCTGGGCAGATGCCCTGAAGACAAAGAAGTACTGCCACGCCATGACAACGGTACAAAGACAGGGTGCGCTGAGGATCGCCTGCTCCTACCGAACTGTCTCTGCACAAGCAGTCTTGGTGGTTGCCGGCGTAATCCCCGTGGACCTCCTAGCTTTCGAGCGGAAGAGGATCTACGGGAGAAGCGCGGACATAAGACGGGAGGATGCGGCAGTCGCGGAACGCGACAAGACGATACAGACTTGGCACGAACAATGGACAGAAAGAGCGACAGGCAACTGGACAAGACGACTAATAAAGGACCTGAGACCGTGGATCGAAAGGGATTTTGGGGACGTAAATTTTTACATCACCCAGTTCCTGACGGGACACGGTTACTTTAGACGGTACCTTTATAACATGGACAGAGTACGGACGCCAGACTGTAAGTACTGTAGACACGAACGAGACGACGCGGAACACACATTTTTTGTGTGCGACCGCTGGACAGGACTCCGACTGGAACTGGAGACGATTGTTGGCAGCATCACCCCAGACAACATTGTTCAGGTGATGCTCTACTCGACAGAATGGTGGCAACTAGTTGCCACTTATACAGAGACGATACTGCGACGAAAAAACGTAGACGGCTGCCTCACCTAACCGAGCAGACGGACTGACGTGACGCGACAGGTTACAGACAGCAAGACGAACGGACGAACACGGACAGAACCCCCAGCCAGAAGTAATACCAAAATAGTTCCTGGTCTGGGGGAGGGCAACAAGGAGAGGGCGGTTTAGTGGGTAGGCCTACTTTTTTGGGAGTCCCACATACCCCCCAGTTCAAAAGACTGAGGGATATCCGTAAAAAGGATTCCGCAACTCCTTGTATAAAAAAAAAAATAATAATAATAATAATAATAATCTCGTGTCGGGTTGCTGGTCCCGCATCGGGCGTCTCCCCAGGTCGCGGATAGGAGGACGCCTCCCAGATATGGAAGGTACCGAGAACTCTCGGGGTGGACGAAAACCAGCACTACGCACACGCACCAACGCAAACACCCACACAAACATGCCTCAGTGGTATACCGGTGACGTGAATGATCAGGGTCCCTATAAACGGGCACCCCTGAGAAAGCGAATGGTCGGGGTCCCCTATAAACGGGGCCCACCGAAAAGCAAATGACCGGTTACGGATGAATGAACCGGTTTGTCACTAGCACGGGCACTCACACTCACGCACACGACACATAGGGGCACATACAAGAAAACGGGGGGGGGGGCTCAGGGGCCGTGCGTAGTTCCAGCACGGTTCGGGGAGTCGCGACCCTGAGGGACCTGCAGCAGAATGGAAGACTTGATGAATATGCATGGTAAAAACAAAGTTTTACCCCAGGTGGTAACCCCTAATCAAGGGCAATCCACACTAGGCTCCGACCGGATGCAAGCTCCGGTGGCCTTGGGCACCGTCACGGATTCTGGGGGCCGACAAAAAAGAACGCGAGATAAGCGACAACACGCAGGCCCAAAAGAACAGACCGGCTCCCCGGCAAAGGGGGACGGCTGTACTGGTAAAGCCTGGGACTGATAACTCGTACTCGGACATCGTACGAAAAATACGGACGACGGTCGATCCGAAGAAGAGTCACGTGCAGGCGACGACTCTGAGGAAGACAAAAAACGGCCTGTGTCTTTTGAAGATACAGGCAGACGCGAACAAACGCGACGGACGAGACGACTTCCAACGCGCTCTACAAGACGCGATTGAGGACGCGGGCAGCGTCAGGGCCATGACTTCCAAGGTCCAATTGAAGATCATGGACCTGGACTGCGTCGTGACCACGGACGACGTCAGACAGGCGCTGAGACGCGAGACAGGACGAGACGCGGACTTCGGGGTCCACATCTTTGGCCCAAATCGCGCCGAGCAGTACATGGCGGTCTGCAATGTGGAGTCTCGGGAAGCCGAGGTGCTGCTTCGGCGGGGACGAGTCGGGATAGGATGGGTGCATTGCCGCGTCCGAAAACGACTGACAGTGACGAAATGCCACAAGTGCTTTGGCTACGGACACATCAAGGCCTACTGCACGAACACGGACCGGACAAAAAGCTGCAGGAAATGCGGCGAAACGGGACACTACGCAGCGGACTGTAAAAACAAACCAGCCTGTCCTTTGTGCGCCGAGACGAAGCACAAGGACGCGGCGCACCTCGCGGGTTCCGGGAGGTACGCGGTGTTCCGAGCTGCGCTGGAGGAGTACAGGAAGCAGGCCGGAAGACGGACAGAATAGTTCAGGGAAACCTGAACAGGAGTAGGACAGCAGACAGATTACGTACGAGACAACTGAAGGACCGGTGACGAGGCAAATCACCGCCGGGGTCGCACAGGGGTCCATACTGGGACCAGATTTGTAGAACGGATTGTATGACAGCTTGCTCAGGCTGGAAATGCCGCTCGGCGTACTCCTCGTCGCTTACGCTGACGACGTGGCGGCGGTGATCACCGAGCGGTCTCCGGATCTGGCACAGCTAAAACTGAACCAGACGATGCGGCGAGTGGGCCGTTGGATGACGGACCACGGACTACAACTCGCGACAGAAAAGACAGAACTGACGTTCCTTAGTAGAAGACGTATACAGACAAGACTTCCCATGTGGGACGGACGAAATCGTGGCCGGAGGGGAAGTCAAGTATCTGGGGGTAACTCTAGATACGAAGATGACCTTCTGGCCTCATATACAAAAAACAGCCCAGAAGGCGGCCGAGAGGATAGCATCCTTAAGCCGCCTGATGGCAAACACGACTGGACCGAGACCGGGGAAAAGACGACTATTAAGGGCGACGGCCCACTCGATCCTCCTTTACGGCGCAGAGATCTGGGCAGATGCCCTGAAGACAAAGAAGTACTGCCACGCGATAACGACGGTACAAAGACGGGGTGCGCTGAGGATCGCCTGCTCCTATCGAACTGTCTCTGCACAAGCAGTTTTGGTGGTGGCCGGCGTAATCCCCGTGGACCTCCTAGCTTTCGAGCGAAAGAGGATCTACGGGAAAAGCGCGGACATAAAACAGGAGGATGCGGCAGTTGCGGAGCGCAACAGGACGATACAGACTTGGCAAGAACGATGGACAGAAGAACGTACAGGCAACTGGACGAGACGACTTGTAAAGGACCTGAGACCGTGGATCGGAAGGAAGTTTGAGAACGTGAACTTTTACGTTACCAAGCTCCTGACCGGACATGGCTACTTCCGAAGGTACCTTTACAACATAAACAGAGTACGGACGCCAGACTGTAAGTACTGCGGACACGAACGAGACGACGCGGAGCACATATTTTTTGTGTGTGACCGCTGGACAGGACCCCGACTGGAACTTGAGACGATTGTTGATAGCATCACCCCGGACAACATTGTTCAGGTGATGCTTCACTCAACAGAATGGTGGTAATTAGTTGCCACCTATACAGAGACGATACTGCGACGAAAAAACGTAGACGGCTGCCTCGAGTAACCAAGCAGACGGACTGACGTGACGTGACAGGTTACAGACAGCATGACGAACGGACGAACACAGACAGAACCCCCAGCCAGAAGTAATATGAAAATAGTTCCTGGTCTGGGGGAGGGCAACAAGAAGAGGGCGGTTTAGTGGGTAGGCCTACTTTTTTGGAAGTCCCGCATACCCCCCAGTTCGAAAGGCTGGAGGATATCCGTAAAAAGGATTCCGCAACTCCTTGTAAAAAAAAATAATTTTTTTTTTTTTTTTTTTTTTCCGAGGATTGGTGGAAAATCTTTAGAAAGACAGAGAGGAGGGACCACACTCCTCAATAGTGTCGGATTTATACCCACTAAAAACCACCAACCCTTTTTCCAGATGTTGTGTAACGACCCCGGAACCGCTTCCGCATTTCGTCAGGGTCGTTCTGTTCCTTTGCCTTCCAGGCCTCTTCATTCTTTCCTGCTTGTTTATGGCCGCGGTCCGGCGCAAGCTGTGATTCTCTGCCCAATTCCATTCGCTGACACGCTAATGTCCTAACTGTTTTCACTGTATCACTTCACGGTGGTTCACTGGACTCAGCACTATTTTCTCGCACTGCACTTTTCACTATGCTTACGATGTCCAACTAGTTGTTGGCTGCTCCGGCTATTACTCTGTTGTTTTCTTCTTGTTACTTCTGGCGTAGAACTGTTTCGGCAAAATTTGTCACCACATCCCACTTCTCCGTGCTGATCAGCATCGATGCCACTATGTTCTCTGAGGTGATAAGACCTAGTGACTCCTCCATCCTTTCCCTCTCATCCCTCCATCGATTACATTCGAAGAAGGTGTGATGAGCGTCGTCGCGTTCAGAATCCCCGTAGATACATCGCGGATTTTCCACTTTCCCGATCTTGTGAAGGTTTGCGCTAAAGAAGCCATGCCCGCTCAATAGTTGGGCCAGGTAGAAAGTCACTTCCCCATGTTCACGATTTGTCCATAGGGCCAGATGTTTGATGAGTCTGGCTGTCCATCTTCCTCTTGCGTCACTGTCCCACATGCCCTGCCAAAGCTCCATGGTGCGATCCCTCTCCTGGTTCTTCGTCTGTTTTCGATCGTGTTCAGCTCGTCGTAGGTAGACTCGTTTCTTCTCTCTCGCGAGGAGCTCGATGGGTACCACTCCAGCAATGACCAGGGCCGCCGGTCCTGATACCGTTCGGTATGCACAGGCCACGCTCAGGGCTCCTCTTCTTTGTACCGCGGCTATACGCTTGCTTCAGCTTTCCGCTTCCAGTGCGTCCGCCCAGATCTCTGCTCCATACAGGAGAATCGAGTGCGTCACTGACGTCAGAAGGCGGCGTTTGCTGGTCGTTGGTCCTCTCACGTTTGCCATGAGACGGCTCAGTGCTGCTACCATAGTCGCCGCTTTGTCTGTCGCTTTCCTGATGTGTTCCCAGAAGGTTAGTTTGGTGTCCAGGGTGATGCCGAGATACCTCACTACGCCCTTTGTTTCCACTTCTTCGTTTCCGACGCGCATGTGCAGTATGTTCGGGATTTTCTTCCGAGTGAGAACTACTATCTCCGTCTTCTGCGTGGCTAGGCTGAGGCCGTGGTCCCCCATCCATTGGTGAGTCCGCCTCATGACCTGGTTAAGACGCCTTTGTGCCGCTCCGGGGTCTCTTGCTGTGATGACCGCGGCGACGTCGTCGGCGTATCCTATCAGGTACGTGTCATCTGGCATTTCCATCCGTAGAATTCCATCGTACGAGATGTTCCAGAGATCTGGCCCGAGGATCGATCCCTGGGCTGCGCCTGAGGTGATGACTTTTCTCTGTTGTCCTTCTCGTGTGTCGTAGAACAGTACTCGGTCCTTCAAGTAGTCGTCCACCATCGCGAGGAGGTACGCTGGTACCTGCAAATTTACCTTTAGCGCCTGCATCATGTCGCACCATCTTGCTGAATTGAAGGCATTCTTCACGTCGAGCGTAGCCAATACCACGATCTCTCGGGAGTAATGGTTGCTCTCCCGCGTTGCCTCAACTGTCCTCATGACCTCTTGAACTGCGTCTACCGTGGATCGTCCTTTCCTGAAACCAAATTGTCTATCGGACAGGTCACCTGCTTCGCGTATAGCTGTATGTAGTCGCGGCTTGATCATTCTCTCCAGCAATTTCCCGGCCGTGTCCAACATGCACAGTGGCCTGTAGGCTGATGGGGAGTTAGGGTCTCCTTTGCCTTTGCTGATTAACACCAGACGCTGCGTTTTCCAGCGTTTGGGAAAAACTTCGCTCTTCAGGCAGCAGTTGTACATATCGAGAAGCAGTTTCGGGCGGGCGCCTGCCACCGCCTTCAACACTTCTGCCGGTACGCCGTCGGGTCCTGGGGCCTTTCTGTTCTGCAGTGATTTGACTGCGTCCATCAGCTCCTCCTCATTGAATGACGTAATGTCCTCAACCCTGATGTCGACGTCCTCTTCGCTCCTCGGTATGTGAGTCGGGAATAGGGTATCTACGATGTTTTTCATCCTATTCAGGTCCATGCTCTCTCCTTCCGAGAAAGCCTCTAGTTTCCGCGTCACTATCCTGTAGCCCAATCCCCACGGGTCGTTATTCACGTCCTGTATAATGGAATTCCAGCGCTCCGTCTTGCTGCGGCCAATTTGACGCTGTAGGATCTTCTTGGCATCTTTGTATTGAGCCGCGATGACTGCTGCCTCATCAGGATTCCTCCTTCGAAATCAGGTTGCTTTCCTTCGCAGTCGGAGGCATCGTTTTCGCTGATCGGCGATCTCGTCGGTCCACCAGTACGCTGCCTGCTTGTTTGCTGGTCGCTGTTTTCTCGGCATCGATGCTCTGCACGCTTGCAGTACTAGCTGCATCGTTTCGTCCACTAATTCTTCTGCACTTGGGTTTTCAACGTGCATCGAGATTCTCCGTCCGTTGAGTATCGCTATACGCAGTTTCCTCTCGTCCATTTTAGCTACGTTCCATCTTGGTGGTAGGTCCCTGCTGATCCTTGGTGCGTTTCCTCCTTCAAATAATTCGAACGTGATGTATTGGTGGTCGCTGCCTATGAAGTCTTCAATCACCGTCCATTTTGTCACACATGGCACTGCGCGTTCCGCTGCAAACGAAATGTCCGGTATCGTTCCCCTGTAGCCTGGTCGTCGGAAAGTCGCAGTCGAACCGGTGTTGAGCACTGTGAGGCTTAGTCGTGAAACCATTTCCATTACTCGTCTGCCTCTTCCATCCGGATGCGGCATACCCCATTCGATCGCTCGCGCATTAAAATCTCCAGCTACGCTGATTTTTCCTTCCATGTCCCGTAGTTTGTCTTCTAGGCTGTTGAGCTTCTCTTCAAATTGCCCGATGCCTTCATTCGGCGTGAAGTAGTAGCTCACGTAGTAAACGTCCCTCTGTTCAATCCAGACAAAGCCGTTTCCTTTTCCGTGATCTTCTACTCGGCTTTTTCCGGGATTCGGGACCCAAATGGCTGCAGTGCCCAGGTTGTCCGCGTACCAGTTCGCATTCACTTTATCACGATATTGTTTACTGATAATAATCACATCACATGTTTTTTCGCGCACTAGTTGTGTCAGGAGGTCGTCGGCTGTCCTGCTCCTGTTCAAATTTCCTTGAAGTACCCTTGTCATTTCGAGGTCCTGTTTTTAGCACTTTCCAACGCTCTCCGAAAAGCGGCACATTTCCCTGTTCCCGGCACGTGGGACGATTGCGCTTTGTCCGCGCACAAAACACACTGCGCTTCCCTATCGCACTTAGCGCCTTTATGACCGGTTTCACCACACTTATAACACATTTTACTTCTATCCGGGCCACTAGAGTTTTTGGCTTGATGCTCATACCCTAAGCACTCGAAGCACCGCACTACAGATATCCGTTTCCGAATTCTACAGTTGACCTAGCCAACTTTGATCTTGCCCTTGTGGATGAGTTCTGTTGCCTTTATTTCATCTATCTCGATAAGAGCGATTTTCTGGCCCGTGTAAATCGTTATGGGCACTCGGACTTTACCATTATCTACCTGTCCCGGGTACTCGCATGCCAAGGCGTCAAGCACATCTTCTTCTTCAGTTGCTCCGTCGAGGTCTCTAATCTCGAGGGTCATCTTCGGGATGAGTTCGGTGACTTTGCCCGTATTTCCCAGTGCATCTCTCAGGGCCTTGGTGAAGACGTCCTTGTTCTTCTGGTTGTTGCCTAGCTTCAGCAGAATTTCACCTCTGTGAGTCTGACGGATGGCTTTGATGTCCATCTCCGTGTCTGCAGGGTTCACTTTGGCGCGGATGTCCTTCAATATCTCTGCGTAAGTTTTCCCTGCTTCCGGCCTGATAAGAACGGCTTCGCCGCGCGGCCTATCGCAGATGCGTTTGTTCCGCTCTCTTTGGCGTTTCGGTGGAGTTGTTTTCATCCTCGTTGCCGGTATTTCCTCGTCATTCCTTGCAGCCCTTCTGGCTTTCCTATTGATGGCCTTGACCGCGCCTCCTTTCTCCTTTCTGCGGCGAGGTTCTTGCCACTGTTACGTCAAATCCGCGCGGTGTTTTTACAAAAACCGACAAATTTAAGACGTGTGAGGCGTTTCGGCGTGAGTTTTCTGTACTCTGGTCAAGGAGAATGAATTCTCCCTTTACCACACCTGACAAGAAATACCGAAGACGCAAGCCCCCTTTTGAGTCTAACCTTTCAGAAAATTACTCGGGACAGGGCTGAGAATGCTCGTTGATTATTCGCGTTAACCCGTCACTCGTCTCGATAAACTAAATTGATAAATTACCCCGCAGAGGAAGGGATTTTAGGTGGGAAGAGAAGTGGTAGGTTACTTTCACTTGGGGAAAAATTTACGGAAATATCAGATAAAATAAATTAGAAAAATTGGGTTGGTAATTATGTTTGGTTTTTCCGGGTGAAGTTGTTTCGCCGGTAACCGATGCGTGGAAGGGAAAATTAATGGCAATCGTTTGTAAAAAATCGTTACACTCGATGAATCGTGAAGCTGTTAGAGTTTATTCAAATAACCAAATAATTGATACACGTACGTTCGCTATTACCGTGCGCGAGCGATCGTTATTTCTCGACACAATATACTTAACGCGATACTTGTGGTTCGATACAACAGTAAAACGAAATAAACAGTGTGGACTTGTACAAAAACGGCAGAAAACAATTAAATTCAATTTCTTCTATACTTTAGATGAATTCCGTATGATTAAAACTGAGAAAAAGTACATTCGAACTGAACTTAGACTGTTTGACCGTTTTTATTTTCAGTACTCACTCTAGACTTTGGCTGACTCTACAGGGTGGGGTTCCTCCGCGGTAATTATCGCCAACGGGCTGTCTACTGACTGCTCGGCGACTGATTGCACTATGAACTATCAACTATTAACTGTTAACTACAACTGCCTATTTTCGGACTTTTTCCCGTCCTTATATAGGTCCTGGAGGGCTTAATTTTCTATGCGGGGATTATAATAGAACTCGGACTTTGGACTTTATCGATGATTCATTTTTTTTCCTTCTAGCTGTGACGTCATCGTCGTTTTGATTCTTTTCTTGAGTTGCATGCGAGGCGATACCACATGTCGCGAAGTGGTTGAAGGATTATTCCTTGCTTCGGTGGCACGCGTAGAATAGAGAGAGAGAGAGAGAAAAGCGCCTTGGTCAGGCAGCGAGGTGTCGAGGGTGTCGGGCCACGCTGCGCTATAGATCCGAGTCGCTTCCGTTGTCCCTTTTATGACTAATACCGAATATAGTTCTTCGATAATGTTAAACTTATTTTAATTCTTAATAATGTGTAACGTAAATGGGCATATATAACTACTATAGTAACAAACTGTCTATGATTTTCATATCCTCTCATGATCCTTATTGTTTGGTTAAAACAATATATTGGCTTTTCAATTTTCTATAATGTTAAATTTTCATATTTGCAATTATTTCTTGTATCCTTTTAAGTAAGCATTTCTCTTCTGAGTTCCTATCATAATTTTAGCTCAAAATTGTTCATCAGTCTAAATGATTCTATGTCAAATTGCTGCTTACATTCACACTGGGTCACAAAGTATGTGTTCTATAAATATGTATTGTTGCGAGGGAATACTCCTCGTCTTATGGTGTTAACACAGAGAGAGACGGGAAAGACGGCATCGTCTCGGGTGCGACCCGAGCTTCGAGTCATCTTTACCATCTACCCAATGACTAATATGAATCGTCTTTTCTTATTCTATCCTATTTTAACTCTGATTATCTGTATGATATTATTGTTTAGCTCTTATATCGAACTTCCGTTTAAATGGTTAGTTCCTTTTAAATTATTGATTTACTTATTAAATATATATATATATATATATACCATAGTTTAAATATTTACTTCATAAGAAGTCCAAATCTTTGCTACGATTGTGTTTAAATTTATATTTAAACGTTCAGAGATTCTGAAGAAATGCCTTTTGGGCTTTTGGTGTTCTGTAATCAAAAACAAATTCCAATTTCCTATCAATACCATTAATAAGACATAGGTCTTCGTGTAATATTCTTGTTCATTGCATTATTCGTCATCGGATATAAGAACTTCCGAAGCAACGAAAACGCTGCTACGTCAGTTAGTCTATCTTCGTGTAATATTCCTGTTTATTGCATCATTCGTCGTAGCATCTAGGGAT
Organism: Cylloceria caligata; assembly: GCA_963942595.1. NCBI lineage: Eukaryota > Metazoa > Arthropoda > Insecta > Hymenoptera > Ichneumonidae > Cylloceria > Cylloceria caligata. The sequence continues at coordinate 26,751,684 of OZ012704.1, forward strand.
TCTCAAAGCAACGAAAACGTTGCTACGGTAGTTAGTCTATCTTTGTGTAATAGATTTTGTTTATTGCATCATTCGTCATAGCATCTAGGGACTTCTAAAGCAACGAAAAGGTTGCCCCGGCAGTTAGTCTATCTTCGTGAGCCAGATACGGTATATGACGGGGGAAGGCAGCGACCACCCGACAGTCACCAATAGAACACGCGGACATGAATCAATTAAAGATTTCGATGACACGCGCCGCCAATGATATCCACCGGCCGTAGAGGGAAAACTCTTGATACGAGATTCAACTCCCTCTACGCTGGCCGTTTAGAGTGGGGCAGTGGCCTACCAACTCTTGGTTTTTCGTTGTCAAGTACAGTGATGAACCTGGCCGTCCATTCCTGGCGCGCACCATGTGTCCCCACTGCCCTGCCTCGGCGTACCTGCAGGCCTCACCCCTCCCGCCGTCATTATACCTGTATAATCTCTGGTAGCTATAGGACTCGACAACGATGCAGGTTTATGATCTTCTTTAAAAGAAAGATAGATATTGGAGCATGGTTACGTCCGGACGTATCACCACTCACCTTCCGTTTCTCCATGCGTAGGTCTTTTATCTGCCCGTTGTACAGGAGATCCTCCTCCTGGGCAGGTTAGGTGTTGTGACCTTTTGATTCCTCCATTCGAAGATTGTGATGCTAGTCGTCTGCCTCCCGCCGGTATTTTGCGCAATTCTGCTTCAATCTTCTTCCTCTCCACTCTGGATGCCGAAATGGCCTCCAAGGATTCCTGCAGCTTCTGTAATCCTTGTTTGATGTCCATGCTGACATTTCGCTGCTTGGTGGTTGCCTGGATCATCTTCTTCGCCAGGCTTTGAAGGCGCCGTATCTCCTCTTCCTCGACAAGGTCAGCTTGCGAGATCTTCTGCTGTAGAGCTGCTCGGTGTTGCTCCATAGAGCCGTCTTGCTCCACATTGGCACTGATATTCGTCCCGTTATGAGAGGAGTTCAACATCAGTGCGTTGTTGTTCCGTTGACCCTTGTTTCTCCGTGTTCTCGTAGGATTAGGGCTCTCCACGCTTGTTGCCTTGTATGCTACGTTGGCCAAGTCATCCACCAATGTAGCACTGCGGTCGCTTGTTTTCGACGCCAGGGAGCCCGCTTGCCCACTCCCTGTTGACGCCGGTACTGGGGTATCCCCCCCCCTGCACCGTAAACTGTTTTTCTTTGTAGCTGTAACTCATAATTGGTTTGTTGTAGGGGTTTTCCTTCCCCTGGATTTTAGTGGCCTTTTACGACAGGCATACCTTACCTCGGGAATATTCTAACCCCTATCCCGCAGGGGTAAATAATAATAATAATAATAATAATAATAATAATAATAATAATAATAATAATAATAATAATAATAATAATAATAATAATAATAATAATAATAATAATAATAATAATAATAATAATAATAATAATAATAATAATAATAATAATAATAATAATAATAATAATAATAATAATAATAATAATAATAATAATAATAATAATAATAATAATAATAATAATAATAATAATAATAATAATAATAATAATAATAATAATAATAATAATAATAATAATAATAATAATAATAATAATAATAATAATGATAATGATAATGATAATGATAATAATAATGATAATAATAATGATAATAATTTTTTTTTTTTTTTTTAATTTTTTTTTTTTATCGAGGGAAGTGGAAAATCTTTTAAAGACAAATGGAAAGGGTCCGCACTTTCCAAGTGAGTGGGATTTCTACCCACTAAAAACCACACCCTATGTCTTTGATGGTGAGAAGTCTAAACCTCGCCCGGGACTAGTTTAGCATTTCTTCGGGGGGTTCCTTTGCTTCGCTGCTTGGGCTGCATCGTCGAGTTATCTGACCACACTTGCGGATAGTGTGGTGTCCTTTCCGTTTCGGGTCCTGTACTTTTTTATTTATTTATATATTTATATATTTTTTTTTTCCAGCGGTTATGGTTCTTGTCCTTCTTCTTGTGCTGCGTTTAATGTCATTGTATCTTGCTCGGCTTTTTTGCGTCGTAGAATTGTTTCGACATACTCAGAGATGGCGTTCCAGTCTGCCTCGCTCTTTACCATCGTTTGGATGGCGGTTTCCGGCGTTAGCTCGCCGACTTTTTGTTGGACTGTCCGCCTCTCGCTTTCCCATCTTATACACGTGAAAAAAGTGTGATACGCGTCGTCTTGGTCTGCCCCGCATTGCGTGCATCTCGGTTCGTCGACTTTGCCCATTTTGTGGAGATAGGTGCCAAAGAGGCCGTGTCCTGTCAGAAACTGGGTGAGGTAGTAATTGACCTCCCCGTGCATGCGGTTTATCCAGGGTGGGAGCTGCCCTATTAGTTTCGCCGTCCAGCGACCCCTTGCGTCTTCGTCTCATCGCATTTGCCACAAGGTTATTAGGCGGGCTCTGGCTTGTGATTTGGCCACCTCTCTGCCTACCTCCGCTTTTCGTGCCGCCGTTTCTTGCCGTTCTCTCGCCAGGAGATCGATTGGTGGGACGCCTGCTATTACCAAGACTGCAGGGCCGGAGACCGTGCGGTAGGCGCAGGCTACTCTCAGGGCTCCCCTGCGTTGTACTGCAGCTATTCTTTTTCTGCGACTTTTAGGCCCTATCGAATCAGCCCATATTTCGGCTCCGTACAGCAAAATAGAGTGTATGACGTTCATCAGGAGTCTACGTTTGTTCGGTCTTGGGCCTCCTACATTTGCCATGATTCTGCTTAGCGCCGTTACCGCGGTCGCAGCTTTGTCTGCTGCCCGTAGAGTGTGGTCTTGGAAGGTGAGCTTCGAGTCCAAGGTTACTCCCAGATACTTGACCGCCCCCGTCGTTACCACGACCTCAGTTCCTACGCGCATTGGCACGATGTTTTCTATTCGCTTTCTTGTCAGCAGTAGTATCTCGGTCTTCTGGGCTGCGAGGGTTAGCCCGTGATCGTCCAACCATCGGCTGACGCGCCGCATCGTCTGGTTTAGCCTTTGCTGGGCTATGTCCAAGTCTCTTGCATTGACGACTGCAGCAATGTCGTCTGCGTATCCAACCAGAAATACACCTTCGGGCATATCTAGCCTGAGGATTCCGTCGTAGGCGACGTTCCAGAGATCTGGACCTAGTATCGAGCCCTGCGCCGCTCCCGCCGTCAGCTTCTTTTTTTGAGGCCCGTCTCGAGTCTCGTAGACTAGTACTCTGTCTTTGAAGTAGCTTTTCATCATTTGGTAGAGATACTCCGGTATCCTGAAGTCCTCTCTTAGGGCCCTTAGTGCATCATTCCATCTAAGTGAATTAAATGCGTTCTTAACGTCTAATGTAGCAAGCAGTACTATTTGTCGCGAATGGTGGTTTCCTGTTTGCGCTGCACTGGCTGCTTGTGTTACCTGCCGCACCGCGTCCAACGTGGATCGACCCTTCCGGAAGCCGAATTGTCTTTCGGAGAGGTTTCCGGCTGCCTCTATGGCCTCTAGCAGTCGTCCCTTGAGGAGTTTCTCTAGTAGCTTGCCCGCCGTATCGAGCATGCTCAGTGGCCGGTAAGCCGATGGGGTGTTCGGGTCCCCTTTTCCTTTGCTAATGAGTACCAGCCGTTGTATCTTCCACGGCTTGTAGAATACGCCAGTTGTCAGGCAGCGGTTGTACATGCTAAGTAGGAGTTGTGGATGGCTTTCAGCAACCACTTTTAGCACCTCCCCAGGTATGCCGTCTGGGCCCGGTGCTTTCCTAGTAGGTAGGGAGGATGCTGCTGCCTTGAGCTCTGCCTCTGTGAAGAGCGGGATGTCTTCCCTCGGCGATTCTCTTTCGGGCTCTGGTGTCACATCCTGACTCGGGAAAAGTGCATCGACGATCCGCCTCATTCTGTCTATGTCCATGCTTGCCCCCGTGGGAGCGGCCCCGAACTTGCGCATGACGATTTTGAAGCCAAGTCCCCAAGGGTCGCTATTTACCTTTTCGCAGAGTCGCTTCCATTTCTCGACCTTTGTGCGTCTTATGATGGTGCGCAGTTCTTTTTTAGCCCGTTTGTATTGCGCTGCCCAGGTCGCGGCTATTTCGGGGTCCCTTCTGCTTGTCCTCGTTGCTTTCCGCCTAAATCGTATGCACGTTCTCCTTACTTCGGCGATTTCTTGGGTCCACCAATACGCGGGTCGTCTGTTTTCTCGTGAGCTCTTCTGTGGCATGGCTGCCTTGCAAGCTCGAGTTATCAGGCTCATGGTGTATGTGGCGAGAGCCTCTGCTGTTGTCGGGGTTTCCGTTGAGTCGTCCGTGCTGTTTGCGATCGCTAGATTTGCGGATATTGTTGCGGTGAGTTTTTTCGAGTCTAGTTTCGCTACGCACCACCTGTTCGGCTGATTTCTGCGTGTAAGTGTTGACCTGTTTAGGTGGATCCCATAGGTTATGTATTGGTGATCGCTTCCTGTGAGGTCTTCGATCACTTTCCACTCGCTGATATAGGGGGCGAGGTTTTCCGTCGCAAAGGAGATGTCCGGGATTGTTTGCCCGTACCCTGGTCGCCTAAAGGTTGAGGTGGAGCCCGAGTTAAGTACCATGAGCCCCAGCCTCGCGGCCATCTCCACTACTCGTCTGCCTCTTCCGTCAGGTGTTGGCATTCCCCACTCCAGTGCCCTAGCGTTAAAATCTCCAGCGACGAGAATTTGGCCTTCCATGTCCCTAACTGTGTCTTCCAGCTGTTCTAGCTTTTGTTGGAAAGAGTCGATGTTTTCATTTGGCGTGAGGTAGCAGCTTACGTAGGTCGTGTTCTCTGCCTTGATCCAAACGAAGCCACGCCTCGAGCCATGGCCATCAATCCGTAGCCTCCGTGGGTCTGGTACCCATATGGCTGCGGTACCCAGGTCGTCCGCGAACCATGTAGGGCAGTCTTTATCCTTGTACTGCTCACTGATCAGCAGTATGTCAGCTTTTTTCTCGTATATGAGTTGCGTCAGTAGGTCGTCAGCAGTCCTACTACGGTTCATGTTCCCTTGTAGGACTTGTGTCATCTCTGTTGGCTTTTGGCTTTGTCGAGCGCTTGCCTGAATGTGGCACACGCTCCTGATCCCATGGCATGCGCCGAGTTGACCGCCGTGTCCTCCTTGGTTGCGCAAAGCACGCATTTTAGGGAGGCCTGGCAAGTGGAGGCCTTATGCCCTACTTCGCCACACTTGTAGCATATCTTGCTGCGGTCAGGGCCTCTGCAGTTTGCTGAGTGGTGCCCGTAGTCCAGGCACCTAAAGCAATGAGCGACCATAACCCGTCGCCTTGCCCTGCAAATAACCCATCCTATCTTGATCTTGCCCGTCCGTAGGATTTCTGCCGCTCTGATTTCGTCGATCTCGACGATGGCGATTTTTTGTCCCCTGTGCACCGCTCTTGGCACCCGGATCCTGGCATCCCCTGCTCCGTCATTGAGGGCACGGTTGAGCGCGTCTCGGACGTCCTTTTCCTCCGTCACGCAGTCGAGGTCCCGGAACTCGAGGGTTATTCTGGGTTTCAGTTCCCTTACGCATCCCGTGGGCCCCAAGGCTTCCCTTAGCGCGCGGGTAAAGTCTGTCTTCCTCTTTGTATCCCTGCCCAATTCGAGGAGGATATCTCCGTTTCTTGTTTGGCGTATGCTCCTTACGTTGGTTTGGGTGTCGTCTGGGTTCACCTTGGCCTGAATTTTCTTAAGCGTCTCTGCGTAACTTTTGCCTGCTTCTGGTCTGATCAGAACCGCCTCGGACCGGGGCTTCCACTTCTCCTTTTTCTGAGCCGGGTGGTCCATGCCATTTACATTCCCCTGGATCTCGGTGAGTATTTTGTTCGGCCGCTCGGGCCTCCTTGCGATTTTCTCGCCGCTCTGATGCTCCGTGGTCTTTTTGTTCGTCTTGTTACGCACTGTCCTCCATTCATGAGAGTCAGCTTGTTTTGTTCTTTTCTCCTCTCGAGGATCTCTGGCGTTGCCTTCTGGGCTCGCGACAATTCGGCTACGTTTCTGACTGCAGTTGGAGGACTGGGAGCCTCGTCGTTTGATGCGAGGTAGTTCCCAGCGTTTCAGTTCAGCTCTCGCCTTTTTCCAGATGCGCCTTTCTTCAAAGATAGCGTCAACCGCTTCCACTAGCTTGGGCAGCCCTTGCTTAATGTCCATGCTAACGTTTTTTTGTCTGTATGTTGCGTTCTGCATACTCTTTATTATGGCAGCTATGTCCTGTAAGCGGGTCTCCTCCCCCGCTATGGCCTCGTCCTCCTGTTTTTGCAGAGCCGCTCTTTGTTGCTCCACTCCTCCAGTCCTGTCGCCTCCCGACGTCAAGAGCTCTGTCTTGTTCATGAGCTCTGCTGGAGTCGCCTCTTCTGTGGCTGCGTATAGGTGTTCTGCTCCACCCCTTTCTTCGCTTGTGGCATTAGATGCTACGTTGGCCAGATCGTCCACCAACGTAGCACTGCGGTCGCTTGTTTTCGACGCCGGGGAGCCCGCTTGCTCACTCCCCGCCGGCGCCGGTACCGGGGTTCCGTGCCCCTGCACCCTAATCTGCACTCCTATTAGACTCTCCATGTTGGTTTTCTTATTCTGGGTCTCCTTCCCATATGACTGCTCTTTGTGCACGCGGCTACATGCCTGGCTTGACATGCCGCCGCGATTCGGCCCCCCCACCACAGCGAGGTGGCAGCCAGCGGGGGGAATAATAATAATAATAATAATAATAATAATAATAATAATAATAATAATAATAATAATAATAATAATAACCCTCCCAAGTGTGTCGCCTTGCCGCGGCGGGGGGGCTTGCGTTTTTGCAATGAACTTTGGAGCTCGGCCGGCGGGTCTCTGGCCCCTGGCAGGTCTAACCTTGCCGGACAGGTCCAGGGGGAGCAGACAGACTAAGAACACACAACATCAAAAGCTACGGTGGAAGGCATCGTGCCTACGGCTGCATGGCCGCAATTATGTAAACTACAGCGGTCGCGAACGATCCCTGCAGGGCACCGGGTGGAACCCTGCAGTATTTACACCTTACCTAGACAAGGCGGCTCTGCCTAGGCGGACCTACATTCCGACCTACTCGTGGGATTAATATGGAGAAACTTTTAAAATTAATAAAACCTAAGCAGAAGAAGGAGTTGGAAAAAACATCGACCGAGGAGGAGCTCAGGACAATCGGAGAACTCGCGACGGACTATATCGGGGGAAAGTCGAACGATGATAGCTTGACGAACATGACCGAAAGTGTCAACCTAAGAAAGAGAAGTATAATTCAGTCATGTTCGTCAACAGGCACGGAAGATCGATCTCTACATCAGAAGAAAAAGAAATTAAGATTCAGAAAGAGAGAAACGACACCACCACCCATGGAAGAGGGTAAAACAATTCCACCTGTCATCGGAAATATAAGGAGGCATCGAGACGAACCTGAAACCTCCTCATTCGACGATGACAATAAGAACAAACCCGATTTGAAAGAGTTATTACAACTCATTGATGAGACCGCGACGAAAATGGCCGAGGCAGCGGCAATACAGAAAAATATGAATATGGCGGTAAAAACCGGCATTAAGACGATTCTTGGGGCCGCTGACGCTGCGCTAAGCATGCAAATCAGGACAGCCTCGAGGGGACAAGTGATGGCAGACGACCTGATAGAGACAGAAACGGAGACATCGGAACCGGCGACGCGACCGACGAAACGGAAACGGGAAGCGACAAAGACCCCACCAGAGGCCCGGCAGAAACGACCCCCAAGAACGGAGGCGGCTGAAGCCTGGACAACCGAGACGAAACAAAAAAAGAAAAAAAAACGACGGAACCGAAAAACAAGACGGACGAGACCAACGCACCGACCCAGGCTGAAAGGCGCAGACCGACCCCCAAACATAGGGGAACGGCTATACTGGTCAAACCTGGGAAAGACAACACGTACTCGGACATCGTACGGAAGATAAGGACGACGGTCGACCCGACGAGCAGTCATGTACAAGTGACGGCTCTAAGGAAAACCAAAGACGGACGGTGTCTCATCAAGATACAGACAGACACAGACGGACGAGTACAATTTCAGCGCGCACTTCAAGACGCGGTCGGGGACACAGGCAACGTTAGAACCGTGACCTCCAGGGTGCAACTGGAGATCATGGACCTGGACTGCGTTACCACCGCGGAAGACGTGATACGAGCGCTGAGAAGAGAGACGGGACGAGGCGGCGACTTTGGTGTCCACATCTTCGGCCCGAACCAGGCTGAGCAATACATGGCGGTCTGCGACCTCGAGTCGCGGGAAGCCAAGGTGCTGCTGGACCGGGGCCGGATCGGAATAGGATGGGTGCGATGCCGACTACGACAACGATTGACGGTGACCAAATGCTACAAGTGCCTGGACTACGGACACACAAAGACGAACTGCACGAACATGGATCGGACAAAGAGCTGCAGGAAATGCGGCGAGACGGGACATTACGTGACGGACTGTAGAAACAGACCGGCTTGCCCTCTGTGCTCTGAGGCGGGGCACGGGGACGTAGCGCACCTTGCGGGAACCGGAAGGTGTGCGGTATTCCGAGCTACGCTGGAGGAGTGCAGGAAGCAGGCCGGAAGACGGACAGAATAGTTCAGGGAAATCTGAACAGGAGTAGGACAGCAGACATGCTACTACCACAGATAGCTGACGAACTTGACGCTGATATTCTGATCCTGTGCGAACCGTACAGGAGAAGAACGACACAAACGTACATTACGAACGAGACGGAGACCACAGCTATCTGGGTAAGAGGCGCTGCCCAATCTCGAATAACTAACTGCGGTGTCGGGGACGATTATGTCTGGGCAAGGGTCTGGTGGACGGACGAAATAGCCGAACTGCGCAGAGTCTGCTTGGCAAGCCGACGACTAGTAACGAGGGCTGGAGGAAGACCCGAAAGGGAAAACCTCCAAGCCACATATAAGACAGTACGGAAAGCACTGATGAGTGCGATACGAGACAGCAAGACGCGTTGCTGGAAGAGGCTCTGCGAGGAGGTGAATCAGGATCCCTGGGGTACTGGTTATAAAATCATGACCGGTAAACTAGGGGCCCGGGTACCACCAGAACTCAAAGACGCCGAATCCGCACGACGGATCGTCGACGGCTTGTTTCTCACACACCTGATACGGACGGACGTTACAGACGACAGGGACACACCGGCAGCGCCCATCTTCACGGCGGAAGAGCTCACTAGGGCATCCAACGCAATGAAGTCTGGTAAGGCACCGGGACCGGACGGAGTACCGGCGGAGATTATCCGGCTGATGGTCAACCTGAGGCCGGATATATTTCTCGACCTGTACAACACGTTCTTGACGACGGGGACGTTCAGCGGCCGGTGGAAGGTGGCGAGGCTAGTTCTTATCCCTAAAGGTAAGGGCGACCCCAATACGCCGTCAGCCTACCGGCCGTTGAGTTTACTTGACACGACGGGTAAACTCTACGAACAATTACTGAGACCGAGACTGGCGGACGTGATACAGACCAACGGAGGCCTTTCAGACCTGCAGTTCGGCTTCAGGAAGGGTCGATCAACGATTGGAGCGATCCAAAAAGTGGTCGACTCCTTTCTGGACTTAGACAAACACCGCCACGCAGCACGACCAATCGTTCTGCTGGCGACCTTAGACGTCAGGAACGCCTTCAACTCGGCTAGGTGGGTCGATGTCCTGGAGGCGCTTGTAAGCAACTTCGGGGTTCCGGCTTACTTAGTTCGGGTGGTGGAGGACTACCTGAAAAACAGACAGATTACGTACGAGACAACTGAAGGACCGGTGACGAGGCAAATCACCGCCGGGGTCGCACAGGGGTCTATACTGGGACCAGATTTTTGGAACGGATTGTACGACAGCTTGCTCAGGCTGGAAATGCCGCTCGGCGTACTCCTCGTCGCTTACGCTGACGACGTGGCGGCGGTGATCACCGAGCGGTCTCCGGATCTGGCACAGCTAAAACTGAACCAGACGATGCGACGAGTGGGACGATGGATGACGGACCACGGACTACAACTCGCGACAGAAAAGACAGAACTGACGTTCCTTAGTAGAAGACGTATACAGACGAGACTTCCTGTGTGGGTCGGGACGGACGAAATCGTGGCCGGGGGGGAAGTCAAGTATCTGGGGGTGACTCTAGATACGAAGATGACCTTCTGGCCTCATATACAAAAAACAGCCTAGAAGGCGGCCAAGAGGATAGCATCCTTAAGCCGCCTGATGGGAAACACGACTGGACCGAGACCGGGGAAAAGAAGATTATTAATGGCGACGGCCCACTCGATCCTCCTCTACGGCGCAGAGATCTGGGCGGATGCCCTGAAGACAAAGAAATACTGCCACGCGATGACGACGGTACAAAGACGGGGTGCGCTGAGGATCGCCTGCTCCTATCAAACTGTCTCTGCACAGGCAGTTTTGGTGGTGGCCGGCGTAATCCCCGTGGACCTCCTAGCTTTCGAACGACAGAGAATCTACGGGAAAAGCGCGGACATAAAACGGGAGGATGCGGCAGTTGCGGAGCGCAACAGGACGATACAGACTTGGCAAGACCGATGGACAGAAGAACGTACAGGCAACTGGACGAGACGACTTATAAAGGACCTGAGACCGTGGATCGGAAGGAAGTTTGGGGACGTGAACTTTTACGTTACCCAGCTCCTGACCGGACACGGCTACTTCCGAAGGTACCTTTACAACATGAACAGAGTACGGACGCCAGACTGTAAGTACTGCGGACACGAACGAGACGACGCGGAGCACACATTTTTTGTGTGTGACCGCTGGACAGGACCCCGATTAGAACTCGAGACGATTGTTGGTAGCATCACTCCGGACAACATTGTCCAGGTGATGCTCCACTCAACAGAATGGTGGCAACTAAAGGGTGGTTAAATTTTAAGGGCCGATGTTGAATGTGAACCACACCTAAACGTCAAGTTTTTTTCTGCATTTCATTTGACATTTCTCAATTTCAGACTAACTCAATTTGAACCATGGAAAGATACACAATCGAGCAACGCGTTAAAGTTATGCAGGCTTATTATGAAAATGGGCGTTCAAATCAAAATGCATATCGTGCACTTCGTGATTTTTTCGGTCAATTTAATCGTCCAAATGTGCGTACAATCGGAAAAATCGTGCAAAAATTCGAGCAAACCGGGTCTGTAGGAGATATTAAAACACCAGTGCATGCTCGTACAGCTCGTACTGCAGAAAATATTGCTGCTGTTCGCGATAGTGTGGCTGAAGAGCCGTCCACCTCAACTCGTCGTCGTGCCCAACAATTGCACCTCTCACGCTCGTCGTTGATGAACATTATGCATAAAGACTTGCATTTACACGCTTATAAGGTGCAATTGACTCAAGAACTAAAGCCTCTTGACCATTCCAAACGTCGTCAATGGTCAGAATGGTGGCAAGAAATGGCAACAGTGGATGATCAATTTTTGAAGAAAATCATCTTCAGTGATTAGGCACATTTTCACCTCAATGGATTCGTCAATAAGCAGAATTGCCGCATTTGGGCGAATCATAATCCAAGAGTGATTGTCGAAAAACCAAGAGTGACTCTTTGGTGCGGTTTATGGGCTGGCGGCATCATCGGGCCGTATTTTTTCCAAAATGAGGCCGGTCAGGCAGTTACTGTGAATGGTGTTCGCTATCGTGAGATGATAACGAACTTTTTATGGCCCGAATTGGAAGATATGGATGTGGGCGATATGTGGTTTCAACAGGACGGTGCCACTTGCCACACAGCTAACGAAACAATGGCTCTTTTGCGCGACAAATTCAATGGCCGTGTTATCTCACGTGGTGGCGATGTCAATTGGCCGCCATGATCATGTGATTTGACACCGTTGGACTTCTTTCTTTGGGGTTATTTGAAAGAAAAGGTGTACGTCGATAAGCCAGCAACAATTCAAGAGCTAAAGGATGAGATAATTCGGCACATTAACGGCATAGAACCTCAATTATGCCTAAGCGTCATCGAAAATTTGGACCATCGGATGGAGGTGTGCCGCCGAGGTCGCGGTGGCCATTTGGCTGATATTTTGTTCCATACATAATTGAACCATACCATATTATCATAATAAAAAGAATTGACAATAATTTCCTAAATAATTTGTGTTTTATTCAAAATCAACATCGGCCCTTAAAATTTAACCACCCTTTACATCTACAAAGAAGATCCCGAGGGAGTCCGGGAAAGGATTATCGGATATTTTGAAACGCTGGAGGGCCTGCAACCCCTCTGGCTGGAAGACACATTCCCGGGACAGAACATCCTATACCGACAAGAGGGGAAATATTATCGAGGGGTAATCACCACAGAGGAGGTGGACGGGAACTACCTGGTCTGGTTAGGAGATATCGGGGTGGATGTGGCGGCAACAATTAATGACTATTTCGTGCCGTACCGTCACCGTACGCACACTATCTCGCCTTTCAAGCTATCCCGGTGGGCCTGCACCAGACCGGGCCTCCTGAGGGTGGATGGTCCAACTACCATATCAAGGGCCTCCGTCAAATCCTCCAAGAGGGAGGGTGGAATGCCGTCTTCCTGGGTACGGATACCTTCGCAGAGGCCCGCTGGATCGAGATGTGGAGGAGTACAACAGAAGGAAGGATCCAGCTCCTTAGCGAGGAATTAATCCACCTGGGAGTGGCAGTCCGGGCGGAAAATCCAGCACAATGGGACTGGGGTACGGATGGGGGAAGATTCCTCGACCCCCACTTCGACGAAGAAGAGCCCTCCACGGACTCAGGGTACGGCAGCGCAGACGACCAGGATGTGGACGACAACATGTCAATAAACTCTTCAAATGAAGAAGTCAATATGCAATAAAATGTAGAGTTGAAGGAATAGGAGGAGAAGTTCTCAATTGTAGAAATAAATAAACAAAACATGTACATAAAAAAAAAAAAAGTTTCCCATAATTTATGTAGAAATCGACACCTAAAAACGAACCTACATTATAAAAAGTAAGAAAGAGAAAGTAGAGAATTGCAAATAAAGAACAGAGAGAATTAGGGAAATAGAATAGAACTATATATATATGAAAAAAAAAAAAACGGTCAGTTTAGCGAAAAATAACGACTAAAGATTCAGAATCGAAATACGTGAATATCAGGAATGGACGGTTGAGAGAGAAATAATAATAAACAAGAATAAGAAAGAACAGGAAAGATAATGAGACAGGTTAGGATCAAGGAAAGTGTCACCGAAGAACACGAAAAGACTACTGCGAAAGAGAGAGAAGACAACAAGATCCTCGGTTCACCAGCACGCGGGTTCCCCTCGGATCGAGGGACAATGTAACGTACAAGCTATCTAATAACGCGCGGTGCACACACTAAGGCATCACTACCGCGCGTTACGTACACCAAGTAAGACCGGCCTATACTCGGCAACTCACGACGCTCGGTACACACACAACAATGCGCCGCTACCGAGCGTCAGTCACACAAGGGAGGCCGACACGTCGGTGACCAAGTCCCGTTATTCCCTTCAAAAAGCACGAACAACGAAACGTTAAAAGACCAACGACGAATTTTAAAAGAAAGACCAGGGCTACCAGTGGGCTACAGGTAAATGGGCTAAAGGACGACCACCAGCTATAGTTATACAAAAAGCATGGACCAGCCGGAGGGGAGACTGGTATAAAAAGACCAGAATTTCGGCACTCGAGGAACAGTTTTGTTCGCAGGTCCCGCCAACGCAGAAGTCCAGCTACCAGGATGGAAGAACGAACGAGCCCTCGCTAAATTGCAGCCGCATCGGTACCAAGAGAGCCCAGCTGTGGTACCTGACCTATATATGTGACGGAAAGCAGCTGAGCCGGTGCTGCGTTCGAGGCCAAAACACCGCAGACCCAAACAACAACAGAGCGGCCTATCTCTGTCTCTCTTTCTCTCACTCTGGTAGCCGAGGACAGCCTAATACACGAATAGGCTCTCGAGAACTGAAACTAATGAACTCTACTCATTAAAATACTGCATCAGTATATTAAAGACCTATAAGTAATAATAGCGTAGGTAATTCAACAGGGATCTAAACGTAGATGAAAGGAAAAATATAAAAAGGCAATAAATACACAGGGTACGGCCCTGGTATATCAAGTAGCTGCGCATGCACTCAGAGTGCACCCCACTGATGCCAGATCATAGCGGCGGTCGGGTGGACGCGTAAGTCGACCTTTAAAAAATATATCAGCAAGAAACTCCACTCCCACCAATGGGCCTGTAGCAAGTATTGAACGACTCAGTGGTAGACTCAAGGCTAGTCAGGATATCACAAACAACAGCCGGCTAGTTACCGACGGCACGCATGCTAGAACTCTGACCCATAGAACGCAGCGAATAGACGAATTTCTCGACCGACAAGTAATTTCACTATTATAAATTATAATATTGCATGAAGGATGATATAATTATCAACGTTCTCTCTCACATCATAGCACATATTAATAATTATGAAACATAGTCTTTAAATTCACCCGCGTACACGATTATAAATGCACTCGTGTGCCCGGGAATAATCTATTGTAAGGCGCGTGGTAGCCATAATACCAAGAAAAAGGGTTCAATAGTTAGGTTTCATATTCAATTTCTTTTCTGTATCACACAATTTCTACTTGTTTTTCTTTGAATAAACCCAACTTTTACCTACTACAAAAGCCTAAAATTACTTTTCTTCCTGCTCGAGTCCGAACAAGCCCTTTAAGGATCATGTTAACGCTTAATACCGTTACAGTTACAGTAGCATTTATTGCTCCACCTGTCAAATGCAGTAGACGTAATTACAGAAATGAAAACAAGTGAAATAAAGAAAAGAATATATTAAGATAAACGTAGAGAAGAGTGAGTAAATGTCGGTGAGCTAATTACCACACACGATTATATTAATCGTGTGTAATTGATGAGATGTGCTGTTACGATCGGGCCTCGCGGTGAACCTGACGCCAGGTGCATGACGCGATGAGTCAAATGTTAATATACTGGTTGCCGACGTGAATATATCAATGCTGATATGATGGCCGAGTTTGTAGAGACTGTAGGTCGGCTGAGTTCATCGTTAAAACTTATTTAGATGCACTGAACTATTTTGAGCATGCACGAAACACGGTGGCGAGAAGCGCCTAAAAGCAGCGAGGAATGCGTCGGTTGAGCAGTCAGTGACGACCTCCAGATGTAACGCTGTCGTGGTCATGCACACAAAGACACAATGAATCCAGCCTGTGTGTGTTTTAGCCCCTCGCCCTCCATGTCTTGAGTGTGAGCGGACCTGCGCCTGCGTAGTCAACTCCAGTCTCTGTGAACGGCTGTGCAGGTGTGACTCGAGAGAGAGGTAGCTGACCCATTAGTTGTTGAGCACGGATCCCTCGCTGCCGAGCACACACTACACAACGCAAGATGTGAGCCTTGACTGGAGCTCTACCCCCAATGATCCAGTGAGCTTGTCGAACTTGTGCTAAAGTGAGGTGAGTACCGCCGTGAAACGTGCGCTTATGCGCTTGGTCTATAATGAGTGATGAGAGACGAGACTGACGAGGCAAAACTGCTGGATGACACGCTTCAAAGTTGATTGTTTGAGCCGTCCTCCCACCCTGATTATGCCTTGTTGATCGAGGAAGGCTGTGAGCCTACTGAAAGGATGAGAGGTTGGAAGCAGCATTCCAAATGACATCACTTTGAGCTCGTGCGAGAAGTAAGCTGCCTGGGTTGCCTTAACCCAAAAAATCTTCGCTTCGTCGATCTCACGTGCTGAGATGAGTGTGACTAGTGCTGAGCCAGGTATCCTCTTTGTAATGTACCGGGAGAGATGGCTCGTTAATAATTGAGGAACAATCCCGATTAACACTAACTATATATTTAATAGGTGATAAGAGTAAATATACATCTTTATATCCGTAGGCGTCCGAGCCGCGTACCAAGCCCGACTGGCTGTACATACAATGTGCGCGCATGAGTGGGGATCACTCATGCCGTCGCGCCGCTACTCGCTCACAGTAGCGTATCCTAATACACTACAACTTACCCCTTTTTAATTAGAGTCACTTGTTCTTTAATCTCTCGGAGCGACGCGGCGTAACTCGGGATTCGCTTGCTGGTACCGCTTTACCCTTATCGTTATCTACTACCGTCGGTGTGTATCTAACGATTTGATCGACGTGTCGTTTCCATAGTTTATCAGGTGCCACCTGCACTCTGAACGTTACCGGTGATACTTTTTCTTCGATCGTGCCTACGACACGTTTTTTGCTTCTAACACTGAAGTCATCCACCATTACTGTGTCACCTGTTTGGAACTCAACATCTCGATTACCGTGCTTACTTATAATTTGCGCTTTTTGTTGTTTCTCCACATTATCAATTACATTTGGTTTCATTAACTCAAACCGCGTTCTTATTTCTCGTTTAAACATCATGAATGCAGGCGATCTGCCTGTAGTGCAATGCTCAATGGATCTATAGTCAAACAAAAATAGATTAACTGCATATTCTAATGATTTCCCGCTTTGCATTATTTTATCGACTTTGTCTTTGAAAGTACCGACAAAGTTTTCAGCTGCACCATTTGTTGCTGGATGATGCGGTGCTGTGAAACTTTGCTTGATACCGTTCGTTTTACAGAATTCTCGGAATTCGTTACTCGTGAATTGTGTGCCGTTATCAGTTACTAAATGCTTTGGTAATCCGTACCTAACTATAATTTTCTTAAACTCCTCCATGACTCTCTCTACCGTGGTGCATTTATTCATATCGATAACTTCTGGCCACTTTGCATACGCATCAATTACAACCATGAACATATGTCCATGAAAAGGACCTAAGAAATCAATATGTATCCTACTCCAGCACTTGTCTGGATACGGCCATGGTGTTAACGGAACATCAGGCGGTTTCTTTCTCTCTTGCACGCACACTTTACATGCCGTTGCTACATTCTGAATGTCTTTGTCCATGTTTGGCCACCACACATAGTTTCTTGCCCACATTTTCATTTTTACCACCCCAAAATGTGAGGCGTGCAATTCACTTAGTACACTGGTTTTCACTGATTCTGGCACCACTATGCGATATCCCCACAGTAAGCACTCTTTTTCGACATTCAATTCATCCCGTTTTGCATAGAATTTATTCTCATCCTCATTCATCTTGCTTACCGTTGGCCATGTACCGTTTATATACTTAATAACGTTACTCAATACCTTATCCTTCTGTGTTTCTTTTGCAATTTTTTCCGCGTTTAATGTATCTACCGCTTCTGAAACATAATTTATTACTGTAAACTCATCATCAAATATTTGAATGCTATCGCTGATCGGAAGTCTCGACAGCGCATCACAGTTTCCATTTTCCTGTGATTTAACGTACTCTATGTCGTATGTAAATCTCGATAGAAAATACGCCCACCTCTGTAATCTACTTGCTACCGTTAAAGGGATTTCTTGCTTTGGGCCAAAGATAAAAACCAAAGGTTCATGATCTGTCCGTAATGTTAGTGTAGCTGTTCCGTAAATGTAGTTGTAAAACTTTTTAAATCCAAATACGATTGCACTGGCTTCCTTATCGATGATTGCACGATTCAATTCTTTTTCCGGTATTACTTTAGATGCATAAGCTATTGGTTTTTCCGTCCCATCTTTATATCGGTGCGCTAAAATTGCTCCTAATCCATACGTAGACGCGTCGCATGCCAATACTAAATCTTTTTTCGGATCGTAGTGTGCTAATACTCGAAGTTATATTAATTCCCCTTTGACCCAATCCACTGCTTCTTGACATTCTACCGTCCATTCAAAAGTGTCCGCTTTAGCACACTTATATATGGTAAAGGCTTTAATTTTTCTGCTCTATCAGGCAGAAATCTAGCATAATAAGTTATCAATCCGATAAAAGATTCTAATTGTTTCTTGTTTTGCGGTATCGGTGCCTCTGTCATTGCTTTGATTTTTGTTTCTGATTTGTGTAATCCCTCCTTGCTAATAACAAATCCTAATAAGTCTAGCTTCTCTTTGAAAAAATCACATTTATTGATATTTACATGAAATCCACTTTGTTCTAATCTTTCGAATACCGTATACAAAGTTTTTAAACGAATTTCGTCGGTTTCTCCCGTTACAAAAATATTGTCTAAATAAGGAATTACACCCTCGATGCCTGACAAACACTGCTCTATTTTCCGCTGAAAATCTCCTGGTCCTGATGCAATACCTTCCGTCATTTTTGTGTACCGGTAGAGGCCTTTGTGCGTTATTATTGTCAGAAAATTTCGACTGCTTTCCTCCACCGGAATCTGCATATACGCATGCTGCAGATCAATCTGTGAAAAAGTTTTACCGTTTCTTAACGTTACAAAAATCTCGTCGATTAATGGTATTGGGTGTCTATCTCTAATCAAGCTTGGATTTAACGTTAGTTTAAAATTTCCGCAAATTCTCACCGATCCGTCTGATTTTATTACTGGGACAATCGGTGTTGCCCATTCACTGACATCGATTTTCTCTAAGTGACCTAGCCTTACTAGTCTGTTTATCTCGTCTTCAACTTTACTTGCCAAAGCAAATGGTAAGTGTCTCGCTTCTAGCGCCACAGGTTTAGTATCTTCTTTTACCGTTAATTTCAACAGTCCTTTATTGTATAAACCTGACCCTTTACCAAACAATTTTGGAAACTTAGCTGTAAAATTTTTTGTTACGTTTATTGAATTAATTTTGTTGCAGAATTCAACACTTTTCTTTAACTCAAAAGGCCATAGCCCAAAGACTTTTAACCAGTGTCTACCAATTAATATAGAGCCGTCTCTCGTCATTACTCGCATTTGGAGTGTTGCTCTTTGCTTACCTAACCTAACATCTAAGTTATCAAGTATACCTTCCTGTTCTAACAACACTTTACCATATGCTTTTAACGGTATTTTGCTTCCTTTGACTTCACAGTTCGGGAAATACACTTCTCTATCTCTTTTAGAAACTATCGCAGCATAAGAACCTGTATCGATTTCCATTTCTATCATTTGACCGTTAATCATTGTACTCATATACATTGGTTCCGCTTTTACATCTTTTACATGGTCATTATAATATAATTTACCGCTTGTTGTTTTTGATGAGTCGCTGCCGTCTGTTGTCATGAAGAAGTCGTACTCGTCCGGTTGCTGTTCCTCGTGGTGATCTACATTTTGCTGTATATGCTGGACTGCTCTTTCGGTTCTGCATACTGAAGCCAAGTGACCTTTCTGCTTGCAGATATTACACGTATTGAAGCGGTGGTGACAATCGCGTGCCCAGTGATTATTTTTTCCACAGCAGTAACATGAAGAAGAACGCTCTTGGCTTACGTTTGTCGTCCGCTTATCTTTACCCCCTGGTCGTGTGTTGTTGTTATACTGCTGACTGCCTTGCCTGCCTTGGTTTAATTCTCTGCCTCGTGACTGGAACTGCCGATTATTCTCTGATTTTACTAGAAATTTATTTATTATTTCTTTTGACGACTCTCCGTTTGATTTACTTGTAAAGCTAGCATTCTTTTCTGCCGATTCCACTGATGTCGCCAACTTAAATGCTTTGTCGAACGTTAAGTTCTCCTCTCGAAATAACAATGTTTTTGTCGTGTGATCTTTTACGCCACAAACAAGTTGATCTCGCAGTGCTGTTGTCGCATTGTTACCGAAATTGCATGTAATTGATAAATTTTTCAACCTTGCCGCAAACTCTGCTACTGATTCTGTGTGCGATTGGTGTGCTTGATGAAATTTGCATCTTTCCATCGTCTCTGATGGCTTTGGGTTCAAATGATCGTTGACTAATTTTACTAATTGTGCAAATGTCTTCGCTGAAGGTTTATCTGGTGCACACAAATCTCTAATAAGCTTATACGTGTCTGCGCTTATTTTTGTTAGCAATACCGCTGCTTTTTTCTCGTCCTTCACGTCGTTTGCGACAAAATATAACTCCAGTCTCTCGGTGTATGTTTCCCAGTCATCTCCGAGGTGAAATTCCAATTTCGTGATACTACTTTCCGTCATTGTATGGATAACTTTCGGCTTTTCGATGTTTACTAATAGCTTACGAGCCTCGTCCGCTTGCTTTTGCCTGCTCTCCTTGACCTCACTTACGTGTGCGCGTAAAATTCTGCGTAACTCGTCGATACTTAAATCTTCATCACCCACCAGTTTTAAATCTTGAATTATTTTAATTAGTTCTGGCTTTTTTAGTTCGTAAATCCACGACGCTTTCGTATAATCGATTAAATCTTGTGTCGGTTGTGCCATCCGAATAGACTGTAGCTCACCTTACTCAGCCGAATACAACACGCGTTTACTGTTATTGTTCTCTCGTGCTTCTGCTTATTGTGGACTCATATCCTACGCCGAAACGTAAAATTCCTACGATTTTCGCCCTATTTTGATTCTGCACTTTGGTTCGTAAAACCTCTGTCCTCGTCGCCAATTGTAATGTATCGGGAGAGGTGGCTCGTTAATAATTGAGGAACAATCCCGATTAACACTAACTATATATTTAATAGGTGATAAGAGTAAATATACATCTTTATATCCGTAGGCGTCCGAGCCGCGTACCAAGCCTGACTGGTTGTACATACAATGTGCGCGCATGAGTGGGGATCACTCATGCCGTCGCGCCACTGCTCGCTCGCAGTAGCGTATCCTAATATACTACACTCTTAAGCCGTACTATTACATTCGAGCAGAGAGCTATAAGCCGATACAATTTGTTAAGCGATGAATACCTGTGCACCAGATCCCAATGACAGTCCTGATTCGATGTAGCCACCACAAGGGCTACCCCTGGCCGAGACTCCAGCACACCTAGATTCTCGGCCAATGCAGGCTGAGCAGGCCATGACTTTTTCAATTGATTGAGCCATGGTGGCCCCGTTCACCACAACAGATGACCTCTGTGACTAGAGTTGTTCTGTGGTTATGCTTCTAGAGGCATAGTCCACCGGTCTGGAAACGCCAGGAACATGTCGCCACTAAGCTTGCTCTGTAAGATCTTGTATTTGAGTGACTCGGTTCCTAACAAAATATTTCCAACGCGACGGATGAGCTTTGATCCACATGAGCGTGACTGATGAATCCGTCCACAGATGAGTAGATGCAATGTTCAATTTGAGTGTGGCTTGAACACTTGAGATGAGCTTGGCTAAAAGCAGCGCTGCTGTGAGCTCCAACCAAGGTTTGGTGAGCTTTTTGAGCGGTGCAACCTTATTTTTTGAGCATACAAGTGACGTCACTTTTGATGCGGACGGTGAGATGACAGTGATGTATATCACTGCCGACATAGCTAGCTGAGAGGCGTCTGAGAATCCATGCAATTCCACTGTGGAGCTGCTCCATGAGTTGAACCAACGAGGAATTGAGATCTTGGCCAAGTGAGTGAGATCCTCCCTGATTGCTAACCAATGTGATGAGACGTGGGATGGCAGTGATTCATTCCACTTGAGCTTGTGTAACCAAAGCTTCTGCAAAAGCATTTTGGCACGTATCACAATTGGCGAGATGAACCCGTGTGGATAAAATATCTGAGCCACTTCGGATAGGATGAGACGCTTGTTGAAGTTTGCAGGTGCTGAGCTTAACCGGCTTGAGAACAATAACTGATCTTCGTGCGGAAGCCACGTAAGCCCAAGGATTTTGGTTGAGCAGTCGTCCAATATAATTTCTGAGCAAGATGACTCGGTAGCAGCGATGCTGGCCAGTATATCTGTGTTTGTTGCGTGCCACTTGGCAAGCGAGAATCCGCCCGCCATGCACAACTCTTTTAGCTGTTGAGCAATCTGATTCAGCTGTTCTACTGTGTCTGCCCCTCCGAAAATGCCATCCATATAACGGCCATGCGTGATGGATGGCACCGCGAGTGGAAATCTCATACCTTCGTCTTCCACGAGCTGGATGAGTGATCGAACGACCAGAAAGGGTGCAGCTTTGGTGCCGTAGGTGACTGTTTTTAGCCGGTATGGCACCTCCTCGAGCTGGTCATTGATCCACAGTATTCTTTGCAAATTGCAATCTTCTTCGTGTACCAGGATCTGTCGATACATCTTGGTGATGTCCGTGGCGAAGATGTGGCGATGATGGCGAATCCAAATGAGCACGTCCGAGATGTTGACGAGCAGGTTGGCACCAGTGTGCATGATGTCGTTTAAGGAGAACCCGGATGATGTTGCCCTTGAGCCGTTGAACACCATTCTCAATTTTGTAGTGGTACTCGCTGGCCTGAGAACTCCATGATGCGGCAGATAATAATGCACTGCACTTGATGGTAATGCTGGCGTTTTCTCCATGTGATCGAGCTGCTCGTATTCTGCCATGAATTGATGGTAAATCTGTCTGAATTTGTCATCCTTCGAATGTCGTTTTAAAACTCGAGACAGATAGTGATGAGCAGTCGACCATGTACTCCCCAAGAGCGTTGCCGGTTGAGCGGAATCCTGACGATGTACCTCCCTGACGAGTCACACCTATGCGTCGACCTGAAATGATCCTCACACTTCTGTTCTTCAGGTGTGAGTGAGCTGTCAGTGTTGGTTGGTAATTCCTCTTGGACCCAGAATTTCATGAGAGCTTCTTGAAGTGCTTGTTCTTTCTGTTGACGGTAAGCATGATGAAATGAACTAGCAAGCGGTTGTGCTGAATCAATTGATCCAAGCACCAGCCATCCGAACACCGACGGCTGAGCAATTGGCATTGATGGTGAGCTCCTGATGATATTATTCTTGATGATCTGCCCATAAACATCAGCCCCGATAATGATGCCGATTGACCGAGGGCGTAGAAACTCTAAGTCTGCCAATTTGAGCTTGTTGATGTGAGGACACGTCCGAGTTGGTATTTCCACGGATGGGAATATCACCGTAAAAGTTTTGAGGATGTGAGCATTCATGGTGACAATAGCGGCTGTGGGCTGAAAATGAAGAGTGAGCTAAGTCAAGCCGCGTGTTTGAGCTGATCTCTTGCCACCAATACGAAAGATCGGAATGGATGCGCGCTGACGTGTTAGTTTGAACTGAGTACTGTAACGTGGCAGAATACTCGAGCCGCGTCCTCCTCGCTCAACGGCTACCAGCACGATCGCCCAGGGCTGCAGGGGGTGATTTCCGTATTTTATTTATTCTTTATTTTTATTTTTTTTTTGTTGTATTTTTTTTATATATATATAACACGTCCGATACGACCGAGGGATGGAGGGAGGAGGAGGAGGACCACGCCGTATCCATCGATGGCTGACTGCGGGATTCGATATTTTACATTCGCCGATATTTTACACCTCTCCCTGTTGGAGGATACTGTCCCGCTCAACGTACATCTACCAACGATACACTGTTATCCATCGTCGGCTATCAGCTACTCTCGGCACTATCGGTGGTTAATTTATGCGTTGTCCAGCTAAGGCGCTAGTCGCGGTCATCGTGCGAGGCAGGTTCCCCCAATTAACCGAGTCTAGCGGGTTAAGGGGGGGCCATAGTTCACGGGCACGCGTGCCGAACGGACCTCGAGGCTTTTTCCCGGTGACCGTTGAGCGAGGCAGACGTAGCGCTTCTTATATCTGTGTCCCGCTCTATTCTGAGGCATCACGCGTACGGGCCTATTACTGTCCACCATCGTACAGGAAGAAAGAAATCGAGGGATAACTATTTCCACGTCCTCTCAAGAATTCCTGGATCACGAGAACATCGCTTCGTCATCGTGCCGGTGAGCGCTTCTCCCTTCTACGGTCTTTCGCTGTTATTTTATTATCTTAATCATTCAAAATTGTTGTCGGTTAATTACTTCGAGCTTGGTCACCCCTGCGACTCTGGCACACCGCGTGCAGAGTATTAATTTGTACTGGGTAGCGCGGCGTTTAGAAAGAATAACTCGAGATCGTGTAACGTATAGAAGCCGGGGAAAAGTCACTAAATTAATTAATTGTTTGGTAGTTAAATCGTGCGCGCGTTAGGCCGTTATCCCGGAGTGGTTTGAATTCATTAGTTGGTTGTGTGGGATCTGAACGGAATAGACCGTGTCACGGATTTTAACGAATTATGGGTTTTAGATTTACATGATTTTGCTTGAGTTTTCTTTCGTTTCATTTAGAAGGTCGTGCGCTCGTTAGTACGTCGTCCCGTTGTATGCTTGGTGTGTGGGACTAGCACGTTATAGACCTCGTCGCGTATCGAATAGACCCATCGGCGTTTCTTTATTTTATCTATCGTTTTATTCGTTGTTTTATTTACCGATCTATTGATTTATTTATCTAGTTATTTATTCATTTCTTTATTTACCTAGTTATTTATTTATTTATATTCTTATTTATTTATTTATTTAGTTATCCACTTATTTATTTACGTATTTATTCATTTATTTATTTATTTATTTATTCCTTATTTATTTGTTTCTGATTTATTATTCTTTCTTTTATTTTATTTATTATTTATTCGTTTCTTATTTATTACTCTTTTTTTTATAATTGGTTATATTTTATTTGTTATAGTTTATGCGTTATATTTTCTTTGTTATATTTTATTCATCATATTTTATTCAAGCCACGAGGTACCGATCGAGAGTATTACTCTCACCTGGATTATTTTAGTACTATTACTATTCTTTATTATTATCAAATTATCGACGATCGTTTATTCGGTATTTGTGATCATACCTATCGCAGGAAATCCCGGTGGTCGGACTTTTGCATGGCATATTTTATTCGGAATTGTAATAGCCAGCCGTGAGTCGCTTCGCGTACGTGACCTCTCGACGTCCCGTTGTTTTGGTTTTGTTGAAAGTATGTGGGATTAGCTCGGGATAGGCCGTATCGCGGACGGAGAACAAGGACTACCAGGCATCGATATGGTATCGAAGAATATTATTTGAAATTAGAAATAGGCGAGAGCGGCTATACGACATATGCCGGGCATGAGAGTGAGTGAGAGCGTGGGATAACGTACGCCGCCGAATTAGAGATTCCAATTATGATATCTAACTGGATTTGGAAAATTGTTAACACCGGAGAGAATAATTTTACGGGACATTTTAGTTAAATTCTAAATTGATGTTTATTGGAGAAATAAAGAAGTTTGTAAGTCCCGTACCCGCTATTGTTGTTTAAATTATTTACTGTTATTATTTTATTTATGTATTTGCTATTTATCTAACTGACCATATTTTATTTTTGACTAATTGGTGACTTGATAGTCCGAACCACCCGCTCTGCCTTGAACAGCTGTAGCTGGCCTGGGTCGAGACTGGTCATCCAACTCGGTATTTTTCCTTCCGGCGCGAAAGCGCCTGGCGCCCATCTCGAAAGAGAAAATAAAAAGGAAGGAAAAATAACTTGGACCAGTCATAGGTAACGTGGTGCGTTGAGGAGCAAATTTCTCGTTACAGTACAGAGGCTTTCTGCTACGAAAGATAGTTCCGACCTTGGATCTATGAGCTGCCGAACGTAATGGGTTGAAATTGTTGTTTTAATTAGTGCTAAAGCAGTTGCGAGGAGTGTTGAGCTGACTATGTTGAGCAGTTCTGAATTCTGGACGACTGCACCTCCATCTCATTGAGCTGCAGGTTGTGCAGACATACCTGATGGCAGTCGCCTTGAGCTGGATGATGACTCCTGGTTTAGCATGGTATGATGCTTCGCACTACACTCCTTACACTTCCTGGTTGAGCGGCACGACGCCACGTTGTGTCTTCCCAGGCAGTTATAGCATAGCTCTTGTTGACCACCTTACGACGTTCCGTAATGTTGCGCTCCCGGAACTCTAGGCACATCACCATGTAATGGTCGACAGATCGGCAACAATCACAGGGGTAGGTTTAATCGGTCCATTCCCTGCGAGTTTCCTTGACTTCTGCCCCCCGGGCATTCGAGTGATGAACTGTGCTGGGTCGTACTGACCCTTTAGATGAGCTTGCTGATGCCTTCGATGTAGAGGCCTTGGTGTTAACGCATGGTTGATTTGGAGTCACGTCGATTCTTTCGAGTGCCCTGACCCGGGATGCGACAAACTCCTTGAGCTCGCTGAAAGCTGGAAATTTCTGCGAAGCTCCAAGTGATATCTCCCATGCTTCCCGTGTAAGCCTGTCCAGTTTTCTTGCCACATGATGGACCAACACGCAATCCCAGAGTCGTTCGGTGCTGCTGAGCCCTCTGAGCACGGTGTCTGCCTCAGACACTGTAGCAATAATTTCGGCTAGAGACGTCGCGTCTCTCTCAGAGGGTGTAGTGATGGCAAAAATGCTGTCGAGGCGCTCATCCATCAACAGCCGTTTATTTTCGAACCTGGTCATGAGAATTTCCCATGACGGCTGCAGGGATTCTCCTGTGAGTGCTAAACCAGCGATAAGCTGTGCTGCACTACCGGTTACGCTGCCCCGTAGGTAATGTAGCATATCTACACTGGACAGCTGTTGCTGATCCATGATTAAAGACTGGAACATATCTCTGAAGGCTGGCCAATGTCCGAGGTAAACGATGGAAATAGCGATGCCACTGGTCGTTACGACGAAATACCTATGAGCGGTTCTGGCAATGGTCATACACCAACAGCTAACGAGAAAACAGTGCAGCCACAAGGTGATCCTGTTTCAAGACTGGACACTAGTTATACAAAATTTAGAAATCAAACAAGTATAGTGAAGACGACGCTAGGAAATGGAAAGAGTATTTATCTATATCTTTATCGTTATATTTATATTATCTATCTATATTTATCGTTATCTATATCTCGTTGGTTCGAAAAATGAATCGTTTTCACTACCGATTCACCAACTGCCTGAAACATCGTCTGAACAGAATTATATCAGATACAAAAATCACGAACGATGCTGGCATCGTTGATGGCGTTCCAAATATGTATAAACGTCGAGTGACCGCGCTATGAGTTTATACGCAAACCCACGAGTGATGAATCAAAAAATATAAGATGAGACAAAAAAGGTTGCGTGACAATAGACAGTATCCTCGTTCCAAATTCTAATATTGTCGACCTTATAAACGATGCAGTACGAGCTAGAAAAAACTTTCAAGCAACAGGCAGACGTGAGTTCATCGTTAGTCTACGAACAAAGAGCGTTCCACGCGAATTCATAGGAAACAGTGCATTGTGGGATTTAGGTATATCTAGAGGTGCTAAACGACCAAGAAAAGATTATCAGATGTTGCAGCATAACGATACGCATTCTATGGATGTGGATGCGATCGGTGATAATTCTAACGACGACGACGATGACGACAGCGACGAAATAAACCCTGGGAATACTTCTTCAAAACGTCGGAAAACAAGAGTAATAAAAGTGTTTCAAAAGTGGATAAAGATTTAGAACAAGTTGTACAACGAAAGCGAGAGGTGCAAGATGACTTTCGAAAAAGTGTACTATGACCACTCGCATCCCGTTCGATACGCTGGTGGGCAACGTTTGATCACTGGCAAAAATAAAGCAGACACCGTGTACGACTGGCTGACTCAGCAGGATAGTTATACCACTCATAGATCTGTGCGGCGTGTCTTTCCACGACTGTATTATAATGTCACAAATATTGACGACGTCTGGGAGGCTGATCTAGTAGATCTACGTTATTTGAGGAGCTATAACGACAACGTCTCCTACCTGCTTATGGTGATCGACGTCCTCAGCAAATGCGCTTGGGTCAAACCCTTGCAGGACAAAACGGTGCGCGAGGTAACAAAGGCATTCAAACGTATTCTCGAGCGTAACGAGGGGCGTACACCTGTTTCACTACAAACCGACCGCGGTAAAGTATTCCTCGGCAGTGTACTCCAAAAATGTCTTAAAGGCGAAAACATACAATTGCATTGCTCCTAATCCTGATGTAAAAACCTCGATTGTCGAGCGTTTTAATCGCACTCTCAAGGAGCGGATGTGGTGTTACTTTACGCATCGTAATACTCATCGTGACATGGATATACTACAACAAATGTTTTATGCGTACAATCATGCTATACATTCGACCATAAAAATGCAGCCGGCTGTTGTGACACTGTATAATACCGATACAGTGATGCATAATCTGATTATTAGTGCCGTGAAGCGACGTGAAAAGAGACGTTTAAATACAAACCCATACGTATAAAAGGCACCTTCGAAAAAGGTTACGAGAAAAATTGGAGTGAATAAATTTTCCGTATCAAAAACTTTTACATCGCCAGGGTTTGTATGTGTATGTGTTGTGTGATCTCGAAGACGAGACTATGGATGGTTTTTTTTACCCCGAAGAATTGACGAGTATTAATGAGAAGCGTATGGAGAGAAGAATAAAGAATTCAAGATTGATCAAATTTTACGGACAAAAGGACGCGGTGCGAAAAAACAAATTTTCGTGAGTTGGGTGGGATATCCGGCAAAACTTAACTCGTCGATACCAGCGTCAAGCGTTCACGGTCTCGAATAAATGGAAATTTGTGCAAAATGTATGACGAGAATAATTTTTTTCTTGTTCTGCGGAGCAACAGCAGTATGAAGTATTTTCCCGAAAATAGAACAACGCATTTTACAAATCAATTACCACGCGAAATATCGTTAAATGGTCACTGGTTGTGGGCTTATCGGAAATTCATATACCCTGTACAATGGCGCATTTACAAGAAGCAGATATGATAATCGGTTGGGAGGTTTGTGACAATAAAGAAGTTACTACAATCCAAATACCTCAAGGTTTGTACAAAAATCATGAGGAAATTGTGGAAAATATCAATGATTTACCGGGGCTGGGGGAAGCAGGCATAAAAATTGTAAATGTTGAAATTGCCAAAGGCTACGTTGCCCTTGAGGCTGAGGTAACAGAGTCCTGCCCTAAGCCTCTAGGCTACCCTGAGGTATTACGAGTGAGTAGTAAAATAGTGCGCATACTGGGCTGTGAGAAGCGCGAAGAACTGCTGCTTGACCGAGAAACCCCATTGGGTCTTTACTTGCAGCTTATGCGAAGCGTTCCACGCGTAGGACGAGTACCCGCCTGTTTAAATAGGGCTCTACCCGATCAGCTTTTTGTCGACACCGATATTTGTGTACCGCATACGGTAGGTGATACACAGTCAGCGCTACTCAGGATTGTGAATTTAAATACAAAAAACTACACGTATGGTACAACGCAAGTAAAATGTTTCTCTTCGTCAAATGACATAGGTTTACTCAACAATTGCTTCAGGACAATCGAGGTGGATATAAGAGATCACCTGGGTAATCCTATTGCATTCGCGTATGGAACGTTAGCGCTCACGCTTCATTTCAAACGACTCAATTAGACAATATGTGTGCTTATTATAAGACGTATTATGAGAACCAAATAGGGGGTAGAAACGGTTATATAGGCAACGTGTTTGCGGGCTCCCCGCATTAGCCCGATCACGGTATCGGTAGTTTTCTCGGGGATCTATTTCGAAGTGTTTTACCACTGTTGACCAGAGGTGCTAAAGCTATAGGGAAAGAAGCCATTCGCACGGGTTTACACGTTATCGAGGATGTGAGCAGCCACAAAATACCATTCACGGAGTCATTGCGTCGACGTGCAGCCGAATCGGGAGATAAATTACAACGAATGCAGTCGTTATCAGGACGGTCACCTACGCGGACAACGAAAAGACGTACTGCTATTTCGAAAAAGTCGCTAGGAATAAAGAAGAAGAAGAAGAAGAAAAAGTCAACGAGACGTAGACGTATTGCTGCAAAGAAACATTGCGGTAGCCTGAAGAATAAAAAGAGGACAACAGAGAGAAAGAGAGGTGTAGGAAGCAGCAGGCACAAACGAGCAAAAACCAACGATATTTTTGGAAGTATCTAACAATGTCGTTCTTACACTCACACTCGTGCGAATGTATGAAGTCGGAGCTTGACTTATTTACCATACCTTCAATGCAGACGGCTATAGAAGCATCACAATGGATACACTACAAGCCTGTGTCATCCCTCACGGATGATACGGACCCCTGAAATTTGTCATACCTGGCTATGGTGAAGAATACCTGGATCTGGCTCATACAATGATTATTGTAAATATTAAAGCTATATCAAAAGGTGAATCACAATACAACGTAGCGTTTGTTAATAACTTTCTGCATAGCCTTTTTAATCAGGTAGACGTATATTTTAACCAGAAACTCGTGGAACCGGCAAACAATGCATACCCCTACAGAGCATATATTGAAACGTTACTCAATTATGGACCGGCTGCTAAAAATTCTCACTTAACGACGGCACTTTGGTACGGTGACACACCCGGTATGTTTGACACTCTACCAGGTGCATCGAATAGCCCCAATATCGGTATGAATAATCGTAAAAAGTACATAAAGAATGGCCGGACTCTGGATATGATTGGACATTTACACTGCGATGTTTTTATTCAGGATACATTTCTGCTGAACGGTGTAGAGGTACAGCTACGACTTGTACGCTCAAAAGACGATTTTTGTCTTATGGAGACTCCTACTGCTGATGTGACACATAAACTACATATCACCGAGGCTACATTACTCATCCGTCGAGCAAAAATTGCACCAGGCGTGCTGATAGCTCATGCCAAAATGCTTGTTAAAACAACCGCAAAGTATCCTATAACAAGGGTTGAGGTTAAAGCTTTTACGATACATAGTGGGATCATTGGCGATACTCTGGATAACGTTACTCTAGGTCAATTGCCTAAACGACTAATTCATGGGTCTGTGAATGACCGTGCATTCAACGGCAGTACAATGTTAAACCCGTTTAACTTTAATAATCATTTGATAAATTTCCTGTCTCTATATGTCGATAGTCAACAAATACCTAGCAAACCTCTTCAACCGTCGTTTGGTGGCAACGATAACTGGGTTATCACACACTCTTTAGCGGTACCAGTATACACTTTCAAAATAAGGGTCTACCTAAACCGTTACGGGTCATATATTCAATTAATTCACGCAATGGTTGATATTGATGTGAATATATTGAATTTATGCCAATGTTAATTGCTTTAATGTGAGAATTGAATTTATGAACATGATAATATTTTGTATTGAGGTAGGGTGCTAATTGAAATAAGGCACCTAATGATATTTCATATTGACGATGTTCCTTGAATTGTTGCACATATTGAGATTTCATTATTGATGATTTCTTTAAAGGTCTTATAAATAACAATTTGTCATGTGCTGATCGAATTAAGGCATATATAAATAATTCATTGTGCTGGATTTATGTGAAGATCGGATGGCTAATTATTTAACCTGTGTTACGTGAATTAATGCGCATATTTATATTTCATTGTTCGTGATTTATGGGAACTTCCGATACATCATTACTTGCTATGTACCAATCGCGTTTATGCGAATGTTGATACTCGTATTTATTATGTGATGATATGTGTTAACAAGTAATGAACCGTTCCCGACGCAATGTGATGTCATAAATGAGTCAAATGGTGAATAGGTAATATGGTCAAAGAAATAACTACTTAATATGTACAACCAGGTATTACAGGTTATCCTGTCAAGATTTAATTCGTAGGCAAGCCGTACAGTATTCACGGGCGGAATGCCAAATATTGGTATTATCTTTGGTATTATCTTCGTTAATTATAGTCGGTATAACTAAAGTAAGTAACAACACCAAATGTCTCCGATTGTTATAATTTGTATTCACTTCTTTAATTATAATCAATATAAGTAAAGTAAGACTGAAAGTCATCGATTGTGATAATCATCTTTTGTATTATCGGTCTTATGGACACAAATAAAAACAAACAAAACACATAAATCAAAGACATAATTATTACACACTCGAAGCTGAATGCTGGATCAGAGAAAAACAAAGTAAAGGACGCACCATTTAGACCTTCGATAAACAACGAGCTACAGCAGATGGTCGAACCGCTCCTACTGGCTCGCGCACGCGTTATCATTCTATGCTTTTGGCTGACCGAACAAAGCTGTTTTGCAATATCTGCAAGCGGAGCGGTCATATGGATGAAACATGTTATGCGAAGAATAAACAGAGACTGCCGCAAAACAACCATGTACGAACGACGATCACCAATCTAAACGAAGACAGAACCAACGAATCAAGAGGAAGACCAACTGGCCGGGCAAGAAGAGACAGAGTATCAGCAGTATCTGGAAGATTGCAATCAGTCGCAATCCGATTATGAGGAACAATAAGAACAGGAAAATTATTAACAGATAGTTGATCTTCGATTAATCTCATAAAAAAAGGACTCGTGTCCCCAGAACATCGAGTACAAAGAGAAACAGGAACTTTTACCATGGGAAGAGACAAACATGAGACCGAAGAGATGACAAATTTATATTTTCAAGGAAAATGACATTCATTTCATATAGTTCCCGACAACTTTCCCATGCCTGAGAATGGACTAATTGGTCTGCCCTTTCTACACGCATACAAATATTGTTTATCGAACGACGTACTGCAGCTTGATGAAAACAAATATCCTCTTCAAACTAACGAAATTTATTTACCGGCTAATAGCGTCATTCAAATCACGGTTTCTGTAGCGCAACAGTCAGGCAATCTCCTTATTGAAAATATTAAAGGAATACCCAACGCTATATACAATATAGACAAAGGAGAAATAAAAATTCCTATTCACAATGAGAAAGCAACCCTAATCAAAATAATAATTAGCCAAGTACAAGGAACACCTGTGAGTATTCCAAAAAAACGAATATTCGCAATCACAACTAGCGGACTAACTAAACGCTTAGAAATCTTGAAGAATCACACAAGATTAGGACATATCGAAAATGCACATCAAGAGTCGATCGCTCGAATTATTCAAGCGTATCACGAAATCTTCACTTTCGAAGGAGATCTTCTCCCATGCACGAACCTCGCGCATCACCAAATTGGACTCACCGACAACAGGCCCATAAACAACGTGTCCTATCGACCACCAGAGTGCCATAAGACTGAAATTTCTCGGCAAATAAAAGAAATGCTCAATAAACGAGTGATCACGTACTCTAAATCACCATATAATTCGCCAATTTGGGTGGTTCCAAAGAAGGATGATGCATCAGGAACAAAGAAATGGAGAATTGTAGTTGATTACCGAAAACTTAATGAAAAAACCGATCACGACGCTTATCCGTTACCAGTGATCGACGATATCTTAGACCAGTTAGGAAAAGCTAAGTTTTTCTCAGCCTTAGATCTGAGCTCCGGATTCCGTCAAGTTTCTATGGAAGAATTATCAAAAAAGTACACAGCTTTTTCCAAGCCCGAGGGACATTTTGAGTACGAGCCAATGCCTTTCGGACTGAAGAATGCTCCAGCTACTTTCCAGCGAATGATGGACATGGATCTCAGGGGGTTAGTCGGAAGAATCTGCTTCGTTTACCTCGATGACATAATTGTCTTCGGATCATCGTTAAAGGAACACAATGAAAAATTAGTAATTTTGTTTGAACGACTTAAACAAACTGGGCTGAAACTGCAGCCGGACAAGTGTGAGTTTCTAAAACCTGAACTGGAATATCTTGGGCATGTTATCACAGGCGCGGGCGTCAAACCTAATGCAGGTAAATTAGAAGCCGTGAGAAATTTTAGAACTCCGTTAACACCAACCGAGGTGAAGTCTTTCCTGGGGCTTGCCGGATATTACAGAAAATTTATGGAAAATTTCTCAACAATAGCAAAACCTCTCACTGATTTAACAAAAAAAGATCATATTTTTAACTGGACTTCGAACTGCCAAAAATCGTTTGACACTTTGAAGGACATGTTGTGTTCTGCACCAGTGTTGAGATATCCGGACTACAGTAAGGAATTTATACTAACCACCGACGCATCGAACGCAGGACTCGATGCTGTGCTGTCGCAGGAAGGACATCCATGTATTTATATATCCAGAACACTCAATAAACCTGGGGTTAACTACAATACGTCCGAAAAGGAGTTATTGGCGGTTGTTTGGGCCTGTAAAAGACTCCGACAATATTTATTGGGACGAAAATTTACAATTCAAACAGATCATAAAGCTCTTCAGTGGCTCGTTAACGTGAAGGATCAATCATCGAGACTGCTACGATGGAGACTACGTTTAGAGGAGTATGACTACAATATCGAATACAAAAAAGGCTCAGAGAATCAAGCAGCTGACGCTCTGTTCAGAGTTTTTATAACTACCGAAAAGGAAATTGAGGACGACGAAGCCACCGCTTTACTGGGATGCTATAAACAATGGATTTCCAGTAACCAACTGCCTGCTAAGTATGTGGTCAAGCCGAATGCCATTGGAAAACTCCGGAAGATCATTAAAACGCCAGAGAGATTGACTAACAACGAAACGGTTTTGCCAGATTACGACGAACAACAATGGTTGATAATCCTAACAAATCTCGCAATGAACACACTCTCGCAAAAAATCACTACAATACGATTCCATTTCTGCGATCCACAGTTCACAAAAACAGAAAAACTGCGCATACGTCAGATCTGTGATAACATATCACGCGAGGTAACCCCAGATTACAAATTAATTATCTGCGATACAGACAAAACCGAACTAACTCAAGAGGAAAAGGATAACATCATTAGAGAAGCACACGGCTCTCCAACTAGTCAACATTTCAGCGAAAATAAAACCCTCGATAGAATAAAAAAAATCGCACAATGGAAAGGAATCGAAGAGGACATCATGAAATTTGTTAAGAGCTGTGACGTATGTCAACGACAGAAATTGACGCGCGTACGACCACGCTCGGAAGCAGTGATCTCTGATACTGCGTTGGAACCCAACGACAAAATAGCGATGGATATTTTTGGACCGCTACCTCTATCTAGCAAATACAACAAGTATATCTTGAGCATCCAAGATACACTTATAAAGTATCTGACACTAGTACCTCTAGCTAGAACAGATAGCGAAACCATTATCGATCAGTTATTTGAGCACTTCATCTATATATTTGGTTCGCCGAAAAGTATACTCACAGACCAAGGTGCAAATTTCATATCGAATCTTATTCAAGATTTCGAAAATCTGTTTCAAATTAATCACGTGAAAACAACAGCATTCCACCCACAAGGGAACGGATGCCTCGAAAGAGCACACGCTGCCGTAAAAGACCTTATTAAAACAACAATGGACAGGAATGCCACTGATTGGGATGAAAATAAAAAATTTATTACACTAGCTTACAATACGTCAAAACACGAGAGTCTGGACCAAACTCCTTTTGAATTAACTTTTGGACGGCAGGCTAATTTGCCCTCCATCCTAGGAACTACGACTTCCCTCACACACCACGAACTTGTCAACGCATGGAAAAAGCGCCACAACCATTACTTGGAACGTGCAAGGAATCGACTACTACAGGCGAAAGCGAAGCATAAAGAAATACATGATTCTAGGATAGCTATAGTCATGCCGGTCTTCAAACCGGGTGACATGGTCATGATTCACAATGATCATAAACCAAATAAGCTCTCCCCGGAATGGACTGGACCCTTTGAAATAGCCTCGGAATTATTGAACAACAACTACAAAATATCAGCTAAAGACAAAGAAGTCAACGTACACGTGAACCGATTAAAGCCTTATTTTAAACGTTAAACACACTTTGCAGGATGAAGACACGAGAACTGACACTCCTTTTTGTCCTCATCACAACTGTTACCACAAAACGAGCATTTATTGTTAAGCACTCCAGTTGTTTCATATATCCCTATAGATAAACTACAAATCGATAAATGTAAAAACCTATTATTACACTACATCTGCAGACGAGAACAATCAACGTACCTACTTGCTGAAACCACCAACTGTGAAACGTCTATTCTAAAAAAAAAAAAAAATCATGAAAATCCTGTTAAACAATGTAGCATCTCACCATTTTCGATAAAAACATTGACGTATATACCATTGACTGATAGAACAGATAGAACGATAAATGTAAAAACCTATTATTACACTATATCTGCAGACGAGAACAATCAACGTATCTACTTGCTGAAACCACCAACTGTGAAACGTCTATTCTAAAAAAAAATCAAGAAAATCCTGTTAAACAATGTAGCATCTCACAATTTTCCATAAAAACATTGACGTATATACCATTGACTGATAGAACAGGATACACATTAATACCAAGTGAAACTGCCTCAGAAACATTAACATATCTGGGTTATGTGGGCATGGTAGTATTAAGCCTAGGAATCATGTACACGTGTGGAATACTGGGTCTGTTATCTCGATGTATGCCCAGCATCTGCATAAGCTTATTTTGTTTACATAATATTATGAATAATAGAGAACGGACTCCTGTTGTACGATATGTGAGAGAGGAAAATCCAGGAGTTGAACATGAGCCTGAAATTCGAAAACGACACCTGCGTTCGGATGAGAGTATGACTCATAGCGAAAGAATGCGCCTTTCAGGTGCAAGGCGAATCTAGAAAGGGGGATGGATGTAACGCCAAATTGCTGATTGTCCTTAGCAGCGATTTCGCCCCTTAAAAATGTTTTTCCGCCGATAAAAAAAAAATACATGTCTTTCAGTTTTCGATGCTCTACGACATACGTGAGTTTCATGAAAATCGGAGGGGGACACAAAACTATCCTTCCTTGTAAGTAATCATTTACAGTTCATATTTTTTTTTACCAATTATTCAGGCAAAATACACATCCCAGATCATTCCATATTTATCACAAGATATAAGACATTTATGGCAATCTTTGACATTTATATTTAACGCATCAGATAATCAGAGTCGGCGCGCGGCCTAATCACATTTATGCCCCGTCCACTCGGGAGTCGCACCAAATCACAGAATCGCACTGAGCGAATCCAATTTTCGTAGGTTCGCTGCTTATCATTGCGTATGAACAAACATCATCCCATCAACATATTCTCTTTTAAATTATTTATTATTGCTATCCGTTGCGGTCATAAAATTCGCCTCATACTACACTATATAAATGTAATTAACCGGAAAATATTGAATGAGGATTACAATATACAAGAGACGCGTCATTCATCTTGTTATACGATGCGTATTGTAAGGATCACTGTGCAAGCTTACTTCATGTGTCAACGGAGTTGCTAATATGGTGGTCGAACGGTGACCAGGTAGCAGTGGATGACCAGCAATTTATTATTCTTCAACGGACAATTCTTTGGCTCCAAAGCTCAAAATGCATCTTCTTGCCGACGTATTAAATACTCCTTTTTCTCGGGTTTAATTAATGCGAATTCAATACGCCCTTTTTCTTTGCGTAAGCGTTATCGATCGCATAGAATTCCCGGCCCAACCGTCCTGTTGACACAAGGCATGGTTCTGTAACCGTTGTGATATTATTATATCACCAAATAGTGAATAAATATACGGATTATTGCATACCTGTGATTATATTTCACTGACTTTAAAATTAGCGATAAACTTTCTTCGAATATTTAGCACGGATGGCCACGATTACTTATTGCACTCTATTTGTACTAAAAGAGATACGAACAGGTACCAGATATGTAGTCTCTCGGTAAGTCTGCGATTGATTGAGGTGAGGTATACGCGGTATTCATCTACGTAGCGTACTGGCTGCGTTGAAGCACGCGATATGTGATAGACATGAGCCAACTTTGTTCGGCTTAGTTCAGACCGTCCACCGTACTCAGCGCTAATTGGATAGTTTCACCTACGCGGTCGGTAATTTATTTTACGTATTTCCTCTCGGACAGTTATCAGTAGAGAGGGCCCTTTATAGAAAGACAGGGCGTGACTCCTGTTCCCCTTGGCGCCAGGGCGTGTCATGACCAGCCGCGCCCGTCCCCCACCCATGCTGATTTTTATTGGTAAGTCCTTTAGTTCAAAGGGGGCGTGACTGCTCCACCACCGTTTTTGATTGGTCCCCCACCACCCCTACCCTTATTCCTCATTGGTCCCTCAGCAGCCTTCACCCCGAGACCACTTATCCCAGTGTTCTGATTGGTGCTTGCTCCCCACGCCATCAGGCGGATTTTGACCCATACTTAATTGTCGATGCGCCATCTACTATTGGTAATCATGTTACCGACAGTCGGTAAAATAGATTGACTGTTAGCAGTCGAATAAGTAAAAATGTATCGGCGATCGGTAAAGTAAATCGGTTGTCAACCGTAGGTATGTAACCGACCATCCCTAGAGCAGATTTGGGACTTACGGAAGATAAGTAAATTGGGTCTTACGGTAAATAATATTGTGTACCCTTCCACTGGTTGAACATGCCCCGTCGTCGATAACCGAGCCCCCTCCTCCATAGCTTTTTTGTTTTCGAATATTTTTTTTGAAAGAAAAAATTTTTTTAGTGAATATAAATTTATTTTTGAAAACTTTTTAACTATTCGTAATATTAATGGTTTGTGAAAAAGCTCGTTATTGTTCAGCTACATAAAAAAATGTTTTATTTTGACATTTTTGTATAAGAAACTGCAGTTATGTCGAAATGGTGGTGAACTGTTAATACGTGTTTTCGTACCCGATTTGTTGTAATGTAATCGTGCTCCGCTTTAGTGAGATTCCAGGGATCCTAGCAGCAGTCGATCACAAGTATACTGGCAATAGTATTCATTATGGTTAGAAAGGGAGCCAACGATGCTTTTTCCCGGCAGTTTCCTTTTTCACTAAGCTTTTCGCAGCTGTTACGAATATATATATCTGGCGTCTCTTTGATATCTGTCCTAGCTGAATATGAAAATGTGTGTGACAAGGTGGGGGGAACTTTCGAATAATATCAAGATAGAAAATACAAGACTTCGAATTTATTCATAGTAATTCTAAACTGTTCTGTACAAGTTTGTATATATGTGTTTATATTATTTTACAAAATTACATAAATAAACCCGCTATATTTATCGTTTTTACACACATACATATATACAAACTACAATAGAATTCATAAAAAATATAAATAATTTTTAAAACTATATACATAACCGTACGCATTTACACGCACTCACTGCATCTATATTTACACTACACACTTACATATATACAGGGTAGGCCATCTTTTATGTCGATATGTAAATATTGAATAACTTTGACATTTATCAATCGATTGACTTGAGTATACATGTTTTTGTAACGTCAATTCAGTACAATTTTAACCATGAATCGCTTCACACCGAAACAACGCGCCGAAATAGTAACAACAGTTGCTCGAATGGTTGACACTGAACCTGTTTTTTGGAAGCAAATTTTGATGACCGACGAGGCCCATTTTACACTCTCTGGCGCCGTTAACAAGCAAAATTGCCGCATTTGGGGAACGGAGAATCCACACGAGATCCATGAAACATCATTGCATGACCAAAAAGTGACTGTTTGGGCCGCCGTTTTCGCCAAAACCATCATTGGGCCATTTTTCTTGAAAGCAGGCAAAACAGTCAATGGGAATCGCTATCGGTGGATGTTGGCTCATTATGTCAGCCCACAAATGTGTGAAAAAGGTCTGGACGGTTACTGGTTTC
This sequence comes from Cylloceria caligata, assembly GCA_963942595.1. NCBI lineage: Eukaryota > Metazoa > Arthropoda > Insecta > Hymenoptera > Ichneumonidae > Cylloceria > Cylloceria caligata. The sequence goes on from OZ012704.1 coordinate 26,791,153, forward strand.
AACAAGACGGTGCGCCATGCTACACTGCAAATCAAACAATGCAGTTTCTGCAACGAAAATTCCCTGGACGTGTGATGTCAAAAAATGGCGACATTGACTGGCCACCCAGATCTCCAGATTTGAACCCTCCGGACTTCTTTTTGTGGGGTCATTTAAAAAACGAAGTGTACGCCAACAAGCCTCAGACCATTGACGAGCTCAAGGCAAACATTCGTGCCAAAATCATCGCTATACTGCCCGAGATGCTCGAAAAAGTGATGGAAAACGCAGCAAAAAGGGTGCATTTTGCTTTGGCCAATAAAGGCGGCACCTTGATTGATGTTGTATCCCAAAGCTAGTCCAAATAACTTGTAAAGGACCAAATTAAATAAAAATACCTCATACTACTGTGTTCAAAAAGTAAGGTGAATTTTGTTTTAAAATCAACATTTTTTATTTATTCTTCCAAATCGATTTCGTCCCCCTCAAAATAATCCCCCCTAGCTACAATACACTTATGCCAACGTTTTTTCCAATCTTTGAAGCATGCTAAAAAGTCGTCCTCAGGTATAGCCTTCAATGCGCGTAGCGATTCACGTTTGATCTCTTCAATCGACTCAAAACGATTTCCCCGGAGTGGTCTCTTGAGCTTTGGGAACAGCCAGAAGTCACACGGTGCTAAATCAGGCGAATAGGGTGGTTGTGGAGCGACATGAGTGGAGTTTTTGGCGAAAAACTCACGAAGAACCAGTTCTGTGTGCGACGGTGCATTATCGTGGAGCAAAATCCAAGTGTTGTCTTTCCATAATTCTGGCCTTTTCTTGCGAAAAGCTTCACGCAAACGACGTATAACGCTTAAATAATATTCGTTGTTGACAGTTTGGCCAGTGGGAAGGAATTCGTAATGCACCACACCACGATAATCGAAAAAAACTGTCAACATGACCTTGATTTTTGAGCGACTTTGGCATGGATTTTTCGGTCTCGGTTCACCTTTGGCACGATATTCGCTCGATTGATCGGTTGTTTTCGGATCATAGGCATAAATCCAAGTCTCATCGCCCGAAATAATTTGTTTGTAGACGTCCTTATAGTCAGAAATCATCGATTCACATGCTTGAACGCGACGCTCTTTTTAGAAAAAATTGAGAAATTTTGGCACCAAACGCGATTTGACTCTTCTGAGGCACGAATGATCCTTCAAAATTGCTTGCACTGATCCAATTAATATTGCAAGCATGTCGGCAAGGTCTCGAATTGTTAATCGACGATTTTCCAGCACCAATTCCTTGATTTTCTTGATGTGTTGCTCATCAATTGACGTCGATGGTCGTCCACATCGTTCCAAATCATCAACACGTTCTCTGCCTTCTTTGAAGGCTTTGTACCACTTGTAAACATTTTTCTGTGACATAGTCTCGTCACCGAAAGCCTTTTGTAACATTCGATACGTTTCAGCGGCGGAAATTTCATTCCGCAAGCAAAATTTAATAGCACTTCTTTGCTCAACAAAATTCGACATCGTAAAAATCGCCAAATTCACTTTTCTTTGTTCACGAAACCAAGCGTAAACTAAAAACTTATGATGATATTGACATGTAATTTGTCACAGATGTCACTAACAGTCCTACCAACTTGAAAAAAAAATTTATTTGTCCGATTCGGTTAACGCGGGAAGTTTAAATAAAAAATTCACCTTACTTTTTGAACACAGTAGTATATGGAAATCGGTTTTTTTTTAAAAAAGTTATTCAATGTTTACATACCAACATAAAAGATGGCGCACCCTGTATATACAAAGTAACAAGTACAACAACACTCGTGAAAAATTATCTACAAACTATATACAGAAACGAGTGCGCGGTAATAATTTATGTATTCCTCGCGAGAGGCTTCGTCGATACAGTGCTCGGGCCACCCGCTTGTCTCCTGTTTAATCTTCAAAAATGTATTTACATAAGCGGCAAACAGGCTACCCTTGCGTGTATCGGGATTGTACATTGTTGTTTTGTACGCCCAAATCATCGCAATTTTAAAGATTTTATACCCCATATCTATTGCCTTCCGCACCTCACCCAGGTACCGGTGCAAGCCCTGTCATCATGGTTCTCATGAATGCACGAGTCTTGAACCATAGACTCGGCACACTTATGGCACAGGACAGACAGAAGTCTCTCGTGCATTCGAACAGGTAGCACGGGGTGAAAGAGGTGGCGCGGACGGAATACGGTACACTCGACCAAGCCGTTGACCGTTATACCGAGAGCATCGAGTGAACCCCCCAACAAATCGTTGCACTCGGTACCGATATATATTTTCCGGTGCCCTACAGGGTAGCAGCACGATATCTACTAAACAAGCTTGCAGAGCAGAACCTTGTAAATTGTTTCCTCATTATTGGAATGAAGTTCCTTATCGCACGGTATACGCTTGGCAGGATGGAGACTCGACCGAGAAAAAGTGTAACATTTGGACTATAGCAAAACGAGTCGATAATTTTGCTATAGTACGTTAGCACGCTCTCTCTCTCTCTCTCTCCCTCTCTTTCTCTCAGCGCTCGGAGTGGGGATAGGCAGCTGCGTACGGCACTCTGCTATTCAAGCCACGCGGCGTGCGCGTTATGTATAGGTATATTACTGCAGTCTGAAAGCCAAGCGGCGTACGCGTCAGTTGTATTCTTGTGTGCGTATGTAGTTATTATTATTAATAAATAATGAACAATGAATTGTGAACGTGATTCAGTGATGATAGTTGTGGATAGCGATGATGGAGTCAGGTAAGTACCAGTGTTATACTGCCGGCATTATACTCTGTTCTTCAATAATGGGAAATACTACATGTGTTTACAAAGCCGTGCGCGTCATATCCTCTATGGGGCATTCTTAGTGAAAATGACCTGTTTTTTTCCTCGTATTCTTTTTCCTTTTAGTATGTTATAGGGCAATATAAAAAAACACTGTACAGAAATTTTTAGATTTTTTTCGTCGTTAGTTTGGTTACAGATAGCAAATTAGTGATTTTTCAAAAAGGACGTTTTTTGTCGGTTTTAAATTTTACAGTAAATGCTTAGATGAAAAACAAAAATTTTCCATATTTTTTCATGATGGGCAAGCCCATAGGTAAAAACCTAAACAATAATTAGATCTACGGTAATTATGCCGTTTTGTGGCTTTTCCCAAATTTTAACTTTTTTATTTACCAAAAGCTGTATTTAGTCATAAATGTGAGTAAATAGTAGAAAAAAGTTGGAAAAATGTCAATGTAAAGTCAATTTACCAGAAAATTCGAAAAATTGAAGAAAAATCGTTGGAAAAAAATTTTTTACATAGTTTTTCTACTTTTTCCATAATATTCTTCAAATTGAAAACAAAACGCATTTGTGTGTGTTGGAAAATCAGCTGGCGCACGGCGATCGATATTCGCCGTGCGTTGACCTGTTGCTGCTGTGTAGCACGCCGCGCTCGGTTGGGTCGGAGATAGCCGAGGAAGTGAGGAATACATTAACTATAAATTTTCCACAAACAGACAACAAAATACACATATACATATACATATACATACTTATATACACATCATATCCTCATATATGTCTGTAAAAGGGTGCTTATGGGGACCAAAACTGATGCAAAAGGGTGTTTATGAGGACATTTTGGGCTTATGAGGACGGTCCTCATAGCCGATGATGTAAAAAGGTGTTTATGGGGACAGTCCTCATAAATTTTGTAAATATGCGAAAAGGTACTTATGAGAACCGTCCTCACAAGTACCACTATTCAGCAAAAGGTATATATTAATATACACCTATATACACTTCGCCCTAAAACCGTTCCAACAAAAGCCTCACAAATCATGATTAATCATGCGATGGCATCAGAATTGATGCCATGGAGGCATCAAGTGTGATAATGCCTCGTTGAGAGATATAGTTTACATGACTTTTCGTGCCAATGGACAATCGCGATGACATGACACGTGTTCATCAAATAGAAAAAGGGGGTTTCATTGCCATCATTTAATTAAGCAATAACAGTGGCTAGAATTACAGATCCATGTAATTCCAGTATCCTCATAAATACCGATAGGCATAAAATCGTATATATCAAAGTCACTACTTACTGCTATTCGGTACTTGTGAGGACATCAGGTGGTATCGATCGGGTGGTCCTCATAAATACCGATAGGCATAAAATCGTATATATCGAAGTCACTACTTACTACCATTCGGTACTTGTGAGGACATCGGGTGGTCTCGATTTTCTTTTCAGTAAAAAAAACGGCAATAAGATGCCACTTCATGGAGTTACTTTGATCCCCCACTTTTCTCCAAACTCCTACTTCTCTATTTTCTGTCAGCCAAAATTATTCAATGTTAATTCAGCATCCTTATAATGCATATGACTTGAGGGCAATCGGTACATCCGGGGATATTATGACTTATAATCGCACTTGACTGCTGAATGGGATAAAAATGGAGCATACGTTACATATTTTTCTTGACTTTTGTTGAATCAGCGACTTTCGTACATGAGATTCAACTGGATAGTTGATGACTCACCTAACAAAAGTGCATATGGGGACAGACGATTATCACAATATATAAGTGTGATATATCCGTCACGAAGGTCACTAGTATAGACACGTGTTCATCAAATAGGAAACGTCGGTTTCGATGTCATAATTAATTAAACAATAACAGTGGCTGAAATTACAGATCCTTGTAATTTCAGTGTCCTCATAAATACCGATAGGCATAAAATCGTATATATCAAAGTCACTACTTACTGCCATTTATGTGCAGCAGAATGTGTCATGGAAAACGGTGTCACCTTAATCATGGCAGTCATCTACGTATCACCAAATAACAAAATAATAGATATTCAACTATTCATTTATAGAGCACTGTTAGAGTATTCTAAAGATGTATCTCAAACGCTTAGCAGATACAACAAAAATTTACATAAACTTCCACTCATTTTGGCTGGCGATTTCAGCATCAACTTTTCTGATAAAAAGTCAAAGCCATTGTTACAATTTCTGTTGGATGAATTTGATTTAAGAATTAACAATGATCCAGCAGAATCTACAACAAGATACAATACCACTATCGATGCAGTTTTTTCGAGACAATTACATAACATTCAATCGCAAACATACGTGTCCTATTTTAGTTATCACAAACCAATCATTACTACGATTGACTGTACAGATTAATTTTATATTTAGTTTATATTTTTTTTGTACAATAATTAGTAATAAAAAGTTTATTCCTAAAAAAGAAATTAATTACAATTTTATTACCATTCCTTCATTTATTTTATTTTTTCATTTAATTACTCTCCATCGCTGTTAATTTATTTAATTGTGCCTTTTATTTAATACATAATATATAGTGAAAGGAACCTAATTCCAACCGGGGGTCCCACCGACACCTCTTTTTTTTTACAGTGCCAATTTTGAAGAAGACAACATTGTTGTAGACGACTAAATAAAATTCTTTTCCAAAAACGAAAATTTCTGTTATTTTTTAGCACACATCGTAGTCCGTCTTCTAACATGATTGATTCATTTAATGAAATCTATAAGATTACAAGTCAAGAGTAACATGTCATTAATGAATTTCAAGTCTTTACTTCAAAACTGTGAATGTGAAAGTTTTAATGCTATGTCTACGAGCATGCATATAATGCCAATTTTTTATGACTCGAGAAAAAGTTAATATATTTACCAGACCAGGTTTACGATACCAATTTCTGATAACGCTATCATTTTCCCTAATTAATAGCAAATCCAGGAATAGTATTTTATTATCTTTCTCTTTCTCAATAGTAAATTGAAATTTGGGATGCTGAGTATTGAAAATTGTTGAAGTTCGTCGAATTTTATTAAAGAGCAAAGAGATAATCACGTCGTCTACGTGTCTTTTGAAAAAAAACTGGAGTTTAATGAAGTTTTGACAAGCAACATTCTTCTCAATCAGCCATAACTATGCGATGGAGTTAATGGAAAGCCCATAGAAAGCCCAGAAATTTGTCTGTAAATTTTATTATCAAAAGTGAAATAAGTAAAAGACATAATTATCTCAGTTACTTTTTTTAATTCGACGATAACAGAGCTCTCTCTAAACAAATACCTTCTTTTTCCAGACGATTTAAAACTAATTGTAAAGAAACATTCGTTTAAGGAGAGGCTACATTTAATGAAACTAAAACGTATTAAGCAGGTAAAGTGAAGTGCGTAAACAATGATTTCAGAGAAGAACTGTCATTCACATTAGAAATAAGACTCTGAATACGCTTCGTACACGCTTCGCCATGACGCCATTGAGCATTGCGAGTGACATAATCTTTCCATCGTGCTGGATGAGCTTCGATCCATGTGAGTGTTACCAAAGAGTCCGTCTACAGGAAAGTTGAGATTTTAACCTTGTGAGTGGCTTGAACGTATGTAACCAATTTTGCAGATCACAGCGCAGCAGTCAGTTCGAGCCGTGGTATGATGCGTTTCTTGAGTGGTGTTACCCGGGTTTTAGAGCAGACCAGTGAAGCCACCGTTCCTGTGGATGATGAGTTGACAGTTATACAGGGTGTCCGCCGGGAAGGTATACTACTTTGTTTTGCCGCCATTTTGGTAAACGTTAGTCTTGACAGTTCATATTTGGCAGTCGTGAAGTAGACACGTGACAAATTTATTATGGAAAAATATTCGATAAACCAACGTGTTTTAATCGTTAAAACATTTTATCAAAATCAATCATCGATTACTGTGACGATGAGAAAGTTGCGTGAAATTTTTGGGAGAAACAACGTGCCAACAAAACGCACTATTTATCGTGTAGTGAATGATTTCGAAGAAAGAGGGTCTGTAAGTGATAGGCCCAAGCATGGGCCACAACGTACTGCAAGATCGGCTGAAAACATTACTGCTGCTCAAGAAAGTGTTCAAAACAATCCATCAACCTCAATTCGACGCCGTGCTCAGGAGCTTGGTCTTCAAAGAACAAGTTTGGCCACAATTTTGCACAAGGATTTGCATTTGTTTCCATTTAAGATTCAGTTGACACAAGAGCTTCTTCCACAAGACCATTTACACCACCGTACATATGCCAATAGGATGTTACAGCTCGCCCATGACAACCCCGATTTTCATGAAAAAATCATAATGAGTGACGAGGCACATTTTCATTTAAATGGATATGTGAATAAACAGAATAGTTGGTTCTGGGCAATGGAAAACCCTTAAATTATTCATCAGTTACCTTTACATCCATTAAAAGTGACAGTCTGGTGTGCAATTTGGTCAGGAGGAATCATTGGACCTTACTTCTTTGAAAATCAAAACGGCATAACGGTAACTGTGAATGGGGAGCGATATCGTGATATGATTGAAAACTTTTTAACGCCACAACTGCATGCTTTGGGCTTGATTAACATGTGGTATCAACAAGACGGTGCACATTGGCCTCCACGGTCGCCTGATTTGACTGCTCCGGACTTCTTTTTGTGGGGATATCTAAAAAGCAAGGCTTATGCAAGCAAACCAGAAACGCTTGAGCAACTCAAACAAAATATTCGTGATGAAATTAATGAAATACCGCGTAAAATGTGTGAGAATGTAATGAAAAATGTGCTCAAAAGGGCTCGCATTTGTGAGGCTAACAGAGGCGGACATTTATCTGATATTGTATTCCATACATAATTGCCGACATAAAATAAAACATTTATCAATATAAGATCCATTCTCTTTCATTTAATCAAAAATTATAAACAAACAAAGTAGTATACCTTCCCGGCGGACACCCTGTATAAATCACTGCAGCCATGGCTAACTGATATGCATCAGAGGAACCATGCAATTCCACTGTTGAGTTGCTCCATGTATTGAACCAACGAGGAATTGAGATTCTGGCCAGATAAATGAGATCTTCCCTGATGGCGATCCAACGACATGAAGCCTGGGATAGCAGTGGACCATCCCAGTTGAGCTTGTGAAGCCAGAGCTCTTGCAAGAGCATCTTGGCTCTGACCACAACCGGTGAGACAAAACCAAGTGGATCAAAGAATTGAGCCACCTCTTGAGGTCCGACGAGTGCCACTTGGCGAGTGGAAAACCGCCCACCACGCGCAAGTCCTGAAGCTGTTGAGCAATTTCTATGAGCTGAATCGTGGTATCCGCCCCTCCGAAGATGTTATCCACGTACCTGCCAAAGGTGAAAGCTGGCACAGCAAGTGGAAAGCGATGTCCTGTATCCTCGGTGAGCTGAATGAGAGCCCTAACCGCTAGGAAAGGAGCAGCTTTTGTACCATACGTTACAGTTGTTAGGTGGTATGGCACTGCGTTGAGTTGAGCATCCTTCCACAAAATTCGTTGAAGATTCCAGTCATCGTGATGAATGCGAATTTGACGATACATTTTAGTAACGTGGTTCAATATATGATAGTATATTTCCGCAGAGGTAACCCTGTATGAATATGAAATGATCTTAAACGTTAACGACTTTACTTTCAATGACTGAATTACTTGTACGAGGTGTGTTAAAAAAATAACGGGAATTTTGTTATTTCACGTGTTGTATTAGTCCGATTCGCGCGATTTTGTTGTTGTTGTGTTGGTAAACTTCTCTGAAAAGTTGCTGTATTGTGTTCGCCATATTGGATATTTAGTCTGTGGTCAGCTGTCAGAAAGGTCACATGTGTTTTGGTTGGATCTGCGATTTTGAAAATGGATCAGAGAATTTGTATTAAATTTTGCTATAAGAATGGAATAAAGTGCAGCAAAGTTTTAGAAATATAAAATATTGCTTTTGGTGAGTCTGCTATGAGTAAAACAAGGGTTTACGAGTGGTATAAGCGTTTCCAAGATGGCCGTGAAGATCTTGAAGATGACGAGCGCTCTGGATGTCCCAGCACAAACCGATGAAAACGTGGAAAAAATGAAAGAAATGACTGTGAATGATCGCTTAATCACAATCAGCGAAGTAGCTGAAGATTTTTGCATATCAATTGGCTGATACCATGACATTTTTTCGGAGGTTTTGGGTATGAAGCGTGTAGCAGCAAAATTTGTTCCATAATTATTGAATTTCGAACAAAAACAACGGCGAATGGAAGTTGCTCAGGAGTCGCTAAATGAAGTCAACAACGATGCAGAACTACTGAAGCATGTCATAGCAGGTAATGAAACATGGGTTTACGGATATGCCGTCGGAACTAAGGCTCAATCATTCTAGTGGAGGCATTCTGGATCGCCAAGACCGAAAAAGCTCGAGAAGTGCGGTCGAATGTGAAGGTTACGCTCACTGTGTTCTTCGATTTTAATGGCATAGTGCACCATGAGTTCTTGCCACAAGGTCAAACGGTCAATAAGCAATCCGAAAAAAACGCCCGGATTTGTGGCGAAACGATTCATGGATTTTGCACCACGATCATGCACCTACTCCCACTTCATTGCTCGTTCGTGATTTTTTGGCTAAAAACAACACTCTAATGATACCAGCCTCCATATCCGCCAGACATGACTCTATATGACTTTTTTCTGTTCCTAAAAATAAAGAGAACCATAAAGGGCCTCTGTTTTGTAAACATAGGTGAGATTAAAAACGCGTCGCTTAGAGAGCTAAAAGCTATCCCAAAGAACGAGTTCCGGAAGTGTTTCGGGGATTGGAAAAAGCACTAGCATAAGTATTGCAACGGTATTCATTGTTTACATTAAATTTTGTTACCTTGAATAGGTTTGGTTCGTGCTCGAGCAGTGAGGAATTTAATGTAGGCTTCAGTAGTAGGTAGGAGTAGGGTTTATACGAAAAAACATAATGTTAATTATTCCGAAACACAAGAGAAAAAAAATAAATATTGAATTTAGTTGGTGTTTGAGAATGCTTTAGCATTTTGCTACGCGTTGCTGGACTGCGCACTGCAGGCCAGGGTGGGCAACTGCTTGCTTTTGCTGCTTTCGCAGCCATCTTTTGTTTTGCTCTGGGACGGCTTTGACCGTTTCCGTGATTCGTGCACTTTTATCATAGTTCTGTGCATTTTCAGTGTTTTCATCGTTCCACTCTGCCGATCTACAGTCACCACGAAATTCATCCAGCGTATCAGCATTGATATATTGACGTCGGCCACTAGTACATCAATATATTGGCTCATCGTGTCATGTACCCGGCTTCAGCTTCACCACGTGGCCCGATCGTGACAGCACATCTCGTCGCTTATGCCGATTAATATAATCGTGTGTGGTAACAAGCTCAACTCATCGTATTCTATCCTTTTCTCTGATTATTTTGATATATTAATTTCCATATTTTACTTGTTTTATTCCTATAATTTTGTCCACGTCATTTGACAGGTGGAGGAATAAATGCCACTGTAAACCACATCTGTGTACTGCGTATTAATTCACCTGCTACAACTTTACAGTCCACTTCTCTTCAACAACTGCTCGATAGGTAGATACCTGGAGAAGGGAAGGAGACGAAGGTACAAGTATTAATCGATTGTCGATTGTTTGTGTCTAAAATCCCTTTCTCCTCATATACTAACAAGTGAATTGGCCGTCATCCAGTGCATCGTTTATTTTATTCATTCATTTACCATTCTTCAATAGTGCATACCTATTAGCATTAGCATACGTGCTTTTATGTAAAATTTAATTATAAGTCGTCGCAATACGGGAAGAAAATGGTGAACCAGGAATATACCGAAATGGTAGAGTGTTATTTGCGATGTGATACAAATGCGGCACGGGCTGCCCGTGAATACGCGTATCGCTGGCCGCGTCGACGTCACCCGAGTGATATGCCGCGTAACACCGCTTTTCCACTACGGGAAATGTAATGCCTAATCATCAAAACGCGAGACTTCCACGAATTGCACCTACGGTTCGGAACGAGCGACGAATTATGGATGCAGTTATGCATTGTCCGGCCATTGGCATTCGAGGAGTAGCGCATCAATTAAACCTTTCTTATGGGACCGTGCAAAGATCGCTCAAAGAAATAAAGATGCATGCGTATCATTACACAAGGGTAATACAGAACCTAAGAGAGCAGGATTATGGAGATAGAGTTTTGTTTTGCCGCTGGCTGATTCGACAGAATGAGGATGACCCGAATTTCATCGAGAATATATTATACACGGATGAATCGACACTCGGTCGCTTCGGGATGTGGTACTACCATAACAACCACTGGTGGGGAAGACGCGATCCCCACATGATCGTTATCCGCAGCTTCCAAGAACGGTTCAAATTTAATCTTTGGGTCGCTATAGTGGGTAAATGAGTGGCAAGTAATATGGGAATATGTACTGTCACCGAAGCGCTGTTTTCACGACCCACTATTACCTTTATACTTACTCCTATTTCAAATTTTGCCATCAGATCGGACCGTTCGAAATTGACGGAACTCTATCGGCTGTAAAATACCGCAGATTCCTACGACGCTGCCTGATACCGTTATGTTTGAACGCTGGTATGACGGCTGAACAATTTAACCATTTATGGTACCAGCACGACGGTGCTGGACGGACGAGGTGAAGTTGTGAATTGGCCTCCACGCTCGCCCAATCTGAATCCCATGGATTTCTTTTTGTGGGGACACGTGAAGGCCGTCGTATATCGTACGCCGATCGCCAACCGCGAGGAGTTGGAGCAAAGAATCGAACTAGCGTTCCGAACAATCAACTCCGAACCCCCCATGCTCGCGAAAATAAAAAATAATCTGCTGCATCGTGCTACCTGTTGCACCGAATTAGGCGGACAGCATTTCGAACACATTCTGAACTGATATGTTTCATTAAAAAAAATATAACGTGTATTTATTACAACTTACTTATACATTTAACGTATACCAGGTGTATGCATAAGTTTTTTCCGGTTTAACTAAGAGATGGCGCCAGCAAAAAGTACGCAGCGTATTAATTTGACACATACGTCATTTTGTTCGTCTGACATTAACCTACAAATACACACAAGTTGAATCCGCCAAAAACTAGCGTCTTTGTTTTATCGTTCAGTGATCATGTCGAGTTTTGTGCCTGAAAAAGAACATTTGCGGCACGCATTGCTTTTCTTATTTAATCAAAAGAAAAAGGCTGTTGAAAGTCAACGTTTGCTGGTAGAAACATATGGTGAACACGCTCCATCGATTAGAACATGTGAGACATGGTTTCGACAATTTAAAAGTGGTGATTTCAATGTGAAAGACAGTGAGCGCTCTGGTAGACCACAAAAATGCGAAGACGAGCAATTGCAGGAGTTATTGGATGATGACCCAACTCAAACTCAACGGCAATTAGCAGAAGCATTACATGTGTCACAAGAAACAATCAGCAGACGTTTACGAGTAATGGGGAAGATCAATAAACTCGGTAAATGGGTCCCACACGATTTGAATGAACGTCAAATAGAAAATCGCAAAGTCACTTGTGAAGTCCTGCTTCAACGCCACGAAAGGAAATCATTTTTGCATCGAATTGTGACGGGTGACGAAAAATGGATTTATTTTGAAAACCCGAAGCGGAAAAAATCGTGGCTTTTACCTGGCGAAGCCGGTCCTTCAACACCAAGGCCAAATCGCTTCGGCAAGAAGACCATGCTCTGTGTCTGGTGGGACCAGAGCGGTATTGTGTATTATGAACTCTTGAAGCCCGGCGAAACCGTTAATACACAACGCTATCGCCAACAAATTATTAATTTAAACCACGCATTAATTGAAAGACGACCGGAATGGGCCAGAAGACATGGCAAAGTGATTTTGTTACACGACAATGCGCCGTCTCACACAGCAAAAGCAGTGAAAGACACCTTGAAATCGCTTGGATGGGACATCCTTCCGCACCCGCCGTATTCGCCAGACCTGGCGCCATCTGACTATCACCTCTTCGCATCAATGGGACACGCGCTCCCAGAGCAGCACTTCAGCAATATCGAGGAAGTTGGAAGATGGCTCGACGAATGGTTTGCCGCAAAAGACAAGCAGTTTTTCTGGCATGGTATTCATAAGTTACCTGAAAGATGGGCGAAATGTGTAGAAGCCGATGGCCAATATTTTGAATAAAACAAAAATTAATTTTCCTTGAAAATTACGTGTTTTTTTTTACCAAAAAACCGGAAAAAACTCATGCATACACCTGGTAAACGAAAATTGTAATTAACTCTTCATTACAATTTTATAGAAACTATATGAACGAAAATATTTCATTTTACAACTATTTAATTGTATTACGCGCCTCTCCCTCGAGATCAGCATGTAGTGCCCCTACTATGCACCGATGTCGCCACAATCTTTATAGTTCAAGTTTTTCGTTCAGGTCCTGTTCCGTGTATATTCCGGTACGCAACTCATTCTTCTTCTTTGTGCCGATCACGTCACACGTTTACTCAGAAATTGGAAAAGAACAAAGAAAGAGAAATGGAAAAAAGGAAACACAGACATCGCTCGTCGGACGACGAGGATCGAGAGAGACTACGAAATCGAGTCCAATGGCTGGAGAAACAAATCCAAAAGCAAATAGACGAAAAACACGAAAGTAAGCGCAGTAAGTATTTGAGGTTAGAAAGGGCGTCTAACTTGGCTTGTGTTTCTTCGTGGAGTCGATATTATACAAAGGGGAAAAATGTGTTTTTTTTAGTCCAACCTTAAACCATAAAAGTGTCACAACGATGTCCAACATCGTATGTGTACTTAACCCCGTACATTATGCCATGCGGATTCTGTCTCGCGATCGTCCAACGGTCGCGAGTGTAAGATCCGCAGGCCATGCAATATTTCACGTAGCGGTACACTCGACTCGTGGAAGCGAATAACCCTCGGTTCTAAATAAGGGAAAATGTAAACAAAAAGATTGACTTTTCGTCATTTTTTTCGCTTTAACAGGTAATCGAAGACGGAGTTCGACACAGAGTCGATCACGGAGTGGATCTCATAGAAGGGATCGCAACGATTACGACTTACCGAGGTCGCATCGACGCCAAGACCGCGGAGGTTATCGCAGTGACGATGAAAGTCACGACGATTATGCAAATCATCGTGACAAAGATCGACGCCCTAGGCGTAGTCGCTCTCATCGACGAGAACGAAGTTATTCGTATATGGATCACGCGAGTCGTCGCGACCGCGATAGACGCAGCGGGACTGACTTGTCTCCAGATCGCTCAAGAAGCTCGAGGAGCGAGTCACCAAGAGAAAATGTTGATTCGCAGGTACGAGCGCACTCGATATCTCCCTCGCTCGACCCACCGGAGGAGCGTGAGGTAAATTCCGGCGACGAAACAAACATTGCTCAGCCGAACACTCAAGAGGTCGCGGATAACCCAGTCTTTACGACTGGCGCGATTGCTGTCAATGCGAAGCCAGATACGGGAGAGGTGTCGGCCTAGGCACAAGAGACCGAATTGAAAGCAGACGTTTTGGAAGTGTTCGGAGAACGTCTCAGACCAGTGATGCCAGACGAGGGAATTTTGATCCCTTTGGGGTACCCTCTCCACTGGGTTTGTTTTAGCGCCCACTGCGCGCGCACCCGGCGCACCGACCAATCAGCAGTCAGGCAGCGTGTGACGTCACACACTACGTCGTGCGCAGACTCGGCTCACCGGCCAATCAACAGTCAGGCAGCGTGTGACGTCACACACTACGCAGACCTGGGACGTGAGTAGAGCATTACAATTCCTTTTTATTCAATAAATTGTAATGAATCTTTCGTGTAAAGGACTACAATTTGGTGTTAGATATTGTAATGCACTATTCATTTGCTGACGGCTGCAAAATTAGTAAGCGTTTTATATATTTCTTTACTTTTATCATTTGTTTATTTATATATATAATATTGATATATATTCATTAAAAAATCTTCCATAACTCATTTCATAAAAGCCCGCGCAGTGGCTGTTGTGAAGTGGGTGGGGCGAGACAACGTAAAGCGCAATCGAGACGAGATTTGTTACGAGCTGCGCAAGCCTTCCCCTGACGCGCCTCGCACGGCCAGCGTGGTGAGGGCAGCGAGATAGGGGCAAAATTCCCTCGTCTGGCATCATTGTCTCAGACCGGAGCGAGTGCTAGCACCGGCGGTGCACAGTCATCTCACGACGCTTTGGCTGGAAATTATCGAGAAGGGTCTCCCGGTGGAGGAACGAAAAGATTTTTTGAAAAAGATTTCGCCTCCGCAGAATTGTGTCTTCATCGATCCTCCCAAATTGAATTTGGAGGTTAAGGCAGCCTTACATAGTACAGTCTTAAAAAGAGACGAAAGAATTGTTAAAAAACAAGAAAATGTCGCTGCTTCGCTCGCCGGCGTGGGGAAAGTTATAGATCTGCTGATCGAATCGAATCCTGCGGATAAGACGCAATATTTAGAGCCACTCAGCGGCGTTACGAAACTTCTGGCGGACCTGCAGCATGACGAAACATCAATCCGTAAGAGTTTAATTCTGAAAAACATCAAGGCACCGTTCATAGACACGCTGAAAGATTTATCATCGGGTGACTGGCTGTTTGGGAAAGAACTGAGCGAAAAAATAAGGGCCGCTTTGCAGCAATCATCGAAGGATTTAAAACAGCCCGCGAAGCAATTTTCGGATCAAGAAAAAAATCCAAAAAACTCGAGGGGCCCGCTTCAACAAAACCAGTATCAACCGAATACTTATTCGAGGGGGGGGGGGGGCGGGTACAAACAAACTTACAACAATTACAGTCGCAACAGCCGAGGCAACAATTCCACGTCACGGGGGACGAGTTATCAGCAGAAAGACCGTCCGCCTCTGAACAGAAACAATAAAACGTATGTAAATTTGCCGGTCGGTTAGCTCTTTTTAAACGAAGCTGGCTCGAAGTCACCTCGGACGAAACCATCCTGAGCTGGATCGCAGGCTATAGAATACCTTTTACATCAAAGGTAGACCAACACACACCACCTGCCGAGCCTCGGTGGTCAGATCAAGAGAGGAATTTAATGCGAGAGCAAATCGTAACGTTTTGGAGAAAGGCACAATACAAGAGTGTCAGTTGGAGTCCGGACAATTCATCTCAAAAATTTTTCTCGTTCCGAAACCGGATGGTTCGCACCGTTTTATATTGAATTTAAAACAGCTAAACGTATTCATAGCTACGGATCATTTTAAATGAGAAGACGGGAAAACGGCAAAGCAAATGATAACTCGCGGATGTTTTATGACGACTATTGACTTGAAGGACGAGTATTATCTAATCCCGACTGCGAAATCTGATCGAAAATTTTTACGATTTATCTTCGAAGGGAAAGTGTACCAATTTACGTGTATGCCGTTCGGGCTGAACAGAGCTCCGTACACATACACGAAATTAATTAAGCCGGCAGTCGTGCATCTCCGAGAGCGTGGATTACTATCAGTAATGTACTTAAGGAAGAATAGTTTGGTGTCTCCCTCCGATTTTGATGAAACTCACGTATGTTGTAGAGCATCGAAAACTAAAACACACGTATTTTTTTTTATCGGCAAAAAAACATTTCTAAGGGGTGAAATCGCCCTTCAAAGTTAGGCATGTTGAGGGGTGATTATGCAGTTTCACCCAGAAGGCGTCAACCGATTTTAATGAAACAAAAACCAAAATACTCCTCATTGAAAACGATAAAAGTTCCACGTGCTGTTGAAGAAAAAAATTCATTTGCAGGGGTGAAACTGCATAATCACCCCTAACTTTGAAAGGCGAATTCACCCCTTAGAAATGTTTTTCCACCGATAAAAAAAAATACGCGTCTTTTAGTTTTCGATGCTCTATAACAGGGGTCTCCAAACTACGGCCCGCGGGCCACATTCGGCCCGCGGACAGATTTTGGACTATTTCACTTTTTACCACCGGCAACAATGATAATATGGTTTTGGCCCTCGGAACTTACTGGAGTAATCAGTATGGCCCTAAGGCTGGACAGTTTGGAGACCCCTGCTCTATAACATACGTGAGTTTCATCAAAATCGGAGGGGGACACCAAACTATCCTTCCTTGTTGGACGATCTATTGATTCTGGGGGACTCATATGAGGAATGTTTGAGAAATACTCATATAACGAGACGGTTATTCGAAAAGTTAGCTTTTAAGAAAACTTAAAGACGATCGTGCTAGAGGTATCGTGATTGTACCGTATTGGCCAGCTCAGGTTTGGTTCCCCGTCTTCACTGCCATGTTGGGTTGCGAACCGTTTTATTTTGAACCGACCGTCAACATTTTGCGCTCTCTTAATATACACCCGCACCCGATTTGGAGGACGATTACCCTGGTTGTAGGACGGCTGTCTGGGAAGCGCTGAAAAGAAGAAGCGTGTCGGAGGAAGCGCTTTCTATTATGCTCTTCTCGTTGTCGGATTCATCGCTCAAACAATATGACACCTGTCTAAAAAAGTGGTGGTCACTTTGCCATGGAGAGCGCATAGATCCATACAAATGTGACATATCACAAGTAATAAGATTTTTGTCTGCTGAATTTGATAAAGGCGTTTCTTATGGCACACTGAACAGCTGCCGAGTCGCGATTGCGCTGTTGCGCGGGTCCGAGTTGGGAGAAGACGCCAGAGTACGGAGACTTTTCAAAGGCATCGCGAATCTCAGACCGGCGAAACCCAAATACGAATCAACGTAGGATCCGTAAATTATTTTAATCCACGTTGCGCAACGAAGAAATTTCCTTAAAAAGACTTACCCTCAAGCTGGTTACATTGTTGGCGTTAGTCACAGCGCAGCGTATGCAGACACTCGCGTCAATCGATATTCAGAATATAGAAAAATCAACGGGGTTAATCGAAATTAAAATTCCGGCGCGGTTAAAGACTTCAAAAATAAATAAAGCACAGCCAGTTTTGAGTATCCCTTTTTATATTGAGAATAAATGTATTTGCGCAGCATCGATGCTGGAAACGTACTTAAATGAGACGAAAGATTTACGAGGAAGGGAAACTCGACTGTTTGTAGCTCTGAAAAAACCGCACAAGGGGGTATCGACCCAGACCTTGAGCAGATGGATAAAAAAGACCCTTATGGAAAGCGGGGTAGATACAGACGCATTTGATGCTTACAGCACTCGTCATGCATGCACTTCGTCCGCGAAAAGGAGTGGGGTCAATATGGACGCTATTAGAAAAGCCGCAGGCTGGACAGAACGTTCAGGTACCTTCGCTAGGTTCTACGACCGTCGTGTTGTAACGAGTAAAGGCATGTTTGCGAAAGCGATTTTGGATAGAAGCATTGTATAACACGTTTGAAAATTTTTTATAAATATATAAGGATATCGAATTTCTGAGTCATGGAATATGTGCCGTAACGAACTTTAAATAACTACATGCTGATCTCTTCGGAAGAGGCGCTTCATACAATTAAGATCGAACTTCACTTACAGGTAAGTTCGTTTGATCCCAAAATAATTAATTATTCTCATCAAATGCAGAAAAAAGTTTTGCAATCTTGCAGAAAATATAGTAACGAGTGTGTATGAGCTATTTATATTTTTTTAATCGCATAAATTCTTCGTTTACTGTATCAAATATTCACGAAAATGTAATTAAATTCAAATTGATTAATTTCAAATAAACTAATTAAAGACGAATTCAAGTTTCACCGCCATTTTTGTTAATTTCATACCAAATGCGTTTGCAAAAAAGAAAAAAAATGTTTGTTGATAAGGGCGTTTTGTAATTTCAATGTCTCAAAGACCGTTTACGCAGAGTATGAGAAATATTCAATTAGACATCATACATGCAGATCTTCACAAGGCAATAACTCGATATCTTGTGAGTTTCAGTACCTTTCTGAGCTCACAAACCGACTAATCTTTGTGCTCCCACCTCTTTCCTGTCTCTCTGAACCTTTGTCCAAGACCCACAGTATGACATTTGCGTCTCTCGTTCACTGTAGTCAAATACGAGGACAGAAAAAGAAAGATCTACAGCGATATAGCGAGTGAAGAGGAAGTAAAGTTCCGACCACCGGCGCCCATAGAATGATTTCTATGAGCCGAGCGCAACTATAAGTTGGATTTTTAATGAGTTCCCTCTATGGTCCTGGTGCCGGGTGGTAGCTCCCATGCGCATGCTCATCTTTTTCAACCCTCAGAGACACAGAAAAACCAAGCTGACTTATTGACATTGAACAGGAAGAGCAAGTTTCTTTTTCGTTGTATTTCCATCTTCGGATCTTCTATTTTATGAGCCAATAAAGCGAACGACATTCATTATCGTCGCATAAGTTTAAACTTGATGTTATTGTCTGTCTAAAACACACGGAATTTTATTAAACCTAAAATATAACGAGCTATTAATTTGTTTACGATGATTTACTTAGATGAAAACCGTCCAAAACTATGATAACGTCTAAAATATTTTCTGAAGCAAGTATAACAATGTAGTAAGACTCAGTTTTGCGATTCGGATGGGCGAAAGATCTTAAATGTCTTAAGCCTAATAATAAGTAATAAATTAGAGGTTTGGTAAAGAAAAACAAATAAAATTGATTGTGCATTCTCAAATAATCTCCAGAAGGTATACCAAGATAAACGAAGGTTCAATTATTTAGTTTCAATTTTAACGTAAAATAACTAGAACAAGTAAGAGACTGCTATAGCTTGAAACACCTTCGCGATAACCTTGAGAGGCATTGCCCGCTCGCACTATCACGCAGCCCATCATTATGTTTCTGATATTTTTTCGCCAAGTGTTGAACGAGGATTTTTATCCAGCTCTCCCTCGCAACTCGAATAGCGAATCCTCGCCAACAAGACGACGAATGAATTCTCAGCTGCATTTCCAAACGTTGTAATAATTTTATTATTTCTTTATCGTTAAGTTAGATACACAAATAATTTTTCAATAGTAGAATAATATATTACATTTGTTCACTAAAGACGAAACACGCTCGATTGAATAATTCGATTATTATACATCTAACAACGAAATACCACCTTGATCAAAAAGTTTTAGAACTTTATTCATAAAATCGAAAATACAAATTTATTCATTAAAATCGATATGGTCCCCTTCAAAGAGGACCATATCCAGCGCTTGATTTTCATGACATCCTCTCGGATGCTGTAAAAGTCGCAGGGAGCCAGCTCAGATGAATTCGAAGGCTGCTGGATAGTATTCGTGTTGTTTTTGATCAAAAACTCACGGATAAGGATCGCATTATGCGACGGTGCGTTATCGTGGTACAAAACCCACAAGTTGTTTTCCCACAAATCCAGTCTTGGATTTATGAAAACACGTACAAAGGTAGATGTACTCAGTACAGCATAACAATTACAAATGTCAAGCTATGACGCTGAATGTGGAGGGAAGTGTCAATGACAGATGTGGTATCGTAACAAACAAAACATTCCAATCGGGTGACTGACAGCGCGTCACGGTGGCCGGTCCTAACATTTTTTGATCGAGGTAGTATTATGATTAAGATACATAGAATTGTTTTTACTTTCTCGTTTTTTTTTCAGAAATTGGTCGGCATGCCGCGTGGCAGTTTAGAAATATGTCATTTAATTATACCCCTCGTTCCAATAACAATTGCTTCATTTCTTAACTTTTGAGTACATAACTATTGCGCAGGAACGATGGATGCATATCCACTCTTTTATTTTCCAGGCCTGGATGTCGATCAATATTTTTGGTCCAGTGCGTTGATTGCCATGCACAAGTTTCAGCATGAACGTGGTAATGTTAATTTTAAATAATAAATTAGATCCGACTGTCCACTACGGCTGCTCGACGATAAGTGTCTCTCTTTCTCAAGGATCGACCATCTCCCACTATCTATCAACTCGCATAGTCGACTTACTGTCCGTGTGTCACGCTACCTAATGGTACAGGACTCTCTTGTCTTTCTCTCTATCTACTACCGGCGAATATTTGAATTCAAATTCTCACATTATCCCCCTACTTTTGTGTAAAGTTCATTTGAGTGAAAACAAAAATAATCCCACTGGCCTTACATCAAGATAGTCACCGAAGTTGATTCCACCCCACTAAGGGTCTTATCCTAAGCTTACAAACTATTATGACCAGTGCATCAAGTATAGATATAGAATACGGTTTCGGGATATTCACATATTTTGTCGTTCATCCTTTCAATCGAAAAAAGAGATTAGTTTTTTTTACCCAGAGTCAATCTTAAACGGAGACATCCTTGCTCGCTTCGTCAGACTATTTCCTTAATCATTTCATACCATTTAAAATATTCGTCAAATACTTCCATTCCATTCGATACCCACTACACATTCTGATATATTATCGGGGATTCATATAATACAGATATTATGCGGGTTCACTCGGTACTCCAAAGTGAAGAACACCTTAAAAAAAAATTCTCGAGGGGACTAGCTTCATCGATTCATAACGTCATGAAACGGATCTTGAACTCCGTCTGTACTAACACTTTGGTCCGATCCAGGAGCAAAGTTATAATGTATTTAATGACACATTTAATAATCTGGTGATCTTTGGCAAGCGTTCACGTGATTCACGGCGTGTGCATTAACTGATAATTTTTTTGGCACGAGAAATAACGGATCTCATGATTTTCCTTACTACGTTAGAGGAATCAAAGGCGTTGGAGTGTTTACCCTTTCATCCTGAAGTCCCACTCCTCCATTTTAACTTGCTATCACCTTGATCTCAATTTGTTTTCACTTTCCTCTCACCTCGCGCTCACCCTGCACTAAACTTGTTCTCACCTTCCTCTGGACAGGTAATTCTGCATACATCGAAAAACAGATATTTGCCAAGTTACAAGCACTGTGCATTTCCAGGTGCAAAGTTATAATCTGTTTATTAAAAAATTTAATCGTGTTGCAATTTTTTTTTAATGTTACCTTGGTTCGTGATGTGTACTTGGACTGGCAATTTTTTATATTTTTTACGCATCCAACAGAACTTCCAGAAACAAAGCTATAATTTATTTATTGCAATATTCATTCATATGGTAGTGTAATTTGAGTGTCAACATGGTTCACGCAGTGTGCATTGACTGGCAAGTTTTCATATCTCTCTGCGTATTGAAAGGAAGATGTCGTCCAAGTTACAAGCATTATGCAATTCGAGGAGCAAAGTGGGGTTCTAGTAACAAAACTCGAGAACACGGTTAGTACCGTGAATTGCGGAATGACCACCAGAGTACAATGTGCTGGAACATTACAACAGTCCTGGTAAACTCGTAAAAAAGCTTCGCATGTTCTTCTAATTTCGTACAGACGATTGAGTGGTTGGAAGCACAGTGTGCTGCACGAAACTTTACATGAAACAAAAAGTAGCAACTCGTCATAATTATTTGTCTTCCCTACACACGGTGGCAGTAGATCCTTTGTTATGACTTCCACTACCCTAGTCCCGATGACCTCAAAAAACATGTTACGCACTTTTTCCTAATTCGTCGATAAAGTCGATGCACGGTTACCGAAAGCTTTTACGTGCTCAGTATTGTGGACCATCGGCACAAAAGGTAACAGGGCTACCTTTTCTTTCTTGACTAATATACATTACGAATACATATTATATTAACGAGAGCAAGGTGAGAACAAGTTAAATACAAGGTGATAGCAAAATGAGAGCAAGGTGAGCGGGCGGTGAGAGTAAGTTCAGATCAAAGTGAGAGCAACTTGGGATCAAGGAGAGAGCAAGTTATGACGAAGGAGTGGGACTTTAGGATGGAAAGGTAAACATCCCAACGCTCTTAATTCCCGAATTAATAATAATCGAATTATTCAATCGAGCGTGTTTCTTCTTTTGTGAACAAATGTAATTATTTGTTCTACTATTGAAAAATTGTTTGTGTATCTAACTTAACGATAAAGAAATAATAAAATCATTACATTTTGGCACCCAACTCGTAGGCTTGATCACACGTAGCCGTTTATATGATATCTTATCTCTATTTTATGCCTAAAATAAATTATACAAATTCATCACATATAACTCGATCGCAAGCCAGATTATTGAACGAATCCCGCTTACTGTGGACATTATCAAAACAAAAGAAAAGAAAGAGATCAATCTTGAATAGTATAAATAAGATCATAAATACTGAAATCGTTTCGAATATTAACAGGGAAACATACAAAGGAAATCGAAGAAATATATAATACAAATATACAATAGAGAAGCAAATATCGAAGAGGAATGTCAACGCATGAGAAATGAATGTCGACGTTTAAACGAAGAGCGACAGGAACTAGAAAGATTACGAGTTCAGAATAATGCACAAATAATACAACAAAACCAGCCGATAAATCCACGAGGAAATGTTAACAATCCGGGTAGCGGCGAACCGCTAAACGGGCTCATTACACACCTTCAAAATCTACACATAAATATAAGTATACCTAAATTTAACGAAAACAATAATTCTCTGGTATATCTCGAAGACATAGAGAGGTATTTGGCATTGAAAAATGTCCGCGACGAGCACGGTCTGGTTGTAATCGAAAATATTATTGAGGGTAGAGTCAAAACGTGGTGCGATGCAACCAAAGATAGAATAACGAGTTTTCAGATTTTCAACCAGTCTTTATGGACGTACGAAGATGGTGATAGCGAAGTTATTGATGGTTGCATACATCGAGAGGATTTTCCGAGGGTAGAAAATAACGTAATGTCAACAAGCGAAGCTGATTACGAACGGGTTTTCTCGGAGGAATTTCAGACTTTCGCGCGTAAGCTAAAGTCATTAGATCGGTACAATGCGCGACCATTACTAAATTTAGTTTCAAAATATAAATCAATATTTTTGGAAAAAACAGGACTAACGACGATCTATGAACACGAAATAAAGTTAATAGAATGAAATCCAATCTCTAAACACTCGTACCCCGTACCGATATATGTGCGAAAATCGGTGCAAAAGGAGATAAACGAAATGTGCAAATTAGGGATTATTCAAGTTGCGAGGAGTCCATATTGTAATCCTTTGCGAATCGTATCTAAGAAAGACGGACGAGTGAGAGTGTGTCTCGATGCTCGATATCTCAATGCGATAATTGAAGGCGATAATAAGTCGCCCATTATTATTAACGAGATAATGCAAAAGTATAAAGGAAAAACTTATTTGCCTACTTTGGATATGACGCAAGAATACTGGCAAATTCCACTTACAAAGGAATCGCGAAAATATACAGCATTTTTATTCAACGGAACTCTTTATCAATTTAGAGTGATCCCGTTCGGTCTCAAAACATCAGGTAGTGGTTTCATGCGCGCATTAAGGTTGGTTTTTCGTCATGATTTTTCGGTATTTTTGACATGTTATATCGATGACTTACTAATAGCGTCGGAAAATTAATTTAAATATCTAGAGCATCTCGAGAAAGTATTTGAAGGACTTAGTCGATGTCAATTTACGCTGAGACTGAACAAAGCATTCTTTTGTCAAGAATCAGTAAAAATTTTGGGATTTGTTCTATCGTCGCAGGGAATAGTACCTGATCCAAACAAACTTGACGTGATCATGAATTTCGAAGAACTACGAAATAAACAGTAATTGCAGAAAATGTTGCGTATACCAAAAAATTATTTTGGGTATAAGTATTGATTGTACGTTTATTGTATTCCATGTCCTATTTATTTGGGGTTGGTGTCTTTATTTATTAAGCAAAAGAACGGGAATATAACGAGTCTATTTTCTTGGCTACTGCATAGTCGAGATGTTGTCTAGCTAAGCGGTGGTGGCTTGGTAGTAGTGTCGCACCTCAACCAATTAGCAGGATGCGAAGCGTCACACACACAGGCGAGCAAGGCTGTCAGAGCCTCGCTGCTACGCTGGTAACCGGCTAGGCCGACCATTGTCTTGTGATCTTTCGCACCGTGCGCATTATCAGATCTCACGCGTTCCCGGGAAGGATACCGAAGCAGTAAATTTTGTTTTTTTCGGTTGTTGTGTGGACGTAACGTTACCGTGCTGAGGTCAGTATTCGTAACGTGACGTAAGAAGTCGCGGGGAAATTCGGTAGCGAATTTCTAACAAGGGATTTGTGTTGGTGAAGAATTTAAGAAAACAACAGAAATTTCAGGTAAGAACTAGAAACGCTACCGTAAGTAAAGGCTAGCTGGTTCCCGTGATGAGAGTCCGGAGGATAGCGAGCATCAAAGTTACGTTGCGTTTATTATTCTTTTCATTTGTTGCACCGAGCGACATCACCGTTCGCGCCGTTACTGTGTGGAAAACGCTTGGCCCGCCCGATTTGACTAATTGAGTTATTGTACCTTGGTTCTCGCACACGAGAACATTGGTTTTGTTTTCAGATTTGAGATTTTCTTTTATTTTATTTCGTGGGCTTTTAATATTGGAGCCACGGTATATAATTGTGATAACTATCGATGTATTTTCCCTTATTTTATTGCAATATTTCGTGTTTCCTGGTATATAGTATTTCGTCCGTAAACCAGTCGATTAGATCGCTGATCAGCCCTGCGCGAAGGCTTTTTTCGTTCCACGGAGAGTCCAGTGAGTCAAAGAAGCGAGGCTAGCCGCTTCTTTACAAGAATAAGTTTCATCGTAAACTCGTTTGTAGTCTCATCTCTTCCGTGTTTCTTATACCTTTTGACACTTTACTTTAAAATAGTCTTAATATAACTTATCCTTTATATTGTATATTTATCTTATTGTGTACTGTTGCGGAATTCCTCCTGATTGTAGTTGAGCGAATCTGCGAATGTATTGAAAAACATGAAGCTTCACTCACGACAGGGAAAAAAGAAGCCAGACACAAAGATGATATGTAGAGAAAGTGGTTTATTCTCCTTCCACTCTCCTTTACAAAAATATGTTCAAAAATAGAAAATTCACAAAGTTACAAAAATATAAAAACCAAAAAAATAAACTGAATTGAATTTGATTGAGAGACCAGCACACAATTGTATTAATTGTGCGCTGTCTTGTATTGCATGAGGACCAGCATACAATTATATTGATTGTGTGCTATGTACGCTTGAGAGTGAGCATGACGCAGCCAGTGCTGCGGAGCATGCCACGGAGTGAGAAATGTGAGCGTGTAAAAGATCTGACTTATTGTTAATAAATTCTCTGTATGGATATATGAGGAAATGTAGTGAATAAATAGGAGCACTTGCAGTTGTACTGCTTGAGTGCTGGAACGTGATGTGAGACAGCGTGACACAGTCAGCGCTGCAGAGCACGACAAGTAAAATAATGAGGATGCACAACTGAGTAGAAATATTCATAATATTTTCCCAGCAGGTTTACTGGGGGAAATTACAGTGAATAGAAAGCACATGCGCAATTATATTAATCGAACAGGCAAAATATAGTGAGGACAACGTGGTACAGCCCGTGCTGCAGCGCACGCCACAAAGTGAAACAATTATGTGGATGCACCGATGAGATTATCACTCCTCATCGTCATTGAATCTATTAGAAAATCTAGAGTCTTGTTGAGCACGATAGCTGAGTTGATCCGGTGAAAAGTGGTGAAGAATGCCCAAGAGATGCAGAGATGAGTGCGCTGTTCCCGTAGGTTGTTCAGAAAGTGTCTAATTTTTCAATATGGCTGCGTGATACAGAAGCGTCGTTGAGCGCTGGAGTCAAATGAGCGAGATAGCCGGAGAGCGAAGCCGAAGTCAAGCGAGAGAGATAACCTCTTGCTTAACGCGCATGGTTGCGAGGCACAGCCATATCCTAACTTTAATCAGAGAATGCACTTCTTCGCTTAGTTACAATTCCGTACAAGTATGCATTTATATTTAACGAAAACACATTGGAAATCATATAGATATAGGTCCTGGACTCAATATGTTGCGCTCTTACAAGGGCACCGGCCCGTATGCTCAAAGAAATGAATTGCGTAGGTGATCTACGGCAACAAATGTATAAACACAAATATCGCACGTCAGCTAATCAATAACTACCTGGTTGATATGTATCACGCTATCGGGTTTTACTTGATACCTTATCAGGGAATATCTACATCTCAATCCTCCTGCACGGTTGGGACTACGTTGGTCTCGAATGACCGAGCAAATATACATACCGCATAAACTCGCATAAACATTGCAGACTTCAAATACAATTTTTCATATAAAGTTAAAGTTATTATGGTCTCGAATGTCCGAACAAATATACATACCGCATACACATGAAATACTCTCTACGAACTGCTAAACTGATTGCCTAGGCAAACCCAGTTTTGACTAGCAAATAACAGCCGTAAAAACACTGTTTATATAAAGTCTCACCACCGTCGCATGGACTTTAACGAGTACCGGTATATGGCAATCCTTGCGACATTCCAATGTCGATTGATTCACATTGATTTAATTAATTTAAATTGTCTCTCGATCCGAGGATCTCTGCAATGCTGTTATTCTCTCTCTTCCACTATGCCAGTTTCTATTTGCATTCCTTTTTACTCTCTGTTCTTGATTTCCATCACATTTATTTGACTTTTTATATTATTTGCTTCTTAATCCCAATAATTTCCATATCTATTTACTGACCACAACCTATAGTTATTTAATTTTGTATTTAATCCTACCATTCTTAATTTATACTTAACCTACGCCTGTTCTTCACCTCCTGTCGTCCTTCTGCTCATCCAATTCCACGTCGTACCTCTGGTAGTCCACCGTTCTCGCATGAACAGACGAACCACTCCACATCTGACACCCCGTTTTTTTTCTACAGTGGCCTTGAACCTGTTCATTACTCTTTTTTCGATTTCGTGGCATTCCTCCATCTTTTCCTCGAATTCCATCTCCGACAATTGGAATTCCTGAAGTGTTGGTGGTGGTACTTCTCGTACGGCACACGTCTCTCTGCTTCCTCCTTTGCGTTTCGTCCTTGGGTCTGCCAATTGCCAAAGTCCATCGACTAATTTGGCCACAACCATGTCTCTGACTGCGACACTTTGCTGCGAGCATCGACGGAAATCTGTAGATTCATCATGCTGTCACTGCCAATCAGGATGGGTCGTAGCAGTTTCGGGACTATTAGTAACTGTAATGTCCCCTCCGATCCGTAAGTCCTTGCTTCTACCATGATCTGTGTTCTCACTCTCTCCGCCTCTCCTCCAAATGCTCCTATTACTTTTGTCGACGTGACTGGCAGTATGGGACATTTCTCAAATTTTTCATGGTATTGATTAAAAAATTCTTCTGAAATGCAGCTCACCTTACTACCGCTGTCAATCAGACTTTTTACAGATAGTCCCTCGATTCCTACTGGAATTTATGGACACCGGGGATGTATAGTATATCATCATATCATTTCCCCTCTTTCCTCGGCTCTTCTCGTATAAATTCCGGTGGACCTTCGGTAACTGTAAATACCGGGTACTTACTCGCGTTTTGGTCATTGCCGCTCCTTTGTGTTGTCTCTTCCTTAGACATCTCTCGCCGATCATCATCGTCACTTGGGGTAGCGATCCCCTGTTTCCGCCCAGATGATTCCAGCATCCCGATATCCTTTGGAATGGCTTGACTAGTGGATGGCTCACTGGCGATTTTTCCTTCATCGCAACGTTTATGCGTTTCCCGCATTGGTATTCTGGGAAACGTTTAGTTGCGCTCGTACTGCAGGTGTGATGGTGTCATCTACGAATGGTCCAGGGGGATACCCCTGGATCGCATTTGTTTGTCTAAGTTTCTCCTCTTTCCTTGGTAGTGGAGGAGGTGCCTGTTGCTATGTCATAGGTCTCGAGCTGTAGGTTTCTTGATGTGTGGGGTACTGCTGTGATAGTTCCTGCGGCGCCTGTTCCCATGTTGCTTGTCTTTCATTTCCATTGTATGGGTGCGTCTGCCAGGTGGCCGGTTGTCCGGGACTCGCGGTGGCTGCCACTCGTTTCTGCCCGGCTTGTTATGATTTTGAGCTACCGAGAGGCGTCACGCACAGCTGCCATGCTATGTTAATTCAATCGCCTAATTCCGTCAGCCCGAAACCCAAATTCCTATGGTCTTTTGAATTGAAATAATAAATACCACGAAGACATTAAATATTAAAGATAGAAAGGAAAATGTAATAGTGGCAAAAACATATGGTATACGATTAATGGAGTCGAGCGAGTCGCTCTCGGGAAACGTAGCCTATTGTTTTTTCTCTCGTTTCCATGACATGAGAATATTTATCTTATAAGCCGGTATTATTTAAATAAATAGCGTAACAATAAGTTTATTAATTACTAGTTAAACAAACATCCAACGACGGCTAGAATGAGTCATCATTCACCGAAAAGATTCGTACAAACAGGAGCTTTACGCGAAAGTTAGCGTGCGTATATAAACATAAGTCAACTACAAAACATATAACACTACAGAATTATTAATATTATCTTTTCGCAAATAATTTAATTAATCTCTGTATATATGTCAACATCTGTAGATACACATATATGCACATCCACATAAAAATAATCATACGAATATACATAAGTAGTATGTGTACACCTTTGATCCATCCCACTCCTTTCCCCACCACCGCACTTTTCCACCGCCGCGCTACCCACTCTGCTTAACCAGTGTCGGTAACGTGGAGATGGTAAAGTGAGGTGGTGTGGGTACCTTCGTGAACAAGGAAGAGTAGAGATAAGAGCAGGATGGAGCAAAGGTGTACACATACTTGGAATAAAATTTTTAACTCACCCGTGTGTTGGCGGCATCTGCGACGACTCTCCAGGGTGACGGGCACAGTATTTATTCCAATATTCCATGGCACACACATATGCACACACACACGCACTCTCTCTTTCTCTCTCTCTCACTCACTCACTCACTGAAAAACCACAGCTACGCGCCCGGGTAATGCGAATTACCCGCACCCATGGAACGCGGGCACCGCCAGGGGTACGCATGCGTATCCCGATCAGCGTATCATTACCGCGCGGTCCATCGATCCGATCCAGATATCCGTCCTCGTCAATAAAATGATCGAGGCCGAATACCGTACACCTCACGAGAAATGCCGGTAACACACTAATCGGCGGCTCGGGGTGAAATAGTTGCTGCCAATCGACGTATATCGATTCATCGATATCGACAAGCAGCACCTCGCAGCACCCGTCATCGTCCATGTCGATGATCTCACCGCGCACAGCCCTTTAATGCCGCACAACCACACAAGCCGCACCAACGTTCAAGTCCTCAAATTTAAATATACTCCTCTCGGTAAGTCCACCAATATATAATGTCTCCAATTCGTTCTCCAACTCGGATAATCCTACGCACATTTTATCCATCCGCAGACACACTGTATTGTCACTACTATCACATATTACACGACACACAAAAGCTTCGGGTAGTTCGCCATCTACATATCGGGGATACATTTTGAGTTTTATTTATACCGTCGTTGTGCACTGCTAAAGACAGACTGAATGCTCGGAATGATGCTGGCGGTGATCACAGCATTTGAAGATAACAAACGCCCTTCTGAATCATAACTAGGTGTGCAGCGCTTTAAATGCAATGTCAGCGGTTTTGCACGTGCGTACCGCTTTGCGCGGTGCTTCTCGTGAAGCGAATGCTCTGCAGTAAAAGACGCAGAAAATGATACCGTACCGCGAGAGACCTCGATTATAATTTATATATAATTATAAAATAAGAGACACAGTAAACCGATGTATTTGTTTTTAATTAATCAATATTTTATTTAAATCACTTTACAGATATTTACCGTCGTAGGCAATATCCCTGCAAAAACGGTAATCTTCGCTCGGAGACTCCTCCGCCGTTAAATTTATTTTTATCACTGTCTGATCGTCGAGAGGCAAAAGCATTGTAATATTCACGCTCAAATCTGTCGTTTTTCATTACATTATCGCTAAAGAGATTATTAAATCGTGACATAGTGAAGCCGCACGACATAAGATGTAAGAATACGATGCAAAATTGTCCACACACATCCGACGTATTACTCTGTAGCTGCTTGAGGCCGTACCGATAGAACTTGCAGTTTCTTCGTAGTCGTGCGAGATGTTGCGGTATAACCGGTGGTAGCCCGTAGCTATCAAAGTACATTCCTTTTCCATGATGGTTGACGCACATGGCGATCCAATGCTCTCCAGGTTCGTCGTGGTTATCCGTGTTAACTACGAGTCCAGCCGGTAACGACCATACACGAGGAATTCTGTCAGCTTGGTATACGCCAACGGTTGAAAGTGGTAGATACTGCAGACTCTCGTAGATTTGTCTAGTGTTCATGCTGAACACATAGTCAATGATTAAATGATGACCGATACGCTTTGAAAGACGTATATATATGCAAAATTTATTTCACACCATCGTCGATCGTGTCACGACTACATGATGAAGATTTCTCCTCTTTCTTATTCTCTTCCTCTTCGTCTGCTGACCAAACATCCATGTATGATTCTCCTTTAAATGGGTGCTCGCGAAGCCAATTTTTTATTTGGAAAGCCTGGCGCATTGCATAATGCGAAGACGCTGTATCGTTTATCATAGCGTGTCTGAAGCATTTTCGCAAAGATTTCGGCATAAATGTATACGATGGGGCGCCCTCCTCATCCTCCAGGTTGGAAATTTCACGACTCGTGATATCGCAAAGAAGTATAGCCTTCTCGTGACCGCGTGTATAGATGCGTCTTGATTTTCGCGAAATTTCACGCAAGTTAGCGTATGCTTGTTTACAGCTCACATCGCCCTCGTACCATTCCAGACCGTGAAAATATTTCGAGAGAAAATTATTCTGGCTTCTCGAATGCTGTGGTAATTCGGCAAAGTGACACGGCGGTGCGACGATCCAATGAGCAGAGTACGGTCTATCCACTGCTACCACGGCAATTTCTTTCGGAATAAATTCCGAGTCTTTACCACGCATTCCCTGTATATCCACGATATCCATTTTCACGTCTAATCCGTACAGATGCTCGAGTTCGACTGATTAGTTACTCGCGGACACGCTTCTACGTCTCTTAACACGAAATAATTTTATGCCGACATCAGCACATTTTTCGCTTATCCGGTAAAATCCACCATTACTTGCCGAGAGCAAGCGCATCCTCAAATCGTACCTCTATTCTCACACTACCGTGCTTTATTAAATTCCAATATGTATTGCTGTTCGCCGAAAGATCGGGTGTCAAATCAAAAGCAAACAGATAGTATCCATCGCGATAAGTATCGCGATCGATCGAATTACCGTCGTTCAAGAAATGTATTCCAGTTCCCGAAAACAACGTTTGAAAAGCATCCACATATAGATGATTTTTCGTGAAATCAGGTTGTAACGGTTTTGAAGGTATTTGAGCACCATCTACATACAACGAGAGATAATTTATCTTGTAATTTTGGAAATTGAATGGATTCATACTGAAGTCGCGTTTAAACGCCTTGTTATCGACAAAACCGATAATTATACGCTTCGGCAATTGACCTAACACGATATTATCGATAGTCTCTCCATGAACACTAGAGTGTATTGAAACGGATTTTACCTCGTCTCTCGTAAGACGATATTTAGCCGTAGATTTTGCCAGAGTTCTAGAATGCGAGAGCAGCACACAAGGAGCTTTTTTTGTTCTACGAACGAGAAGCGATGTCTCGAGAATCTTTAAGCCGCATTGACCATTCTTTGTATCCCCCACAAGACAAAATGAATCTCTAGATCGCACCAACCGTAGTCGCATCTCGACGCCGTTTAATTGGAACCGCTCCTGATTGAATATATCGCAATGCAGATGACCGAACAAGTCTACAGTTTTTTCGACATTTAAAAATTGTTTTCTCTTCACAAGACCCGTATTATCCGATGTTATATCATCCATTTTTCCAGGTGTATCGTCGTACCAGAGAACGCTCGTGAGATGCAAATATTTGCTGCTGGACCGTAATTCAAAAGGGTTTCTATGTACGCTCGATAAGCGTAGGCATTATTTGGAGGTGAAACTAATTTTTGATTCAGGTATACATCCACCTGATTAAACATAGAATGCAAGAGATAGTTTACAGGGCCGGCACTTACTTTCGACGATGGGCCCGCGGCAATTTCCGTAGTAGTAGGAGATGTTATTTTCACTCTCAGACTAAGCATAGTATGCGCGAGATCGATATACTTATCACCCTGTCCAGGAATAACAAATTCAATCGGTGAATCATCTGTTAGCGAAGATATTGGTTTGTAATACACCCAATTGGAGCCTTCGATAGTAGTTTGCGTCGGTGGGAGTGAAAATAATTCAAGTTCCGACTTAAGACACTCGCACGAGTGCGCATGTAGAAAAGCCATCTTGTTTCAGCTATCCAAAAATATCTGCACTTGTTCGTTGACAAGTCTTCTTCTTCTTATTGTTCTTATTATCAGGAGTACAAATTGAAAATGCGGGATTTTTTTCTATTTTTGAACGTTTATTCTGAAAAAATGGTAACAAATGAATTATTCAAAGTATTGTCCATCGCTAGCCACAACTTTTTCCCATCTTTCTGGCAATTTACGGATACCGTCGCGAAAAAATTCGGCCGGCTTGGCTGCTATCCAGTCATCGACCCATTTTTGGGCTTCTTCGTAAGAATGGAAGCGCTGGTCAGCTAGGCCATGTGTCATCGATCGGAAAAGGTGGTAATCGGAAGGAGCAATATCTGGGCTATACGGCGGGTGGGGTAAGACTTCCCATTTCAGCGTTTGTAGGTATGTTTTGACCGGCGCTGCAACATGTGGCCGAGCGTTGTCATGTTGCAAAATTACTTTGTCGTGTCTTTGCTCGTATTGTGGCCGTTTTTCTTTGAGTGCGCGGCTCAAACGCATCAATTGAGTTCGGTATAGTGCTCCTGTGATGGTTTCGTTCGATTTCAATAGCTCATAATACACCACACCCAGCTGGTCCCACCAAATACAGAGCATGAGCTTGGCGCCGTGAATATTTGGTTTGGCCGTCGATGATGATGCATGGCCGGGGTAACCATATGATTTTTTGCGCTTCGGGTTATCGTAATGGATCCACTTTTCATCACCAGTGACAATGCGATGCAAAAAACCCTTCCGTTTTTGCCGTTCGAGCAGCAGTTCGCATGCAAAAAAACGGCGCTCGACGTCTCTCGGCTTCAGCTCATACGGCACCCAATGTCCTTGCTTTTGGATCATTCCGAGGGCTTTTATACGATGGGAAATGGCTTGTTGTGTCACTCCCAATGAATCTGCGAGCTCTTGTTGAGTTTGACACGAGTCTTCATTGAGTATTGCCTCCAATTCAGCATTCTCAAACTTTTTCACTTGGCCCGGCCGCTCTTTGTCCTCAACGTCAAAATCACCACTTCTAAACCGCACAAACCATCTCTCGCACGTTGAAACCGATGGAACATGACTCGGATAAGCCTCGGAGACCAATCGATGTGCTTCAGCAGCACTTTTCTTCAAATTAAAGAAGTAAATTAAAACTTCCCGCAAATGCTGTTTTGTTGGCACGAAACTCGACATATTGAGAGCTCAAAAAAACTATGAATTTGACACTGCGACAAATTGACACATACTGAAAATTAAAGCTATAAGACGTAGCTTTGACATGAACATAGTCACAGTACTGCCTGATGCGTATAGCGTTAGTAACGCCATCTGTTATCAAACCCGCATTTTCAATTTGTACCCCTGATATTATTCTTCTTCTTTATTACTTTTCTCTTTATTACACTTTTATTTTTACGGGAGATACGTCGTGGTTTACGTTCGGTCGATGAATGAGGAGTTCGTGAAATTTTGCGCTTTTTATAACCAGAACCCCGCATGAGAGTGTCAATTTTTTCAGAGGCTTTGCGTTTGAGATTACTGCCTGATTCTCGCGCTCTCTTGCGAATAGCATCTTTCACAGCTATATTTCTATCGAGGATATCACCAGCTACGTCTACATCAGCGCACAGCGCTTCTTTTCCAACTGCTTTAGCGCCCTTCTTTAAAAGTGGTAACACTCGACGAAACAGGTCCCCGAGAAAGCTGCCGATACCGTGTCCCCGTTGATTAGGTGTTACGATATAAACATGGCTAATGCCACCGTACCCGCGACGACCCCATCCGTGCTGCATACGGTCAATATCATCCATAGTAGTGTAATCAATCGTGGGACCTTTTGAAATGTAGTGTCACAGTCAACGTTCCCTGCTCGAATGGTATAGGATCCCCAAATTCGTCTCTTATATCGATCTCGATAGTGTGTAAATTATTGTGCAAGAGAG
Organism: Cylloceria caligata; assembly: GCA_963942595.1. Lineage (NCBI taxonomy): Eukaryota > Metazoa > Arthropoda > Insecta > Hymenoptera > Ichneumonidae > Cylloceria > Cylloceria caligata. Next base: position 26,826,252 of record OZ012704.1, read on the forward strand.
GTATATATCGTGGCGTTGTAAACGATTAAATTTTTTGCGAACCATGCTGACAGTCATCAGTATCAATGGGGACAACTCGTAAGAGGGATGTTTGTACATCGCCTGTAATATAGCTCTCGCAGATATCTGTGTATAGAAACATGCTGCCCGGTATAGCACCGGTGAGAGATGCAGGCCTCAACCCTGTGTATTCGCGATGCGGTTCTATCATTACTGACCTACAGGCCTCTTCTGAGAATCTTAGTAGCCTTGCGATAGCGGGCGATACGCGAAAGTCGTGGTAGCGTAGATCGTCGCATACGCGCGCCACTTCGACCTGCCCACTCGGAAGCGATTTAAAGCGCAAATGACCGGCCACGTGAGGTAACTTATTTATACTCTCCGAAAGAGCGTCTATAGAGCGATATACACCAGGTGCTACTTGGTCTCTATCCGCGCGTCTCCGTGTTAAAAAATTAAAACCCGATAAATCATAATCACCATCCTCAAAAGTTACGAGATTTCCTACAGTAGGAACATGTAAAAGAGTCATCGGATAACCAATTTTCACAAGAGCAACAGACCATTCTCCGTGCAAGCGTATCTGACGCGGTAGTTTTGTAATAAATTTCGGGGGGGGGCTCAAAGTTCCGAACGCTGAAAGATACGACGGTCTAAAATTTCTAACTGTGATATCATACCCGAAAGATTTTACGATGAATATATTAACAAACGTTTATAGAAACGATGAACACATACAGAGAGTGGTGTTAATTCCAAAAGGATAATGACACAAACGTTAATTTACATAGTGCACAGTTAGCGATTGTGCACGTAAACGACATGTTTATTACCTGAACAGCTAGGATTACTATATTCAAAGCTCAGAAAATTAAAAGTTCAGAAAGTTGTATGGATTAGAAATTTATTTAGAGAAAAACGAACTTTTCGAAAGCCTCAATGTCTGAAGTTCTACTTAACAGCAATGTCATATTTGCGAAGATTGAGGATTCCGAAAATCACAGTTCGCAACGTTCACAGTTCCGAAAATAGATTCCACGACAGGAAAAATATCCGAATATCGCACTTTGGATGGCTTGAATTCCCAAAGATTAATTCTCTTAAAGGGCAAAGCTCTGAACATCACAGTTTGGAAGATTCAAAGTTCCGAAAAAATCTTTTCCGACGTGTCATAACTCCGAAAATGAAAGTGTACTCAGATCGCGTAGTTTGTTCTTCTGCGGTAAGATGGTACCATGAGATTTTGACCCTTCGAAATGTTTACCTTTCGGAATTTTGACCCTTCGAAATGTTTACCATTCGAAAAATTGGTCCTTCGAAATTTTGTCTTCTCGCTTTTTAAACTGTCGGGACTTGAAAATAGCGGTTATCGACCTGTTCATTTCCTAACCATCGGAACTTGGAACTATCGACTTTTGATTTGTTTGCATTTTGACTTGCCGATGTTTTGACCATTCGTACCATTCAATTTCGATATATTTAGCTCTCAATGTTTTTGTTTTCTAAGTTTTCTCTGTAGAAAGCGCAATCCTTAAAGAACTTGTTTTTCTGATACTAAAATTTTGAAGCTATAATCTTTATTAATAATGGCAATAGAATTCCTGTTATGTACATTAAATTCATTGTTGGTACATTTACCGGTCTGACTAGATTTTCTTGAGAATTGATCTTTTCTAAATTTTACGATTCTGGATCATGAATGATTACTTTTTTTTAATTTCGAGACTTACCATTCGTATCAACTTTAGTTAGACTAAAAAAAAAACGATATTTCAACCTGTCAAAGTTTTTATTATTCGGAACTTCAAGCCCCCCCCCCCCCGTATTATCCGGAAAATACTGCATACTACTGTTGCTCGGTAGTACGATAAAGAAAGAGCTATCCTTGGAGCTCATATTTATCAGGGACGATGATTCCGAGCGTTCTTCCTCTTTGTCCTCTTCTTCTCTTTCGTCTTCTCAGATGACGGAGGCACTCGTACTCGTGATGATTCTGCCTCGTAGAAAATACCGTCGATAGTCTCGTTATTCAGATCGTGTAAAATATACACGAATGGTTCTCGATTCACTGATATTCGTTCAATCTTGAATAATTCGTTACTCCAACCACGCTCATATCCTTTCACGAAAGCTGCTTTAGCTGTACTGATACGTACCAAGTCACCGACGCTGTATTTAGGCTTTTTAAATTTTTTCGCGTTACGCTCGTAACGCCGTGCTAAATTGTCTCGGGCTATAGAGGCATTTTCGAGGGTTACTTCGCTCGGAAGAATAAACGTTCCGCTGTGTCTAGTGTGATTATAAGCATATAAAAAATTTTGTAAAACATCGATGTAACGCTTATTTCGCGTGTATGTAAAGTAGCGCCACATTCGCTCTTTTATTGTTCGATTAAAACGTTCGGCAATCGAGGCTTTTATATCAGGGTTACGAGCAGCGCGAAAATCGATATTCTTTTTCTTGAGAATTTGCTGAAACGGAGCGCCGAAAAATTCTTTGCCTTGATCAGTTTGCAATTGCTGCGATTGTTACTGCGTGCGAGTATGCGTGTGAGACCGCGGGCCACGTTTGCGCCCGTTTTGTCACGCAAAGCCTCGACCCACGCGTATTTGCTCAACACATAGATAACAACAAGCAGATACGCGTACCCATCGTTGGACGTGGCTATCGAGCGAAGATCAGCTAAATTAGCCTCCCATACATCGTCTATATTACGCACGCTGTACGTACGACGGGGAAATCGTCGTCGCACAAGATGATGCATGTTATATGAATCCTGTGTCTCGAGCCATGGTAGAAAATGTTTTCGCGCTACTCTTCGATCCACCTGGGCCAAATTTTTTGCTCGAGAATAGGAAGTAGGATGAGCGGTGTCATAATAGATTTTTTGAAGAATTTTCATAATTTTAGCGATGACCAGTTAAATGGTCATCAATAATAAATATCTAAATAAATAGTCGTCAAATAAATAAATTCTTTTTCTTTTTCTTTTCTAACTGTGTGGGGGGTTGATATTCTGCTTGTGCGATGTTTTGCAATTGTTCGTCCTCTTCTTCATACCCCTCCTTCCCCTCGATGATGTCGTTTTCAGCCGTGAGAATTAAATCTCTGTTTGAGTGTGCGGTCTCGGCCTCGTTGTTGTTGTTGTTGCTACTGTTGCTGCTGTTACTATCGTTATCGCGTAGTAAAATAAGAAGCCGCTGTGGTGTCGAGGATGATGTAGGTGTAGGCTCGTTTAGTAACTCGGGATTGCCGATAAATTTGCGTGGCATCTGTATCGCTCGCAGGAGTTTAGCAAAGTGAGATCGTCCGATGGGTTTTTCGCGTTTTCTAGCTCGCATAGCATCGTTAACAAGATCAACGATATTAGAATTTGAAATTCTTCTGCCGTCTATGGAAACAACACCGTTACGATCCCATGTCATTTTTTTACCAACGGCGCTGCGATGCAAATTGCGAAGCAACGATATTGCTTTAAATTAAATTTTTTTTAGTACGCTATCGATAATAAGTGTGTCATTGAATCAAGATTTAACTTTGTTCATTAAAACGTCATCGGATTTATTCTCGTGACTATCGAGTATTGCTACTTTTCGTTTTGATGAAATATTCGGTACTGCATTATCGTACTCGACCATGTGAAGATAACGCTGTAAAACCTGCTGGTACGCAATCCATTTCTCTCTCTCGCTCTTGTACGAGTGAGAGTTTAGAATTTCACTCAGCTCAGAGTCGAGGCGTGATAATGGCGTACCGGTAGTCTGTACGGAAGGCAACGGGTCTGCACTAGTAGTAGTAGTAGTAGTAGTAGCAGCAGTAATGGCGAGTCCAGCGAGACGATGTATGTTATCATGAGGAATAAGTACCATCTTTCTGGCATGTTCCATGTCTCGTGTAGGCCAAGACAGGCACAAGAAGCAACTTGAGAAGTCCGACACAGTGCTCGACGATGATCTTCCTATTACCGCTCCAATTTATCTGCTTTGCGCAAAATTGCACGTCGTTGCTCTTGCTTCAGATAACACAGCGCTTGAAATATAATTATTTGCTTTTTATCGAGAGGACCGCGCAATGCCATTACAAGCGTATTACTGCTACATCTCGCGTCGCATCGCGAACTTTTATTGCTTTTTGAGGCACGTAAACGTAATGGTATTGGTCATCGGGAAATATACAGGCGCGAAATCGACAATTATCAGGCGTCGATTGTTTCAAGTCGAATAATAGGTAGCCGTGCGGTGCGGCTGTTGCATCGAAATATACCTCCTGCAAAAATCGCGGATTCTCGGGACATACCTGACGGGCTACGTGCTCAATTTGCGCGCGATCTCGCGGATTTTTAAAGACAACGATATAATTAGCGTTTATGGAGATATTGCGCTGCCCGTGACCCTGATGGAAGAGATTTTGCGTGATGAAAATGACACTAAGATTTTTATGATGGCTACCCTTGGTGAAAAGATCGACCACAATATTGTTGGATGCCTCGTGCATTAGATCGTCAATGACCACAAGTTTAGGTCTTGTATCATTCGAGTAGTCTACTGCCTGCGGTAAACCCTCGCGAAATTCGATTTTATCACCGTACTCTGAATACCCGGACTGCCACTCTGAGTAATAAAAAAGTATACGTTCGAACGGGACATCCGTCATTTCGCGCATGTATTTCAAAAATTTTTTTACTAAATATGTCTTACCACAACCCGTAGGACCGATTATCAAAGCTGTCCATGGATATTTCCAACGTGTATCCATATCGATGAGTGTCTATCAAAATCAATCAGCTGACTCTTAAATAAGCTTATACCACGGTGGCGTCGGCGGCGGCGGCGACCCCGCGGCATCAGCTATTTTCGCGGCCTTAACAAGATGATAAGGCGCGGTGCGCCTGCACTAGCTGATAAGGCGCGGGCCCACGGTATAAGCTGGTGTTTACGCCGTATGTAAATTAAATAACGATAGTTTTTATATTTCTCACAAATAAAGCAATATTTTTATTTCACTATGCATACATCTTTATGTGCAAATTTTACGAATCATCAAATTCTAAACAGCAATATTATATCCACGGATGTAGCACGAGAAAGTCAGAACAAAAGGAAACACTCGATAAGAAAGACGGGACAAAAGGAATCAACGATGAGAATGTCAGAACAAAAGGGAACGGTAGAGAGATAGCAACTACTGCTACGAATAGCAGCACAAAAAGAACGAGCCGACAACGGTTTTATACATAATAAATCAATATATATATTTTTTTAATGTATTGTACACAGTAAATATGATACATGAAATTAGACAAAAAAATTATTTCAAAATATCGCGAATTCAACCGTAAAACTATATACTTTTTTGCGTTATACTAATTAGCGTATTTCACAATAGCCGTACGGTACAGTAGAGTACATCCCATGCCGCTTTCGCTTCGTGTTAACAGGTTCGCATGATTTCATTTTTTTACGCGTTACTACATGATGAAATTCCGTACGTCGAATAGCGTCGAATTTTTAAATAATAGGTACGCTCCTTGCTCCTGTCACGAAAGATCGTAATGCGTTATAATTTACGTGACGGCTATTCGCAAAGTTTAGTGTGATACCCTTTACTTTACATTTTTCAATAATCGTACCGTCGGGTTTGCAAACAAGGTATGCGTAAAATTTTGGTCCTCCCGAAACGAACGAAGTTATATAACTACCAGGCCCGTATTCGCTTAATTCATCCGTAAGATCTCCTAGAAATTGACCGATTGGCGGCTCATACTCGTTACCACCGGGGCGGCTCACGTAAATACAGGAGTCCGTATCGCAGTACAATATTCGTCGCCCGAGCCCTTCAAGATAACTGTATAATTTTAAGCGTGCCTGTGCCGTCGTGTATGCTGCAATCACGGCATTTGATGTCGGAGATGGTTGGATAGCATCGCAGTTGCTCACATAGTTTACATACATAATCTTGTGATTAACCAGTAGCATTACCGTCACCTCAATCTCCGAACTCGTTAGTAAATTCATTAGCTCCGCGCGCGTGAAAACGATAACAGTTTTCGTGAGGTTCTCTCGTTGACCAAACTTTCCCCAGAATGAATTAAGAGCCAATTTTGCGAGTGAACGTAAACTCGGATTTGGCTGCAAAGCATTTCGCTCGAGATATACACCCTCAGACTCCTTGTACAATGCTATAAAACGCTCTATTGCTTCCTCGTCATCGTTACACTCTGTTGGCGGTCCACTCGCCTCCTGTTTTATTTTTAGGAATGTATCGATGTACTCGACAAAATGACCGCCTCGTCCCGTTGTCGAGTCATACTGCGTAACAACGTATTGCCAAATTTCATAGATACACGTCACGTTATATCCGAGCGACACAGCTTTTCTCAGTTCGTCCACGACCCATGTGCCGTCAAACGCTCGCTCAGTCGTGTCATCGTGTGTACAAACCTCGGGTGTGTCCATATCTGTACAACACGTTCTACACAGGGGAACAGTAGTTTCCCATGCATGCGAACAGGCAGTACGGGGATATACAAATCGCGCGGTGCTACCACGGTACACTTCACGAGACCCTCGACGACACTCAGATCGTTTTCAAGTCCTACGAGTTCTCGACTCTCGTCGCCTGCGTACAATTTCGGGTGTCCAACGCGATATTTTCCATTCTTATACACCCATAGATAAAGCGAGCAAACATCCACATAGCGTATCTGCTCCCCATTCGCGACGTCGTACAAGCTTACAAAATTTTCCGTTCGACCGTCAAAGAATGCATCGCGTGGTTCGAGAGGCGCCTGCTTGACCATGGCGTGATTTTTCACGTATAATCTGTCTCGAGTAATCTGTCAAAATCGCATTCCCATATTTCGGTTAGAGTGTACCCTTTTGATCTGATTCGCCCGGAAATAAGAACGGTACGCTCGTATCGCTCATCCATTGTATCGCCGAATTTAGTTCGAGTATCTCTATTCACGCGATAACATCGCGGCAACTATGCCAAAAGCAGCCGTGAAATTGTAGAACGTGATGGACCCCCGCATCCGCGTAGTATCCGTCGACAGCCGGTAGGCCGGTCGGAGAGCGATACTCTCTCGTGCGTCCAGCATGCGCGACAACGCAGTTGCGCTCACGCTCGAGCCATACGACGGCCTTGCGCGATTGCTTATCGCCCCAGCGATACCCCCCGGTGGTAACACCGCAATGCGATCTTTCTGTAGAAAATTCTTTCGAAATACTCTCATACATGCTGATGCTATCGTGCATGCTTCTGTAAAGGGGCACACGCTCCCGCAACGTATAAGTAATTCTCGAAAAGCTAAACACGCTCGTCTCCAAACCGTAACATCTGTACGACAATATTGCACAAATTGCGTCGCAAAATCAAATTTATAGTCTACGCGACTTGATTCTTCCTCATACCATTTTAAAAAGCGCTCGCGATCCGCTGAGAACATGGTATCGGGTGAGTCAAAATGCAAAGCCGGCAGAGGACCTGAGTAATTCTGATATTCCGTTGTGTTGAATAAATAGGGAAATGTACCTTTTGCCACCTCATCAGCGAAACCAAAGGCCTTAGGTAAAGTGTTAAGAGCCATGGGTAAATAGTTTAGACTATCGAGAAAAACGACATCGCCAATTTTCATCGAGACAATCTTCGTACCATTCATAATCAGAGAGGGCGCTGTGTTTTTTGCACCTCAATTAAATACCGTAGAATAAATTGTGCGTCGAAACCTCTAGCATTATCGGCAATGCAGATAGTCTTTTTAAATTTTTGCGATAATGCCAATTTCACGAACTCCCCAACAGGATCATCGATAAACACGAATTCACGTTTACCACAGTTAGCACAATCGGTCTATATATCTGTGATATCCAGACATGCCATACATACGCATTGTGCAACACATAAATTCGGCTCGTGAATTCGTGTCGATTTATCATCATGCAATTGCTCGTGTTATTGCGTCTCAAAATCATAAATTAAAAATCTCGTGGAAGACTTGTCTTTTTTCTTCTCCTTTTGCGCCTCTGGTTTCTTAAGAGGTGCTATAAAACACGCATGCGTAGTCGGTCGCATTTGTTTGCATGTAATACAAAACGATATTCCACATACATGCATCTTTTTATCTGTGGTTTTAATCATACGCGAGAAACCTCCACAGATTTTCAATGCGTTACAGACGCTGTACCGTCTATATTTACGAGACGTGATACCCGCGGAGCCCTCACCCTTGTGACGAGCGAGGCAAAAAGCACCAAAGAACAAACGATTACAGTCTGCGCAGTACTCAGGCTGAAAGTCTCTATTGCCGTTGCAATAAGTGGATTTACATCGAGCACATTGATAGCTACATCGATGCTCGAATACTCGAATAGACTTGGAATTACATTGTGTGCAGAACCCGCGACTACCTAGCGCACCGGCGAGATTTAATATCGGCTGATAGTGATGAGAACGCTCGTAATAGAGAATAAAGCGTGTATGATTAATTTTACCTGTTGCAGTGAGTACGTATTTTCGCCCATCGTACAGAGCCGGAACGCGTTTTCCGAAGGTGAGAAATTCATGAACAACAATCGCTATACCCTCGTGAACCAAGTACTCCTGAAAGAGCTGAATTTCGCGCGCACCACACCTCCTAGACGGTGTCGTTACCCCTGCATTACGCGTGAGCTCTATCGCTGCTGTATATTGCGCACCTCGAAGCCCGTTCCGAATTTGACACCATCGTTTGTGTAGCTGGCCCGCACGTATTTGACCGCGTTCGGCATGCGCTCGGGCTGTAACAAGGGATCGTTGTAGACACAAATTATCGCGATAACTTATGCGTAAAATTGACTTTTTTTGCTATAGACTCGTGTGTAAGCCTAGTGCCCACACCAGCTCCTTCGACGCCTCGTACTATACATGTCGTCATTCTACATGTACCAGCGTCTATTCGAAATTCGCGCGCGCTCTGAGCTACACTATTAATTAGTCGCCATATATCGTCGGGAACGATGTCACGAGCTGGTCGAAATGATAACCATACAGGTCCTTGCGCGAATGACGGTACGCTCAGAGTCATACCCACATAATCATGTCCTTCGCACGATTCTGTAAGGCGTGTGAGAACATCTCGTACACCTCCCTCGACCATGTCAGATGTTCGATACCGTCCGGTGCCTGACGAAAATAAAAATCTGTCTCTCGACCCTCCATCCTAAAGCGTGGAAAATAGCGTCTCTGCTCATTGTCGATACCGAAACGATCACCAGGAGGCAAAATAACACCACCCCGTGCAGCAGTCCTTCCATCGCCAGTCTGTCCAGCTGCAAGCATAATTAAACCATTTATTAGAATTTTTATTTAATTTAATTTAAATTTTTGTTTGCCGCTAGCTATATACTATTGTTGCGATTTCCTTCCGATGTGGCTTGACCGATCTGTGAAGATATTGAAAAAGAATGAAGCCTCACTCGATACAAGAGGGAAAATAAACCAGACACAGAGATGTTGTATCGAGGAAGTGGTTTATTCTACCTTCCAAATATATTGTAGAAAATACAATCTAAATACAAAATGCGTGGACACTACAATTGAAAATTAATGCCAAAATAATTCAATTTAGAAAATCAGTCGAAATATCAATTTAGAAAAAAAGTACAAATTATAATTGAAATAAACAAATTGAATTATGAATATTAATGAGCAGCACACAATTAATAGAATTGTGTGCTGAGGGTCATTGAGCTTGAGCTTGATGAGGAGTGAGCGTACAGCAGTAAGTACTGCGTAGCATGATACGTTGTGAAAGAATAAGTGCGTAAGATGTTGCAAGTGATTCGCTGCACGCTCTCAGCAAATTGTAGAAGAGAGATTGCAGTGAATCAATGAGAGCACTTTCAATTAAAATTGCTTGAGTGCTATGATTGAATGTGAGACAGCTACGCAGTCAGCACTGCGTAGCACAATACAACATAGAATGAGGATGTATGGTTGAGTAAAAAGTATTCACTGTATTTTTCTAGCAGATTAACTGGGGAAAAATACAGTGAATATAAGGCACATGCTTAATTATATTAATTAAGCCGGCAAAGTAACATGAGGAGAACGTGGTACAGCATGTGCTGCAACGCACGCCACAAGTGAGACCAAGTGCTGATGTACCATTTTTCTCCTCACTGACAGTGAATTGTCACCGAATTATATCAGCGTACTCTTACCGTGAGCTATGAGTCCTGAAGAGCGAGAGGTTGAGCAAATCCGATGAATAATGTCCGTGAAAAAGGCCTGAGAGTCCTGTGGATGCGCGTGCTGTCCAGTGGATGTGTAGCGAAAAAGTGTCAGAATTCCAACATGGCTGCGAGTATGAAAGCGTCGTTGGGCGCTGAAGTCAGTTGAGCGAGATAGCCGGTGAGCGAAACCGAAGTCAAGCGAGAGAGACATCCTCTCGCTCGACGCGGCATGCCTACGAGGCACATCCTCGGCTTCGCGAAGCCCTGCTTCGGCTATCTTCGGCTCAACCGAACGATGTGTGCTAGAGCACCGCAACAGGTAGGCGCACGACGAATTTCGAGCGCCAGCTGATTCTCCAACAACTATGTATATAATTCGTGTAACGTAAGAATTACAAACTTATATTTGCTTCTAGTCCTCGAATCTGTCGACTGCACCCGAAAACCGCCGACGCATTTCGTAAACCAACTCGATTGTCGGCGGTCTCGGCACAGTGAATCGTGCAAAACGAAAAACGTTTGGGTCCGTCTCGTACCCTGTTTTTTCATTTTACTATTATTATCCGCGTAATTTTTTTATTTTTGTCAGCGTAGTTGTATTATTAAAAGCTTACCTGAATTTACCGGGTCCTCCTCCTCCTCCTCCTCCTCTTCTTCTTCTTCTTCTTCTTTTTCTTCTTCTTCCTCGTTGTCTGTATTGCTGTTGGTATCATCGTTTGAACTGTATTGTCGCGATGGGCCTGCGACGGCTTCATCTGGTTCTCTCGAGGGGCCTGCCATGAAAAGACCGTTTGTAGGTTTATAGCCGCAGAATGGCTGGGTAAAATTTATCCAACGATTCCCTGCGGAGCTGTCGCCATCGTTGTCCCTGCTATGATCATCTGAATCGGTTCTACCCTTCTCATCGAAATCATAGGTGTCGGATCCCATTTCTTCGTCTTCATACCGTCGAACTATATATAAAAATCTTATGAAATAAAAGAAATAAAATAAAAGTAATCAGCGCTGTATATTACTTACGTCTCTCATTGAGTATGGGTTGCAGAGCAGGCTCATTCAGCCAACCGCGTCGACGAATAAAACGCACCACCGAATCAATAATTATTTGATTATCAAACAATCCAATATTATACGCGTCAACTAAATCGCGCTGATGACATTCGCACAGCATACCGCGAATTTTACGAACAACCGCCTGTATCGGAAGTTCCTATAGGGTGATCCGTAAATTGCTTCTCCTCCACCGCGAACGCAACGACGGTCTACGCTTCAATATAAACTCTATCAATTTTCTTATCAATGAGCGTTTTACCACTCTGACCATGATTGTGCTGTAAGAGTAGTAGTAGTAGTAACCACAGTAAAGCAGACAATTAACTAGAGAATTTTCAAAGCGGCTCACTTTTATATATATTCCTTTAACAAGCTCTTTCTCTCTTTCTCTCTCACTCTCTCTCTCTGCATATACTGCAGCGATGTAATCAATACGACTAACCAAGAAGATGGCCGCACGCGATCACTCTACAAAAGCAAGACCTAGGGAAATATTTAGCGATGGTGATGTACTTAGTTATCGAGTTTCGCTGATGAAAGTCATATTGTTTTCATCTAATTCCAAGGCACTCGGCCATGAGGAAAATCATCAAATTTCGTCGACGAATATTATTCAGTTTTCATGACACATATTATCTGTATGTCGAGGTGTGCGTGTGCACATAAGTGTGCGAGAGTATGCAAGAGTTTTGGGATATATTTGCTGCTGCTGCTGTTACTAGGCTGTTGAGGAGAATGCGACAAATATCAAAGGATATTGGCTAGCAATTTTCAGTCGTATGATTTGCAGTATCAAAAGAAGAGGCGATGCAGCTATATGGTGGGGGAAATCTGTATAAAACGGAGTATGAACACCACCGACGATTCATTCAAAAAGTTACAGTCTACACGAAAGCAATAAAAATGGCAAATAACGGTGCTACGTCTCACGCGATATCGCCATATATAGCGAACCCCGTTATGTACGGTTTAAATAAATCATTTGGTAAAATAATCGTAGCCGGGCTCGAGTTGAACTCTACGTGTACTCTTACACCAGTGGTGAAAATATTGTCAAATACTTTTACCGGAATTACACTCAGTGCGGACGAGTGGCGAATGTTTAAAAGTGATTTTTCTCGCGTACAACAATATTTCGAAGCTCATGGGACTGATGCCGAGAAAATGTGTAATACCCGCATAGAGCACACAACGCATTACACACTTTTAACCTCGTGTTAACAGCACAAGGCTGTGGCATTTGGTAAAATAAGTGGTAGCGCTGATGAGAAATACGAGATTCAAGAGGAATCTGGAGAATCGAAACGGAAACGCTTCCGAAAATACTCTCCAAACATTGTTCTTCAGCGGCCTACATTTGATATGCTCGTCGAAATAAGTAGAAGAATTGATATTCATATGCAGGCTCTAGAGAGCAAAAGTGAAACGATTCAACGGTGTATGAACGAGGTAGTATCATATGTCCGTGAAAAGATAGTTGTCAGTGAAATGCCTCGTGCAGCAGCGTATGAGATCATCGGTTCCAAGAAATTCTTTGAAGAAGCGCTCGAGCACATCGCGATCTTGCTAACGCCGGAGGATACGGAGTTTATGAAATATATTTTGTCCGAAATAATTGTGCTGTTTCGTGGTCATATCGCTGATCATGCATCGGGTGTTGCGTTGCGAACGCAATAATTCTCCGTATGTGCAGCTATTTGTGATAAGGCACTGTTGTAAATAATTGTATATAGTGTACATTTCGCTCGAAATATTATAAAGTATACACCGAGGTCAGTCACGGTGAGAGAGAGAGAGAGAGAGTCCTTAAACCGAAGCATCAGCAAAGGTCTGCGATAGAAAGAAGACGGAGCGCTCGTCTCTGTTTCATTAACACAGCAAATCATGGAATACGTGCCAATGTCGATTAGCAGCAAAGCAGCAGAGCTTGGTAAGTAAAAAATATAAAATAATTTTCAAATTGTAATTTTAAATCATGTAATATTTATTTTTAATTATAAAAAATAATGTCTTGCAGAGCGAGCAGCCCCTGCATATGAGCCGACACCGAGGGTTCGTTATTCGTATTATGGAGAGCGAGAGGAAGATACATATACTGTACAGATAGAGCTAACTTCAGGAAAGAAAAGTGCCACCCGACATCCTCACCCACAATTGTCGTCGGTGGCAGAGGATCATCAACGCTGCCAACTTTGTATAATGAGGCGTGGCATAACAGGTAAGACAATATCGATTATTCTGTACACGATGTTTTTTATGGATCAGTGCGTTTAATTAAATAGTTGTTTCATTATTTTTTCAGAAGTACACTATGATGACAACGCCTACAGCGAAAAATAATTTTAAAGCGCTATTACGAGTGATAATACAAATTAATTCCGTATAGCGATAAAAATAAAATTAACGGTGTAGGAATCTCCGAGAGTGGATTACCGTGTTTGCAGGGCTGTTGCATACGACGGTAAATGTGTAAAGTGCTTTACATAAAATATTGATTAATTTAAAAATATCTGATCTTACTGTGTCTCTTATTTTTATAGCATCATAATTAGAGAATTATAATTGAAGTCTTTCTCTCTCTCTCTCTCTCTCTCTCTCTCTCTCTCTCTGTGAGGGATCATATTCTATATTTTTTACTGCAGAGCAAGCGCTTTGCGCGGCGCATAGCGCCGGGCTATGCATGCTCGAAAACCGCTTTCGTTGCATTCAAAGTGATGGATACCTAGTTATGATTCATAGGAGGGTGTTATCTTTATGCCCGTGATACTCTCTAGCAGCATCTCGAGCATTTAGTCTGTCTTTGACATCCTACTTGCAAACAATAAAAAGCAATATGTATCCACGATACGGCAAGGAGATTTTAAGCGACGCGTTTTGGTGCCGATTAATGTTTGTCGAGAGTGTGATGAGCGTGTTCCTGTGTACACAGGAAATGTGCGATGCAAACGACGATCTAGAAGAGCTCCTACGTAGCGTGTATTTAGTGGAACGTCGTGGAAGACCCATTGAACTTGGGGAGCTGTATATCGGCATGTCCTGTATTGTGCCTGGTTTCAATAGCGTTGTCCGCGGCGAAGTGATTGACCCGGACTTTGATGGGCACTGCGAGGTGTTGCTAGTCGATTTCAGCGACACTATTTACATCAACTGGTCTCACCTATTTCATCCGGTGTTAATGTTTTTCTGCGTGACCTCTGCCTTTGTTCAGGCTTTTGCGTGCCTGGTTGGTCCTTCTGATGTATCACTTTGTCTCATTTGAGACGCACTTTTCTTTATCAAGAATTATACACGTTGTCCTTTGTAAAATTTTACACTTTGTTCGTTCCGCAAAATTTTATACTGTTCGTTGTTAAAAATTTTACACTTTGTTCGTTTCGCAAAATTGTATACAGTTCGTTGTTAAAAATTTTACACTTTGTTCGTTTCGCAAAATTTTATACTGTTCGTTGTTAAAAAATTTACACTTTGTTCGTTTCGCAAAATTTTATACTGTTCGTTGTTAAAAATTTTACACTTTGTCCGTTCCGCAAAATTTTATACTGTTCGTTGTTAAAAAATTTTACACTTTGTTCGTTTCGCAAAATTTTTATACTGTTCGTTTCTACGTACGTTGCACGCGCCCGTCACGCGTCGATGCTTCAATTTTTCTCACGCAATTTTACGCGTCCGTTAGTACACGTTTGCCTTCACTCGGATTTTACAAATATCCCACTTCTGATTGTTATGAATTTTCTATGAGAGAACCCAGCGTTCCGATCTGGTGTTCCGTTGTCAGGCGTCTTGCCGGTCGGAGGCGGGAAAATTACCGCTCGTAGACCGCGTGTCGTCGATGTTTGCAGAATTGTCGAGAGAATGGATACGATGCAATTGTACTATTGGTTTACGAGAATAATGTCCGTTTATTTAGTAATGAATAATCAAGGGATATATGAAAAATATTAGCAATAATAATGTAACCGGATGAAGTACATAAACAAGATAACTGAATAATGGTTGAGGATAATCAATCGTTCACTACGGCCTCTCCGGCCCGCGTCGCGTGGTTCGTTGTATGCGTTCTCGTGGTGTTGGCCGTTGCGCCTTTTGTTCCGTTTTTAGAGAGTACGTCGTGACCACGTCCGTCTTTGACTGAAGCCACGCTTCTACTGTCGTTGCCGGGCGGTTGCCCGAGGGTACGCGGGCTCGCGCCTGCGCCTTGCGTGCGCTTGGCTCAGCTCGCGTCGTGTTGCGTAGTACACGCGGTCTACGCTGACCGAAACCCGAAATGGCGGTTTATAACAGCTCGGCCATCCTAAATTTCCTCGTCCTCGAGCAAACTCGTGTGTTAATCCTGGAGGTTGACCAGAAGCCTGCGCTCTCGAAGCGGGTTCTCCTTCTTTCCTAGGAACGCCATCTTTCCGTTCGGCTATCCTGTTACTTTTGTAGCCTAAACTCATGGCCGGTTGGCCATGTGTCGCCGGTTCTCCCGTCGTCTTGCCTGGATCAAACGTCCGTCTGTTGAATTGCGGCTTTCGTGCATCTTTTAGTTGTTGTCGATTTCTGAGTTCTTTACTAATCTCGTTATTTCTCGTTCTGATTTCTTCTTCGTTTCTATTGCCGTCGTTTTGTTTTCTTCTCACGCTCCAATTTTCGTTCAATTTCTCTTCGTTCTTCTTTCTTCCTGTAGTGGACTCTTCGTCATCATTTTCTCCGTTTTCCACTCCTCGTTCCGTATCGTCTTTTTCGTTCTTCGTTTTGCTTCCTATTTCGTTTTCGTCGTTCTTCGTTTTGCGTTCCGTATCGTTGTCTTCGTTCTTCGTGTTTCGTTCCATTTCGTTTTCTTCGTTCTTCGTTTTTCGTGCTATTTCGTTTTCGTTGTTCTTCGTTTTCCGTTTTCTATCGTTTTCTTCGTTCTTCGTTTCGTTTCGTTTTTTTCGTTCTTCGTGCTATTTCGTTTTCGTTGTTCTTCGTTTTCCGTTCTCTATCGTTTTATTCATATTCCTTCGTTGCATCTTCGTTTTCTTCTTCGTTTTCCTTTGCTGCATTATCGTCGTTTTCTTCGTTTGCCATCGTTGCATCATCGTTGTCTTCTTTCTTTGTTTTTCGTTCCATAATGCTTTCGTCGTATTCCTTCGTTTGCTATCGTTGCATGCTCGTCGTTTTCTTCATTTGCCATTGTGGCGTCATCGTTGCTTTCTTCATTTGCCATCGTGGCATCATCGTTGTTTTGTTCGTTTGCCATCGTTGCATCATCGTTGTTTACTTCGTTTGCCATCGTTGCGTCATCGTCGTTTTCTTCGTTTGCCATCGTGGCATCCTAGTCGTTTTCTTCGTTTGCCATCGTGGCGTCATCGTTGTTTTCTTCGTTTGCCATCGTGGCATCATCGTTGTTTTCTTCGTTTGCCATCGTGGCATCATCGTCGTTTTCTTCGTTTGCCATCGTGGCATCCTCGTCGTTTTCTTCGTTTCCCATCGTGGCGTCATCGTTGTTTTCTTCGTTTGCCATCGTGGCATCCTAGTCGTCGAATCTTTCTCGTCACACGAAGCGTGCGGTGTTGGCTCCGGCTCGGGGGCTTCGGTTCTGAACAATTCGCGTTTTTCGATCGTGTGAAAAGTTAGCGAACTTTCGTCACTCTTCGTGTAGCCGACCCATGGCTTTTCCGTATACGTCCGACCTATTATCACGTCATGGCGTTGAGCGTCGTCCTGCACGATGCACAGCGGTAATTTGGGTACCAGCACTCCGTCCACCACTGCGTCTGCGCTTACCAATCCTTTTGAGACCTGCACAGCTGATGCGGATCCCCACCCTTGCAGCCTCATGATGGCCGGTGTGTACGGCAGTCTCTCCTCTATGACGCACGACGCTTTTATTGTACAGACCGCACTGCCCGTGTCTATTAACGCTTTTATGGGCCGACCGTTCACTGTCACCGATTTCACGTACTTATTGTTGTCATCGAGAGCCTCTGTGTTCAATGTGTGGATGATTACCGGCTCCTTTGTCATGTTGGATCGGCAGTCCTTTTCCATGTGCCCGGTTTTGTCGCACCGCCTGCATCGAATCGACTTCCTTGGCTCGGGACAGTCCCTCGACAAATGCCCGTACCGGTTGCAATTGAAGCACTTATAATGCCCCTCTGCATTTTGGTTTGGCAGTTTCTTCTTTTCGTGTCGCTTCTCCGTGCGTTCTTCTTTTTTCTCGGCTGGTCCTTCCTTCGCCACGCTTATTGTGGTTCGCGGTGGTTTTTCTTGCGACTGTTTGCTACTTTTCTCCTCGCGCGTCGCGTATACCTTGCGTACATTAGCATTTTCCATCAGGGCCCGACAAACGTCACCGGTCGTCCTGTGATAGGCTGCAGCGATGCCCATGCTATCTTCATGGTGTTTTAATCCCTCTAACAACTCTTTTTTCGTCTCTTGCACGGACAATTTCAAACCGTCGCACAGTCGAACTTTAGCGTGGAAGTAACTTTGAACTGACTCCGTGGCTGTTTTTACGCGACTTGTCATTTTCTTCCATTTTTCTCCGTAAGTTTCCGATGTGGAAAAGTTCTCAATAAATTTCTCCTTAAACACGCTCCAAGCGTAAACTTTTTTCGCCCCATAGTAGAGCCACTCCTTAGCCGCACCGGTTAGTTACATTCTCGCGACTTCCAGCAGGTAGTTCGGCGGCCATTTTTGTATTTTGGCCATTCGTTCGAGGTTATGTATCCACTCCTTTGGTGGGATCGTTCCCTGTTTTCCCGTGAACGTTTCCAGGTTTTTGGCCAATTCCGGCACCATATGGTATGTGTGCCCTCTCGTTAACCTGTCGTTCCGCTGCCAGTCGTGTTCCTCTTCGCTAGTATGGCTTTGGTGTCGGTGCCGCGTGTAGTGTGGTTCGTTGCTCTCGTCGCTCCACTCGTTTGTCTCGCTGTCACTTTCGCTGGTGTCACTAGCACGCGGTTTACGTCGTTCATCGCGTCGCTCGCGTTTTTCGCGTTTCTTTACGTTATTGTCTTTTGCGTGCAGTTTCCTCCGATTGTCGCGCCGCTCGTATTTTTCGCGATGACTGTTCGCACTATTCTTCATGTGTCGCTTTCGCCGGTAGTCACGCCGCTCGTGTTGTCGCGATCGCTTCCCTCGCTGTCGCTTGCGTATAGTACTCGCCGATCGTCGCACCGCTCGCGTTTTTCTGGTCGTTCGGTGCCATAATAGAAACCTAATTTTTCAAGCTTATCTAGCAACCGCTGAACTTCGTGTGACGTGTCGCCCGTAATCGGTTCGTACTGTCGTTCGCGGTCACGGTGTCGCGTTTCTTTATCGTGCTTATGTCTCTCGCGCCTATCGTCATCGTTCTTCCCACGCGTTCGGCTAAACCCGTCGTTTCGCGTGTTTCGAATTGTCACTGTTGGGTTCGTAATTGTCTTCTCCCAACGGTCGCGCACTGAGACATTTGTAACCGCATCCGCATGCCCCCAACTATCACGCGCACCGCGATTTTGGTATTGAGGCGCATCACGTTGGTTTATAATGTCTATTGAAGTGGTGGCAGACGGGACCTCCCAAGGCTCGCCTACCTCGGTGGCGTCTAGCGGGAGTTGCTTGCGTACGGCACCCCTTCCTACGAGTACCGAAGCCTCGCCGCTAGCGGCCCCGCCACCCCCCTTCACTTTATCGATTTTCTGCTACGTAGCGCTCCCCTCTCTCGACCGTTGTCCCGCGCTGATGGCTCGTTGAAAGTCGGGCCTTCTCGGAGAGTCACGTCGTTATCGATTTCCATCTCGTCTTCCGTCGTTTCTCCCGTAGGCGGCGTTAGGAACATTTCCATGTGTTCGCGCTGGAATTGGTTGAACTTCTCAGCATTTGCAATTGTGCGAACGCGTCGCTCGTCCTCTCACTCGCACATTGGAAAGAAACTCGCGCGTGCCGTTCGCGCGCGTTTCGGCACGTGTCGAGGTCGTTAATGTTTTTCTGCGTGACCTCTGCCTTTGTTCAGGCTTTTGCGTGCCTGGTTTGTCCTTCCGATGTATCACTTTGTCTCATTTGAGACGCACTTTTCTTTATCAAGAATTATACACGTTGTTTTTTGTAAAATTTTACACTTTGTTCGTTTCGCAAAATTTTATACTGTTCGTAGTTAAAAATTTTACACTTTGTTCGTTTCGCAAAATTGTATACTCTTCGTTGTTAAAAATTTTACACTTTGTTCGTTTCGCAAAATTTTATACTGTTCGTTGTTAAAAATTTTACACTTTGTTCGTTTCGCAAAATTTTATACTGTTCGTTGTTAAAAAATTTTACCCTTTGTACGTTTCGCAAAATTTTTATACTGTTCGTTGTTAAAAATTTTACACTTTGTTCGTTTCGCAAAATTTTATACTGTTCGTTGTTAAAAATTTTACACTTTGTTCGTTTTGCAAAATTTTATACTGTTCGTTGTTAAAAAATTTTACACTTTGTTCGTTTCGCAAAATTGTTATACTGTTCGTTTCTACGTACGTTGCACGCGCCCGTCACGCGTCGATACTTCAATTTTTCTCACGCAATTTTACGCGTCCGTTAGTACACGTTTGCCTTCTCTCGGATTTTACAAATATCCCACTTCTGATAGTTATAAATTTTCTATGAGAGAACCCAGCGTTCCGATCTGGTGTTCTGTCGTCAGGCGTCTTGCCGGTCGGAGGCGGGAAACTTACCGCTCGTAAACCGCGTGTCGTCGATGTTTGCAGAATTGTCGAGAGAATGGATACGATGCAATTGTACTATTGGTTTACGAGAATAATGTCCGTTTATTTGGTAATGAATAATCAAGGGATATATGAAAAATATTAGCAATAATGATGTAACCGGATGAAGTACATAAACAAGATAACTGAATAATGGTTGAGGATAATCAATCGTTCACTACGGCCTCTCCGGCCCGCGTCGCGTGGTTCGTTGTATGCGTTCTCGTGGTGTTGGCCGTTGCGCCTTTTGTTCCGTTTTTAGAGAGTACGTCGTGACCACGTCCGTCTTTGACTGAAGCCACGCTTCTACTGTCGTTGCCGGGCGGTTGCCCGAGGGTACGCGGGCTCGCGCCTGCGCCTTGCGTGCGCTTGGCTCAGCTCGCGTCGTGTTGCGTAGTACACGCGGTCTACGCTGACCGAAACCCGAAATGGCGGTTTATAACAGCTCGGCCATCCTAAATTTCCTCGTCCTCGAGCAAACTCGTGTGTTAATCCTGGAGGTTGACCAGAAGCCTGCGCTCTCGAAGCGGGTTCTCCTTCTTTCCTAGGAACGCCATCTTTCCGTTCGGCTATCCTGTTACTTTTGTAGCCTAAACTCATGGCCGGTTGGCCATGTGTCGCCGGTTCTCCCGTCGTCTTGCCTGGATCAAACGTCCGTCTGTTGAATTGCGGCTTTCGTGCATCTTTTAGTTGTTGTCGATTTCTGAGTTCTTTACTAATCTCGTTATTTCTCGTTCTGATTTCTTCTTCGTTTCTATTGCCGTCGTTTTGTTTTCTTCTCACGCTCCAATTTTCGTTCAATTTCTCTTCGTTCTTCTTTCTTCCTGTAGTGGACTCTTCGTCATCATTTTCTCCGTTTTCCACTCCTCGTTCCGTATCGTCTTTTTCGTTCTTCGTTTTGCTTCCTATTTCGTTTTCGTCGTTCTTCGTTTTGCGTTCCGTATCGTTGTCTTCGTTCTTCGTGTTTCGTTCCATTTCGTTTTCTTCGTTCTTCGTTTTTCGTGCTATTTCGTTTTCGTTGTTCTTCGTTTTCCGTTTTCTATCGTTTTCTTCGTTCTTCGTTTCGTTTCGTTTTTTTCGTTCTTCGTGCTATTTCGTTTTCGTTGTTCTTCGTTTTCCGTTCTCTATCGTTTTATTCATATTCCTTCGTTGCATCTTCGTTTTCTTCTTCGTTTTCCTTTGCTGCATTATCGTCGTTTTCTTCGTTTGCCATCGTTGCATCATCGTTGTCTTCTTTCTTTGTTTTTCGTTCCATAATGCTTTCGTCGTATTCCTTCGTTTGCTATCGTTGCATGCTCGTCGTTTTCTTCATTTGCCATTGTGGCGTCATCGTTGCTTTCTTCATTTGCCATCGTGGCATCATCGTTGTTTTGTTCGTTTGCCATCGTTGCATCATCGTTGTTTACTTCGTTTGCCATCGTTGCGTCATCGTCGTTTTCTTCGTTTGCCATCGTGGCATCCTAGTCGTTTTCTTCGTTTGCCATCGTGGCGTCATCGTTGTTTTCTTCGTTTGCCATCGTGGCATCATCGTTGTTTTCTTCGTTTGCCATCGTGGCATCATCGTCGTTTTCTTCGTTTGCCATCGTGGCATCCTCGTCGTTTTCTTCGTTTCCCATCGTGGCGTCATCGTTGTTTTCTTCGTTTGCCATCGTGGCATCCTAGTCGTCGAATCTTTCTCGTCACACGAAGCGTGCGGTGTTGGCTCCGGCTCGGGGGCTTCGGTTCTGAACAATTCGCGTTTTTCGATCGTGTGAAAAGTTAGCGAACTTTCGTCACTCTTCGTGTAGCCGACCCATGGCTTTTCCGTATACGTCCGACCTATTATCACGTCATGGCGTTGAGCGTCGTCCTGCACGATGCACAGCGGTAATTTGGGTACCAGCACTCCGTCCACCACTGCGTCTGCGCTTACCAATCCTTTTGAGACCTGCACAGCTGATGCGGATCCCCACCCTTGCAGCCTCATGATGGCCGGTGTGTACGGCAGTCTCTCCTCTATGACGCACGACGCTTTTATTGTACAGACCGCACTGCCCGTGTCTATTAACGCTTTTATGGGCCGACCGTTCACTGTCACCGATTTCACGTACTTATTGTTGTCATCGAGAGCCTCTGTGTTCAATGTGTGGATGATTACCGGCTCCTTTGTCATGTTGGATCGGCAGTCCTTTTCCATGTGCCCGGTTTTGTCGCACCGCCTGCATCGAATCGACTTCCTTGGCTCGGGACAGTCCCTCGACAAATGCCCGTACCGGTTGCAATTGAAGCACTTATAATGCCCCTCTGCATTTTGGTTTGGCAGTTTCTTCTTTTCGTGTCGCTTCTCCGTGCGTTCTTCTTTTTTCTCGGCTGGTCCTTCCTTCGCCACGCTTATTGTGGTTCGCGGTGGTTTTTCTTGCGACTGTTTGCTACTTTTCTCCTCGCGCGTCGCGTATACCTTGCGTACATTAGCATTTTCCATCAGGGCCCGACAAACGTCACCGGTCGTCCTGTGATAGGCTGCAGCGATGCCCATGCTATCTTCATGGTGTTTTAATCCCTCTAACAACTCTTTTTTCGTCTCTTGCACGGACAATTTCAAACCGTCGCACAGTCGAACTTTAGCGTGGAAGTAACTTTGAACTGACTCCGTGGCTGTTTTTACGCGACTTGTCATTTTCTTCCATTTTTCTCCGTAAGTTTCCGATGTGGAAAAGTTCTCAATAAATTTCTCCTTAAACACGCTCCAAGCGTAAACTTTTTTCGCCCCATAGTAGAGCCACTCCTTAGCCGCACCGGTTAGTTACATTCTCGCGACTTCCAGCAGGTAGTTCGGCGGCCATTTTTGTATTTTGGCCATTCGTTCGAGGTTATGTATCCACTCCTTTGGTGGGATCGTTCCCTGTTTTCCCGTGAACGTTTCCAGGTTTTTGGCCAATTCCGGCACCATATGGTATGTGTGCCCTCTCGTTAACCTGTCGTTCCGCTGCCAGTCGTGTTCCTCTTCGCTAGTATGGCTTTGGTGTCGGTGCCGCGTGTAGTGTGGTTCGTTGCTCTCGTCGCTCCACTCGTTTGTCTCGCTGTCACTTTCGCTGGTGTCACTAGCACGCGGTTTACGTCGTTCATCGCGTCGCTCGCGTTTTTCGCGTTTCTTTACGTTATTGTCTTTTGCGTGCAGTTTCCTCCGATTGTCGCGCCGCTCGTATTTTTCGCGATGACTGTTCGCACTATTCTTCATGTGTCGCTTTCGCCGGTAGTCACGCCGCTCGTGTTGTCGCGATCGCTTCCCTCGCTGTCGCTTGCGTATAGTACTCGCCGATCGTCGCACCGCTCGCGTTTTTCTGGTCGTTCGGTGCCATAATAGAAACCTAATTTTTCAAGCTTATCTAGCAACCGCTGAACTTCGTGTGACGTGTCGCCCGTAATCGGTTCGTACTGTCGTTCGCGGTCACGGTGTCGCGTTTCTTTATCGTGCTTATGTCTCTCGCGCCTATCGTCATCGTTCTTCCCACGCGTTCGGCTAAACCCGTCGTTTCGCGTGTTTCGAATTGTCACTGTTGGGTTCGTAATTGTCTTCTCCCAACGGTCGCGCACTGAGACATTTGTAACCGCATCCGCATGCCCCCAACTATCACGCGCACCGCGATTTTGGTATTGAGGCGCATCACGTTGGTTTATAATGTCTATTGAAGTGGTGGCAGACGGGACCTCCCAAGGCTCGCCTACCTCGGTGGCGTCTAGCGGGAGTTGCTTGCGTACGGCACCCCTTCCTACGAGTACCGAAGCCTCGCCGCTAGCGGCCCCGCCACCCCCCTTCACTTTATCGATTTTCTGCTACGTAGCGCTCCCCTCTCTCGACCGTTGTCCCGCGCTGATGGCTCGTTGAAAGTCGGGCCTTCTCGGAGAGTCACGTCGTTATCGATTTCCATCTCGTCTTCCGTCGTTTCTCCCGTAGGCGGCGTTAGGAACATTTCCATGTGTTCGCGCTGGAATTGGTTGAACTTCTCAGCATTTGCAATTGTGCGAACGCGTCGCTCGTCCTCTCACTCGCACATTGGAAAGAAACTCGCGCGTGCCGTTCGCGCGCGTTTCGGCACGTGTCGAGGTCGTTAATGTTTTTCTGCGTGACCTCTGCCTTTGTTCAGGCTTTTGCGTGCCTGGTTTGTCCTTCCGATGTATCACTTTGTCTCATTTGAGACGCACTTTTCTTTATCAAGAATTATACACGTTGTTTTTTGTAAAATTTTACACTTTGTTCGTTTCGCAAAATTTTATACTGTTCGTAGTTAAAAATTTTACACTTTGTTCGTTTCGCAAAATTGTATACTCTTCGTTGTTAAAAATTTTACACTTTGTTCGTTTCGCAAAATTTTATACTGTTCGTTGTTAAAAATTTTACACTTTGTTCGTTTCGCAAAATTTTATACTGTTCGTTGTTAAAAAATTTTACCCTTTGTACGTTTCGCAAAATTTTTATACTGTTCGTTGTTAAAAATTTTACACTTTGTTCGTTTCGCAAAATTTTATACTGTTCGTTGTTAAAAATTTTACACTTTGTTCGTTTTGCAAAATTTTATACTGTTCGTTGTTAAAAAATTTTACACTTTGTTCGTTTCGCAAAATTGTTATACTGTTCGTTTCTACGTACGTTGCACGCGCCCGTCACGCGTCGATACTTCAATTTTTCTCACGCAATTTTACGCGTCCGTTAGTACACGTTTGCCTTCTCTCGGATTTTACAAATATCCCACTTCTGATAGTTATAAATTTTCTATGAGAGAACCCAGCGTTCCGATCTGGTGTTCTGTCGTCAGGCGTCTTGCCGGTCGGAGGCGGGAAACTTACCGCTCGTAAACCGCGTGTCGTCGATGTTTGCAGAATTGTCGAGAGAATGGATACGATGCAATTGTACTATTGGTTTACGAGAATAATGTCCGTTTATTTAGTAATGAATAATCAAGGGATATATGAAAAATATTAGCAATAATGATGTAACCGGATGAAGTACATAAACAAGATAACTGAATAATGGTTGAGGATAATCAATCGTTCACTACGGCCTCTCCGGCTCGCGTCGCGTGGTTCGTTGTATGCGTTCTCGTGGTGTTGGCCGTTGCGCCTTTTGTTCCGTTTTTAGAGAGTACGTCGTGACCACGTCCGTCTTTGACGGAAGCCACGCTTCTACTGTCATTGCCGGGCGGTTGCCCGAGGGTGCGCGGGCTCGCGCCTGCGCCTTGCGTGCGCTTGGCACAGCTCGCGTCGTGTTGCGTAGTACACGCGGTCTACGCTGACCGAAACCCGAAAAGGCGGTTTATAACAAGATCAAGGAATGGGGCGGTAAAGGTGTCATTATAAGGGGAACGCGATTCGAGCGCGGTATACCCTCACCTAGTTGCGCGGTCGCTTGTGTTGTATCGCCTAGCCGAATCAGTGCGCGATATATTGTTGTATTTACATATAACCACCGTTCTCCATGCCTAAACGCTATTCTGCGGGTCAAGGGAAACGAACGCATGTATGGTTAAGGTAAGATACACGGTAGTCCTTATAATTAACCTAGCAGTTTATTCCTTCCTTTCTTCTATTACGCTTGACAACGAAAATTTCGACGCTCAGGAGCCCTATAAAAACCGCAGAAAACGCCCTGACACAGTGTGTGCGCGACGAAGAGCACAGAAGCAGTTCGCCGAAGAGTACAGAGTACGGAGCGTACTGAGTGGATAGTACAGACTACGGAGAGTCCAGAGTAGTATGTGTACACCTTTGCTCCATCCCACTCCTATCCCCACTCCTTCCCCCACCACGCGGCTACCCCCACCACCCCACTTTTCCGCCGCGCTACCCACTCTGCTTGACCAGTGTCGGTAACATGGAGATGGTAAAGTGAGGTGGTGTGGGTACCTTGGTGAACAAGAAAGAGTAGAGATAAGAGTAGGATAGAGCAAAGGTGTACACATACTTGGAATAAAATTTTCAACTCACCCTTGTGTTGGCGGCATCTGCGACGACTCTCCAGGGTGACGGGCACAATATTCAGTCCAGGACACACACACATATGCATTCTCTCTCTCTCTCTCTCTCTCTCTCTCTCTCTCTCTCTCTCTCTCTCTCACTCACTCACTTACTCACTCACTCAGTCACGCACGCACACGCTCACCCACGCATCAAAAGCCGCAGCTACGCGCTCTGGTAATACGAATTACCCGCACCCATGGAGCGTGGGCATCGGCAGGGGTAGGCATACGTACCCCGATCAGCGTATCGTTACCGCGCGTTACATCGATCCGATCTAGATATCCGTCCTCGTCAATTAAATGATCGAGGCCGAATATCGTACACTTCACGAGCAACACAGGTAACTCGCTAATCAGTGGCTCGGGGTGATATAGTTGCTGCCAATCGACGTATACCGATTCATCGATATCGACAAGCAGCACCTCGCAGCACCCGTCATCGTCCATGTTTACGATCTCACTGCGCAGAGCCCTTTGATGCCGCACAACGACACATGAGGCTCCCACACACAACTCCTCAAATTTAAAAGCACTCCTGTCCACAAATCCGTCAATATATAACCGCTCCAAATCGTCCTCTAACCTTAGCCACGCAGCGAACATTAATTCAGTGCGCAGGAATATCGCGTTATCCCACGCACCGCAAACCACCCGAAACACAAAAGCCGCGGCTAGCGCGAAGTTGTCGTATCGCGGATACATTTTTTCTATTTAAACTCGCGACGTGCACTGCTAAAGACAGACTGAATGCTCCGGATGAGGCTGGCGGTGACCACAGTGTTTGAAGATAACAAACCCCTCCTCTGAGTCATACCTAGGTGTGCAGCGCTTTGAATGCAATGTCAGCAGTTTTGCACGTGTGTACCGCTTTGCGCTGTGCTTCTCGTGAAGCGAATGCTCTGCAGTAAAAGACGCGGAATATGATACAGTGCCGCGAGAGACCTCGATTATATTATATTATTATTTATATATAACTATAAAAGAAGAGACACAGTAAACCGATGTATTTGTTTTTAATTAATCAATATTTTATTTAAATCACTTTACAGATATTTACCGCCGTATGCAACATCCCTGCAAACACGGTAATCTTCGCTCGGAGACTCCTCTGCCGTTAAATTTATTTTTATCACTGTCTGATCGTCGAGAGGCAAAAGCATTGTAATATTCACGCACTAATCTGTCGTTTTTCGTTACATTATCGCTAAAGAGATTATTAAATCGCGACATGGTGAAGCCGCACGACATAAGGTGTAGGAATACGATGCAAAATTGTCCACACACATCCGACGTATTACTCTGTAGCTGCTTGAGGCCGTACCGATAGAACTTGCAGTTTCTTCGTAGTCGGGCGAGATGTTGAGGTATGACCGGTGGTAGCCCGTAGCTATCAAAGTACATTCCTTTTCCATGATGGTTAACGTACATGGCGATCCAATGCTCTCCAGGTCCGTCGTGGTTATCCGTGTTAACTACGAGTCCGGCTGGTAACGACCATACACGAGGAATTCTGTCAGCCGGGTATACGCGAACGGTTGAAAGTGGTAGATACTGCAGACTCTCGTAGATTTGTCTAGTGTTCATGCTGAACACATAGTCAATGATTAAATGATGACCGATACGCTTTGAAAGACGTATATATGCAAAATTTATTTCACAGCGTCGTCGATCGTGTCACGACCACATGATGAAGATTTCTCCTCTTTTTTATTCTCTTCCTCTTCGTCTGCTGACCAAACATCCATGTATGATTCTCCTTTAAATAGATGCTCGCGAAGCCAATTTTTTATTTGGAAAGCCTGGCGCATTGCACAATGCGAAGACGCTGTATCGTTTATCATAGCGTGTCTGAAGCATTTTCGCAAAGATTTCGGCATAAATGTGTACGATGGGGCGCCCTCCTCATCCTCCAGGTTGGAAATTTCACGACTCGTGATATCGCAAAGAAGTATAGCCTTCTCGTGACCGCGCGTATAGATGCGTCTTCATTTTCGCGAAATTTCACGCAAGTTAGCGTATACCTGTTTACAGCTCACATCGCCCTCGTACCACTCCATACCGTGAAAATATTTCGAGAGAAAATTATTCTGGCTTCTCGATTGCTGTGGTAATTCGGCAAAGTGACACGGCGGTGCAACGATCCAATGAGCAGAGTACGGTCTATCCACTGCTACCACAGCAATTTCTTTCGGAATAAATTCCGAGTCTTTACCACGCATTCCCTGTATATCCACGACGATATCCATTTTCACGTCTAATCCGTACAGATGACCGAGTTCGACTGATTAGTTACTCGCGGACACGCTTCTACGTGTCTTAACACGAAATAATTTTATGCCGACATCAACACATTTTTCGCTTATCCGGTAAAATCCACCATTACCTGCCGAGAGGCATCAATTTCAAGGACATTATCATATTCCGCGTAGACTACACAATTTATCGTTGAAGCAAGCGCATCCTCAAATCGTACCTCTATTCTCACACTACCGTGCTTTATTAAATTCCAATGTGTATTGCTGTTCGCCGAAAGATCGGGTGTCAAATCAAAAGCAAACAGACAGTATCCATCGCGATAATTATCGCGATCGATCGAATTACCATCGTTCAAGAAATGTATTCCAGTTCCCGAAAACAACGTTTGAAAAGCATCCACATATAGATGATTTTTCGTGAAATCAGGTTGTAACGGTTTCGAAGGTATTTGAGCACCATCTACATACAACGAGAGATAATTTATCTTGTAATTTTGGAAATTGAACGGATTCACACTGAAGTCACCGTTAAACGCTTTGTTATCGACAAAACCGATAATTATACGCTTCGGCAACTGACCTAACACGATATTATCGATAGTCTCTCCATGAACACCCGAGTGTATTGAAACGGCTTTTACCTCGACTCTCGTAAGAGGATATTTAGCCGTAGATTTTGCCAGAGTTCTAGCATGTGAGAGCAGCACACCAGGAGCTATTTTTGTTCTACGAACGAGAAGCGATGCCTCGAGAATCTTTAAGCCACATTGACCATTCTTTGTATCCCCCACAAGACAAAATGAATCTCTAGACCGAACCAGCCGTAGGCGCATCTCGACACCGTTTAATAGGAACCGCTCCTGATTGAATATATCGCAATGCAGATGACCGAGCAAGTCTACAGTTTTTTCGACATTTAAAAATTGTTTTCTCTTCACAAGCCCCGTATTTTCCGATGTTATATCATCCATTTTTCCAGGTGTATCGTCGTACCAGAGAACGCTCGTGAGATGCGAATTTTTTGCTGCTGGACCGTAATTCAAAAGTGTTTCTATGTACGCTCGATAAGCGTAGGCGTTATTTGGAGGTGAAACTAATTTTTGATTCAGGTATACATCCACCTGATTAAACATAGAATGCAAGAGATTGTTTACAGGGCCGGCACTTACTTTCGACGATGTGCCCACGGCAATTTCCGTAATGGTAGGAGATGTTATTTTCACTCTCAGACTAAGCATAGTATGCGCGAGATCGATATACTCATCACCCTGTCCGGGAATAACAAATTCAATCGGTGAATCATCTGTTAGCGAAGATATTGGTTTGTAATACACCCAATTGGAGCCTTCGATAGTAGTTTGCGTCGGTGGGAGTGAAAATAATTCAAGTTCCGATTTAAGACACTCGCACGAGTACGCATGTAGAAAAGCCATCTTGTTTCAGCTATCCAAAAATATCTGCAACCGTTCGTTGACGAGTCTTCTTCTTCTTCTTATTGTTCTTATTATTCTTCTTCTTTTTTATTGTTTTTCTCTTTATTACACTTTTATTTTTACGAGAGATACGTCGTGGTTTACGTTCGTTCGATGAATGAGGAGTACGTGAAATTTTGCGCTTTTTATAACCAGACCCCCGCATGAGAGTGTCAATTTTTTCAGAGGCTTTGCGTTTGAGATTACTGCCTGATTCTCGCGCTCTCTCGCGAATAGCATCTTTCACAGCTATATTTCTATCGAGGATATCACCGGCTACGTTTACACCAGCGCGCAACGCCTCTTTTCCAACTGCTTTAGCGCCCTTCTTTAAAAGTGGTAACACTCGACGAAACAGGCCCCCGAGAAAGATACCGATACCGTGTCCTCGCTGATTAGGTGTTCCGATATAAACATGGCTAATACCACCGTACCCGCGACGACCCCATCCGTGCTGCACACTGTCAATATCATCCATAGTGGTGTAATCAATCGTGGGACCTTTTGAAATGTAGTGTCACAGTCAACGTTCCCCGCTCGAATGGTATAGGATCCCCAAATTCGTCTCTTATATCGATCTCGATAGTGTGTAAATTATTGCGCAAGAGAGGTATATATCGAGGCGTTGAAAACGATTTAATTTTTATCGAACCATACGGACAGTCATCAGTATCAATGGGAACAACTCGTAAGAGGGGTGTTTGTACATCGCCTGTAATATAGCTCTCGCAGATATCTGTGTATAAAAACATGCTGCCTGGTATAGCACCGGTGAGAGATGCAGGCCTCGACCCTGTGTATTCGCAATGCGGTTCTATCATTACGGGGCTACAAGCCTCTTCCGAGAATCCTAGTAGCCTTGCGATAGCGGGCGATACGCGAAAGTCGTGGTAGCGTAGATCGTCGCATACGCGTGCCACTTCGACCTGCCCGCTCGGAAGCGATTTAAAGCGCAAATGATCGGCCACGTGAGGTAGCTGATTTATACTCTCCAAAAGAGCGTCTATAGAGCGATATACACCAGGTGCTACTTGGTCTCTATCAACGCTCCTCCGTGTTAAAAGATTTAAACCCGATAAATCATAATCACCATCCTCAAAAGTTACGAGATTTTCTACAGTAGGAACATGTAAAAGAGTCATCGGATAAGCAATTTCCACAAGAGAAACAGCCCATTCTCCGTGCAGGCGTATCTGACGCGGTAGTTTTGTAATAAATTTCGTCGTCGTATTATCCGGAAAATACTGCATACTACTGTTGCTCGGTAGTACGACAAAGAAAGAGCTATCCTTGGAGCTCATATTTATCACGGACGATGATCCCGAGCGTTCTTCTTCTTCTTCTTCTTCTTTGTCCTCTTCTTCTCTTTCGTCTTCTCAGATGACGGAGGCACTCGTACTCGTGATAATTCTGCTTCGTAGAAAATACCGTCGATAGTCTCGTTATTCAGATCGTGTAAAATATACATGAATGGCTCTCGATTCAACGATATTCGTTGAATTTTGAATAATTCGTTACTCCAACCACGCTCATATCCTTTCACGAAAGCTGCTTTAGCTGTACTGATACGTACCAAGTCACCGACGCTGTATTTAGGCTTTTTAATTTTTTTCGCGTTACGCTCGTAACGCCGTGCTAAATTGTCTCGGGCTATAGAGGCATTTTCGAGGGTTACTTCGCTCGGAGGAATACGCGTTCCGCTGTGTCTAGTGTGATTATAAGCATATAAAAAATTTTGTGAAACATCGATGTAACGCTTATTTCGCGTGTATGTAAAGTAGCGCCACATTCGCTCTTTTATTGTTCGATTAAAGCGTTCGGCAATCGAGGCTTTTATATCAGGGTTACGAGCAGCGCGAAAATCGATATTCTTTTTCTTGAGAATTTGCTGAAACGGTGCGCCGATAAATTCTTTGCCTCGATCAGTTTGCAATTGTTGCGGGCGACGATTGTTACTGCGCGCGAGTATGCGTGTGAGACCGCGGGCCACGTTTGCGCTCGTTTTGTCACGCAAAGCCTCGACCCACGCGTATTTGCTCAACACATCAATAACAACAAGCAGATACGCGTACCCATCGTTGTACGTGGCTATCGAGCGAAGATCAGCTAAATCAGCCTCCCATACATCGTCTATATTACTCACACTGTACGTACGACGGGGAAATCGTCGTCGTACGAGGCGATGCATGTTATATGAATCCTGTGTCTCGAGCCATGGTAAAACATTTTTTCGCGCTACTCTACGATCCACCTGGGCCAAATTTTTTGCTCGAGAATAGGAAGCAGGATGAGCGGTGTCATAATAGATTTTTTGAAGAATTTTCATAATTCTAGCGATGACCAGTTAAATGGATTCTTTTTCTTTTTCTTTTCTGACTGTGTGGGTGGTCGATATTCTACTTGTGCAAAGTTTTGCAATTGTTCGTCCTCTTCTTCATTTCCCTCCTCCCCCTCGATGATGTCGTTTTCAGCCGTGAGCATTAAATCTCTGTTTGAGTGTGCGGTCTCGGCCTCGTCGTCGTTGTTGTTGTTGTTGCTACCGTTGCTGCTGCTGCTGCTGCTACTATCGTTTTCGCGCGGTAAAATAAGACGCCGCTGTGGTGTCGAGGATGATGTAGGTGTAGGCTCGTGTAGTAACGCGGGGTTACCGATAAATTCACGCGGCATCTGTATCGCTCGCAGGAGTTTGGCAAAGTGAGATCGTCCGATGGGTTTCTCGCGTTTTCTAGCTCGCATAGCATCGTTAACAAGATCAACGATATTGGAATTTGAAATTCTTCTGCCGTCTATGGAAACAACGCCGTTACGATCCCATGTCATTTTTTTACCAACGGCGCTGCGATGCAAATTGCGAAGCAACGATATTGCTTTAGATTTAAATTTTTTTGGTACGCTATCGATAATAAGTGTGTCATTGAGCCGCGATTTAACTTTGTTCATTAAATCGTCGTCGGATTTATTCTCGTAGCTATCGAGTATTGCTACTTTTCGTTTTGATGAAATATTCGGTACGGCATTATCGTACTCGACCATGTGAAGATAACGCTGTAAAACCTGTTGGTACGCTATCCACTTCTCTCTCTCGCTTTTGTACGAGTGAGAGTTTAGAATTTCACTCAGCTCAGAGTCGAGGCGCGATAATGGCGTACCGGTAGTCTGTACGGAAGGCAACGGGTCTGCACTAGTAGTAGTAGTAGTAGTAGCAGCAGCGGCAGTAGTGGCAAGTCCAGCGAGACGATGTATGTTATCATGAGGAATAAGAACCATCTTTCTGGCATATTCCATGTCTCGCGTAGGCCAAGACAGGCGCAAGAAGCAACTTGAGAAATCCGACACAGTGCTCGACGATGATCTTCCTCTTACCGCTCCAATTTCCCCTTTTGGCGGCTAGTCGTCGAAGAATTGTCGCGTGCCTCCGAAGATGATTCTTTTGCACGTTGTTCAGACTCACGTTTCCCTGTAAAACGTTTAGAGCACACTCGCATATACAGCGTACAAGCGCTACATCTGCTTTGCGCAAAATTGCACGTCGTTGCTCTTGCTTCAGATAATACAACGCTTGCAATATAATTATCTGCTTTTTATCGAGAGGTCCGCGCAACGCCATTACAAGCACATTACTGGTACATCGCGCGACGCATCGCGAACTTTTATTGCTTTTTGAGGCACGTAAACGTAATGGTATTGGTCATCGGGAAATATACAGGCGCGAAATCGACAATTATCAGGCGTCGATTGTTTCAAGTCAAATAATAGATAGCCGTGCGGTGCGGCTGTTGCATCGAAATATACTTCCTGCAAAAATCGCGGATTCTCGGGACATACCTGGCGGGCTAGGTGCTGAATTTGCGCGCGATCTCGCGGATTTTTGAAGACAACGATATAATTAGCGTTTAAGGAGATATCGCGCTGCCCGTGACCCTGATGGAAGAGATTTTGCGTGATGAAAATGACACTAAGATTTTTATGATGGCTACCCTTGGTGAAAAGATCGACCACAGTATTGTTCGATGCCTCGCGCATTAGATCGTCAATGACCACAAGTTTAGGTCTTGCGTCATTCGAGTAGTCTACTGCTTGCGGTAAACCCTCGCGAAATTCGATTTTATCACCGTACTCTGAATACCCGGACTGCCACTCTGAGTAATAAAAAAGTATACGCTCGAACGGGACATCCGTCATTTCGCGCATGTATTTAAAGAATTTTTTTACAAAACATGTTTTACCACATCCCGTAGGACCGCTTATCACAGCTGTCCACGGATGTTTCCAACGTGTATCCATATCGACGAGTGTCTATCAAAATCAATCAGCAGACTCTTAAATAAGCTTATACCGCGGCTGCGGCTGCGGCGGCGGCGGCGGCGACCCCGCGGCATCAGCTATTTTCGCGGCCTTAAAGAGCTGATAAGACGCGGCGCGTCTGCACTAGCTGATGAGGCGCGGGCCCGCGGTATAAGCTGGCGTTTACGCTGTATGTATATTAAATAACGATAATTTTTATATTTCTCACAAATAAAGCAATATTTTTATTTCACTATGCATACATCTCTATATACAAATTTTACGAATCATCAAATTCTAAACAACAATATTATATCCACGGATGTAGCACTAGAAAGCCAGAACAAAAGGAAACACTCGATAAGAAAGACGGGACAAAAGGAATCAACGATGAGAAAGTCAGCACAAAAGGGAACGGTAGAGAGATAGCAGCTACTGTTACGAATATCAGCACAAAAAGAACGATCCGATAACGATTTTATACATGATAAATCAATTTTTTCAATGTATTGTACACTGTAAATATGTTACATGAAATTAGACAAAAAGATTATTTTTAAATATCGCGAATTCACCCGTAAAACTATATACTTTTTGCGTTATACTTATTAGCGTATTTCACAATAGCCATACGGTACAGTAGAGTACAGCCCGTGCCGTTTTCGCTTCGTGTTAACAGGCTCGCATGATTTCGTTTCTTTACGCGTTACTACATGATGAAATTCCGTACGTCGAATAGCGTCGAATTTTAAAATAATAGGTACGCTCCTTGCTCCTGTCACGAAAGATCGTAATGCGTTATAATTTACGTGACGGCTATTCACAAAGTTTAGCGTGATACCCTTCACTTTACATTTTTCAATAATCGTAATGTCGGGTTTACGAACAAGGTATGCGTAAAATTTTGGTCCACCCGAAACGAACGAAGTTATATAACTACCAGGCCCGTATTCGCTTAATTCATCCGTAAGATCTCCTAGAAATTGACCGATTGACGGCTCATACTCGTTACCACCGGGATGGCTCACGTAAATACAGGAGTCCGTATCGCAGTACAATATTCGTCGCCCGAGCCCCTCAAGATAACTGTATAGTTTTAGGCGTGCCTGTGCCGTCGTGTATGCTGCAATCACGGCGTTTGATGTCGGTGATGGTTGGATAGCATCGCGGTTTCTCACATAGTTTACATACATAATCTTGTGATTAATCGGTAGCATCCCCGTCACCTCAATCTCCGGACTCGTTAGTAAATTCATTAACTCCGCGCGCGTGAAGACGATAACGGTTTTCGTGAGATTCTCTCGTTGACCAAACTTTCCCCAGAATGAATTAAGAGCCAATTTCGCTAGTGAACGTAAACCCGGATTTGGCTGCAAAGCACTTCGCTCGAGATATACACCCTCAGACTCGTTGTACAATGCTATAAAACGCTCAATTGCTTCCTCGTCATCGTTACACTCTGTTGGCGGACCACTCGCCTCCTGTTTTATTTTTAGGAATGTATCGATGTACTCGGCAAAATGACCGCCTCGTCGCGTTGTCGCGTCATACTGCGTAACAACGTATTGCCAAATTTCATAGATACGCGTCACTTTATATCCGAGCGACACAGCTTTTCTCAGTTCGTCCACGACCCATGTGCCGTCAAACGCTCGCTCAGTCGCGTCATCGTGTGTACAAACCTCGGATGTGTCCATATCTGTACAGCACGTTCTACACAGGGGGAACAGTAGTTTCCCATGCATGCGAACAGGCAGTACGGGTATATACAAATCGCGCGGTGCCAGCACGGTACACTTCACGAGACCCTCGACGACACTTAGATCGTTTTCAAGTCCTACGAGTTCTCGACACTCGTCGCCTACGTATAATTTCGGGCGTCCAACGGGATATTTTCCATTCTTACATACCCACGGATACAGCGAGCAAACATCCACATAGCGTATCTGCTCCCCGTTCGCGACGTCGTACAAGCTTACAAAATTTTCCGTTCGACCGCCAAAGAATGCATCGCGTGGCTCGAGAGGCGCCTGCTTGACCATGGCGTGATTTTTCACGTATATCGACATTTCCTCGTTATTCTCGAGTAATCTGTCAAAATCGCATTCCCATATTTCGGTTAGAGTGTACCCTTTTGATCTGATTCGCCCGGAAATAAGAATGGTACGCTCGTATCGCTCATCCATTGTATCGCCGAATTTAGTTCGAGCATCTCTATTCACGCGATAACATCGCGGACAACCGTGCCAAAAGCAGCCATGAAATTGAAGAACGTGATGGACCCCCGCATCCACGTAGTAACCGTCCACGGCCGGTAGGCCGGCCGGAGGGCGATACTCTCTCGTGCGTCCAGCATGAGCGATAACGCAGTTGAGCTCACGCTCGAGCCATACGAGCCATACGACGGCCTTGCGCGATTGCTTATCGCCCCAGCGATATCCTCCTGGTGGTAACACCGCAATGCGATCTTTCTGTAGAAAATTCTTTCGAAATACTCTCATACATGCTGATGCTATCGTGCATGCTTCTGTAAAGGGGCACACGCTCCCACAACGTATAAGTAACTCTCGAAAAGCTAAACACGCTCGTCTCAAAACCATAACATCTGTACGACAATATTGCACAAATTGCGTCGCAAAATCAAATTTATAATCTACGCGACTCGATTCTTCCTCATACCATTTTAAAAAGCGCTCGCGATCCGCTGAGAACATGGTATCGGGTGAGTAAAAATGCAAAGCCGGCAGAGGACCTGAGTAATTCTGATATTCCGGTGTGTTGAATAAATGGGGAAATGTACCTTTTGCCACCTCATCAGCGAAACCAAAGGCCTTAGGTAAAGCGCTAAGAGCCATGGGTAAATAGTTTAGACTATCGAGAAAAACGACATCGCGAATTTTCATCGAGACAATCTTCGTACCGTTCATAATCAGAGAGGGCAGCTGTGTTTTTTGCACCTCGATTAAATACCGTAGAATAAATTGTGCGTCGAAACCTCTAGCATTATGGGCGATGCAGATGGTCTTTTTAAATTTTTGCGATAATGCCAATTTTACGAGATCCCCAACAGGATCATCGATAAACACGAATTCACGTTTACCACAGTTAGCACAATCTGTCTCTATATCTGTGATATCCAGACATGCCATACATACGCATTGTGCGACACATAAATTCGGCTCGTGAATTCGTGTCGATTTATCATCATGCAATTGCGCGTGTTGCTGCGTCTCAAAATCATAAAATAAAAATCTCGTGGAAGACTTGTCTTTTTTCTTCTCCTTTTGCGCATCTGATTTCTTAAGAGGTGCTATAAAACATGCATGCGTAGTCGGCCGCGTTTGTTTGCATGTAGCACAAAACGATATACCACATACATGCATCTTTTTATCTGTGATTTTAATCATACGCGAGCAGTCTCTACAGATTTTCAATGCGTTACAGACGCTGTACCGTCTATATTTACGAGACGTGATGCCCGCGGAGCCCTCACTCTTGTGATGAGAAATGCAAAAAGCACCAAAGAACGAACGATTACAGTCTGCGCAATACTCAGGCTGAGAGTCTCTATTACCGTTGCAATAAGTGGATTTACATCGAGCACATTGATAGCTACATCGATGCTCGAGTACTCGAATATACTTGGAATTACATTGCGTGCAGAACCCCCGACTACCTAGCGCACCGGCGAGATTTAATATCAGTTGATAGTGATGAGAACGCTCGTAATAGAGAATAAAGAGTGTATGATTAATTTTACCTGTTGCAGTGAGTACGTATTTTCGCCCATCGTACAGAGCCGGAACGCGTTTTCCGAAGGTGAGAAATTCATAAACAACAATCGCTATACCCTCGTGAACCAAGTACTCCTGAAAGAGCTGAATTTCGCGCGCACCACACCCCCTAGACGGTGTCGTTACCCCTGCATTACGTGTGAGCTCTATCGCCGCTGTATATTGCACACCTCGAAGCCCGTTCCGAATTTGACACCATCGTCTGTGTAGCACACCCGCACGTATTTGACCGCGTTCGGCATGCGCTCGGGCAGTGACAAGGGATCGTTGTAGACACAAATTATCGCGATTACTTATGCGTAAAATTGACTTTTTTGCTATAGACTCGTGTGTAAGCCTAGTGCCCACACCGGCTCCTTCGACGCCTCGTACTATACACGTCGTCATTCTACATGTACCAGCGTCTATTCGAAATTCGCGCGCGCTCTGAGCTACACTATTAATTAGTCGCCATATATCGTCGGGAACGATGTCACGAGCTGGTCGAAATGATAACCATACAGGTCCTTGCGCAAAAGACGGTACGCTCAGAGTCATACCCACATAATCATGTCCTTCGCACGATTCTGTAAGACGTGTGAGAACATCTCGTACACCTCCCTCGAACCATGTCAGATGATCGATACCGACCGGTGGCTGACGAAAATAAAAATCTGTCTCTCGACCCTGCATCCTAAAGCGTGAAAAATAACGTCTCTGTTCGTTGTCGATACCGAAACGTTCACCAGGAGGCAAAATATCACCACCCCGTGCAGCAGTCCTTCCATCGCCGGTCTGTCCACCTGCAGGCATAATTAAACCATTTATTAGAATTTTTATTTAATTTACTTTAAATTTTTGTTTGTCGCTGGCTATATACTATGCATATAATTCGTGTAACGTAAGAATTACAAACTTATATTTGCTTCTAGTCCTCGAATCCGTCGACTGCACCCGGGAACCGCCGACGCATTTCGTAAACCAACTCGATTGTCCGCGGTCTCGGCACAGTGAATCGTGCAAAGCGAAAAACGTTTGGGTCCGTCTCGTACCCTGCTTTTTCATTTTACTATTATTATCCGCGTAATTTTTTTATTTTTGTCAGCGTAGTTGTATTATTAAAAGCTTACCTGAATCTACAGGGTCCTCCTCCTCCTCGTCGTCATCGTCTACGTCTTGCTCCTCCTCCTCCTCTTCTTCTTCTTCTTCTTCTTCTTCTTCTTCTTTCTCCTCCTCTTCTTCTTCTTCTTCTTCTTCTTCTTCTTCTTCTTCTTCCTCGCTGTCTGTATTGCTGTTGGCATCATCGTTTGAACTGTATTGTCGCGATGGGCCTGCGACGGATTCATCTGGTTCTCTCGAGGGGCCTGCCATGAAAAGACCGTTTGTAGGTTTATAACCGCAGAATGGCTAGGTAAAATTTATCCAGCGATTCCCTACGGTGCTGTCGCCATCGTTGTCCCTGCCATGATCATCTGAATCGGTTCTACCCTCCTCATCGAAATCATAGGTGTCGGATCCCATTTCTGCGTCCTCATACCGTCGAACTATATAAAAATCTTATGAAATAAAGGAAATAAAATAAAAGTAATTAGCGCTGTATATTACTTACGTCTTTCATTGAGTATGGGTTGCAGAGCAGTCTCATTCAGCCAGCCTCGTCGACGAATAACACGCACCACCGAATCAATAATTATTTGATTATCAAACAATCCAATATTATACGCGTCAACTAAATCGCGCTGATGACACTCGCACAGCATACCGCGAATTTTACGAACAACCGCCTGTGTCGGAAGTTCCCATAGGGTGATCTGTAAATTTCTTCTACCCCAGCGCGAACGCAACGACGGTCTACGCTTCAATATAAACTCTATCAATTTTCTTATCAATGAGCGCTTTACCACTCTGACCATGATTGTGCTGTTAGAGTAGTAGTAGTAGTAACCACAGTAAATCAGACAATTAACTAGAGAATTTTCAAAGCGGCTCACTTTTATATATATTCCTTTAACAAGCTCTCTCTCTCTCTCTCTGCATATACTGCAACGATGTAATGAATACGACTAACCAAGAAGATGGCCGCACGCGATCGCTTTACAAAAGCAAGACCTAGGGAAATATTTAGCGATGGTGATGTACTTAGTTATCGAGTTTCGCTGCTGAAAGTCATATTGTTTTCATCTAATTTCAAGGCACTCGGCCATGAGGAAAATCATCAAATTTCACCGACGAATATTATTTAGTTTTCATGGTACATATTATCTGTATGTCAATGTGTGCGTGTGCGCATAAGTGTGCGCGAGTATGCAAGAGTTTTGGGATATATCTGCTGCTGTTACTAGGCTGTTGAGGAGAATGCGACAAATATCAAAGGATATTGGCTAGCAATTTTCAGGCGTATGATTTGCAGTATCAAAAGAAGAGGTAATGCAGTTAGGTGGTGGGGGAAATCTGTATAAAACGGAGTATGAACACCACCGACGATTCATTCGAAAAGTTACAGTCTACAGGAAAGCAATAAAAATGGCAAATAACGGTGCTAAGCCTCATGCGATATCGCAGTATATAGCGAACCCCGTTATGTACGGTTTAAATAAATCATTTGGTAAAATAATCGTAGCCGGGTTCGAGTTGAACTCTACGTGTACGCTTACACCGGTGGTGAAAATATTGTCGAATACTTTTACCGGAATTACACTCGGTGCGGACGAGTGGCGAGTGTTTAAAAGTGATTTTTCTCGCGTACAGCAATATTTCGAAGCTCATGGGACTGATGCCGAGAAAATGTGTAATACCCGCATAGAGCACACAACGCATTACACACTTTTAACCTCGTGTTACCAGCACAGAGCTGTGTCATTTGGTAAAATAAGCGGTAGCGCTGATGAGGAATACGAGAATCAAGAGGAATCTGGAGAATCGAAACGGAAACGCTTCCGAAAATACTCTCCAAACATTGTTCTTCAGCGGTCTACATTTGATATGCTCGTCGAAATAAGTAGAAGAATTGATATCCATATGCAGGCTCTAGAGAGCAAAAGTGAAACGATTCAGAGGTGTATGAACGAGGTGGTATCATATGTCCGTGAAAAGATAGTTGCCAGTGAAATGACTCGTGCAGTAGCGTATGAGATCATCGGTTCCAAGGACTTCTTTGAAGAAGCGCTCGAACACATCGCGATCTTGCTAACGCCAGAGGATACGGAGTTTATGAAAATTATTTTGTCCGAAATAATTGTGCTGTTTCGTGGTCATATCGCTGATCATGCATCGGGTGTTGCGTTGCGAACGCAATAATTCTACGTATGTGCAGCTATTTGTGATAAAGAAACTGTTGTAAATAATTGTATATAGTGTACATTTCGCTCGAAATATTATAAAGTATACACAGATGTCAGTCACAGTGAGAGAGAGAAGAGAGAGAGAGAGAGAGAGAGAGAGAGAGAGAGAGAGAGAGAGAGAGAGAGAGAGAGAGAGAGAGACAGTCGTAAAACCGAAGCATCAGCAAAGGTCTGCGCTAGAAAGAAGACGGATCGCTCGTCTCTGTTTTATTAACACAGCAGATCATGGAATACGTGCCAATGTCGATTAGCAGCAAAGCAGCGGAGCTTGGTAAGTAAAAAATATAAAATAATTTTTAATCATGTGATATTTATTTTTAATTTAAAAAATAATGTTTTGCAGAGCGAGCAGCCCCTGCATATGAGCCGACACCGAGGGTTCGTTATTCGTGTCATGGAGAGCGAGAGGAAGATAGAGCTAACTTTGGGAAAGAAAAGTGCCACCCGACATCCTCATCCGCAGTTGTCGTCGGTGGCAGAAGATCATCAACGCTGCCAACTTTGTATAATGAGTCGTGGCATATCAGGTAAGACAATATCGATTATTCTGTACACGATGATTTTTATTGATCAGTGCGCTCAATTAAATAGTTGTTTCGTTCTTTTTTTCAGAAGTACACTATGATGACAACGTCCACAGCGAAAAATAATTTAAAAGCAATATTACGAGTGATAATGCAAATTAAATTCGTATAGCGATAAAAATAAAATTAACGGTCAAGGAATCTCCGAGCGTGGATGACCGTGTTTGCAGGGCTGTTGCATACGACGGTAAATGTATAAAGTGCTTTCCATAAAATATTGGTTAATTTAAAAATATCTGATCTTACTGTGTCTCTTATTTTTATAGCATAATAATTGAAGTCTCTCTCTCTCTCTCTCTCTCTCTCTCTCTCTGTGAGGGAACATATTCTATATCTTTTACTGCAGAGCAAGCACTTTGCGAGGAGCATAGCGCAGGGCTATGCATGCTCGAAAACCTCTTTCGTTGCATTCAAAGTGATGGATACCTAGTTATGATTCATAGGAGGCTGTTATCTTTATGCCCGTGATACTCTCTAGTAGCGTCTCGAGCATTTAGTCTGTCTTTGGCATCCTGTTTGGAAACAATAAAAAGCAATATGTATCCACGATACGGCAAGGAGATTTTAAGCGACGCGTTTTGGTGCCGATTAATGTTTGTCGAGAGTGTAATGAGTGTGTTTCTGCGTACGCAGGAAATGTGCGATGCATACGACGAGTTGGAAGAACTCCTACGTAGTGTGTATTTAGTGGAACGTCGTGGAAGATCCATTGAACTTGGGGAGTTGCATATCGGCATATCCTGTATTGTGCCTCGTTTCAATAACGTTGCCCGCGGGGAAGTGGTTTACCCGGACTTTGATGGGTACTGCGAGGTGCTGCTAGTCGATTTCGGCGAAACTATTTACATCGACTGGTCTCACCTATTTCATCCGGATCCTCTAGCAAGTATGCTACCGGTTCTTGTCATGGAGTTTTCCATATACGGACTCGACCGCGTGGACGTTGCAGGTATCGAGCAGCTCGTCGAAGAAGCGTGCGGTGGAGATGACTTGATCGCTGTCATGATGCGACCTCTTGCCGGCGATAGCGTTCCGCGGGTTCGCTTATCGAACGGTGAACGCGTGGATGTGGCGGCGTTTATTATAGAAGCCCTCGGTGATGAGATAGATATCGGCTACGATATCGATGCCGTGGACGAGGGCTTTGACGAGGACATAGTAATGAATTAAAGACGCTGTGCATGTGTATGTGTGTGTGTGTGCTTGTGTGAGAGAGTACATTCGAGAGACAGGAGTTTAAAATCGCTTTGGCAGGAGGGTAGATGCCTACAACAGCTGCGGTGGTGGTGAGTACATAATTTTATTCATTTTTCCAAGTATGTGTACACCTTTGCTCCATCCTACTCTTATCTCTACTCTTCCTTGTCCACCAAGGTACCCACACCACCTCACTTTACCATCTCCACGTTACCGACACTGGTCAAGCAGAGTGGGTAGCGCGGCGGTGGAAAAGTGAGGTGGTGGGGGTAGCCGCGTGGTGGGGGAAGGAGTGGGGATAGGAGTGGGATGGAGCAAAGGTGTACACATACTACTGTCCAGAGATCGACAGTGCGCGGACAGACAGACGTAGAAAAACACAGTCAAACGAATTAATTGTACAGGGTGCGCCATCTTTTATGTCGGTATGTGTCTTAGAATTCCGTCCGATGGTGTTTGACAGACCTGTGAATATATTGAAACTAATGAAGCTTCACTCAAGACAGGGTGAAAATAAAACCAGACTTGTAGATGGTATTTTGAGAAAGCGGTTTATTGTACCTTCCGCATGTCAATTACAAAAATTAGTTGAATTTAAAAAATATAGGAATATAAAATAACTGCAATAATAGATTTAATTTTGACAAGATAAATAATATAAATAAATACACCAAAAATCTGAGAATTGAAAACTGACTTTAATTTTGGAAATGAAATTTGTTTGGAGATGTTGCAGCCCACAATTATATTAATTGTGCTGCATGTGATGAGAGCGGCGAGCTCGCTGAGAGCATAGAGAGTGGTGTGCGTGCAGCAGTCAGTGCTGCGTAGCACGTCACGCTAGAGAGAATGAGCGCGTAAGGCGTTATAACAATTCACAGCAAGCTCTCAGCAGCTTAATGAAGAGAGGTTGCAGTGAACAAATGAGAGCACTTGCAATTGAAATTGCTTGAGTGCTCTACATGCATGAGACAAGCTATGCAGACAGCACTGCA
Organism: Cylloceria caligata; assembly: GCA_963942595.1. Taxonomy (NCBI): domain Eukaryota; kingdom Metazoa; phylum Arthropoda; class Insecta; order Hymenoptera; family Ichneumonidae; genus Cylloceria; species Cylloceria caligata. Next base: position 26,870,103 of record OZ012704.1, read on the forward strand.
TAGCACAATACAACATATAATGAGGATGCACAAAATGAGCAGTGTATAGTCGCTGTACTCTCCCAGCAGATGTCCTGGGGGAAAGTACAGCGAATATAGAACACCTGCATAATTATATCAATTATACCGGCAAATTAAGCTGAGAGGAAACGTGGCGCGACATGTGCTGCGATGCCCGCCATAAAGTGAGACCAAAAAACGTTGATGTACCGATGAGAATCCAACTCCTCATTGCCATTAAATTTATGGTAAATTATAACAATGCACTCGTACCTGATTTTGAGTCCTGTTGAGTAAAGAAGGTTGAGATGATCCGGTTGAGAGAAGTGAAAATTGTCCGAGCCTTCCAAATGCGTGCGCTGTTCCGTGCGGGTTTTCACGTAAGTGCCAAAATATCTAATATGGCTGCGGAATATGAAAGCGTCGTTGGGCGCTGAAGTCAATTGAGAGAGATAGCCGGTGAGCGAAGCCGAAGTCAAGCGAGAGAGACATCCTCTCGCTCGACGCGGCATGCCTACGAGGCACAACCTCGGCTCCGCGATGCCCTGCCTCGGCTATCTCCGCCCAACCGAACGCTGTGTGCTCGAGCACAGCAACAGGTCGACGCACGGCGAATATCGATCGCCGTGCGCCAGCTGATTATCCAACAGTATGTAAACATTGAATAATTTTGACATTTATCAACCGATTGACTTAAGTAGACATGTTTTTGAACTGTCAATTCAGTACAATTTTAACCATGAATCGTCCACGTCGCTTCGAATATGGCCAAACAGGCTCGAATGGTTTACACTGAACCTGATTTTTTTAAGCAAATTTTGATGACCGACGAGGCCCATTTCATATTCTCTGGCGCCGTTAACAAGCAAAATTGCCGCATCTGGGGAACGGAGAATCCATACGAGATCCATGAAACACCATTGCATGACCAAAAAGTGACTGTTTGGGCCGGACTTTGCGCCAAAACCATCATTGGGCAATTTTTCTTCAGAGAAGGTGAAACAGTCGATGGGAATCGATATCAGTGGATGTTGGCTCATTATGTCTGCCCACAAATGTGTGAAAAAGGTCTGGACGGTTACTGGTTTCAACAAGACGGTGCGCCATGCCGCACTGCAAATCAAACCATGCAGTTTTTGCAACGAAAATTCCCTGGACGTGTGATGTCAAAAAATGGCGACATTGACTGGCTACCCAGATCTCCAGATTTGACCCCTCCGGACTTATTTTTGTGGGAAGCTCAAGGCAAACATTCGTGCCGAAATCATCGATATACCACCCGAGATGCTTGAAAAAGTGATGGAAAACGCAGAAAAAAGGACACATTTTGCTTTGGCCAATAAAGGCGGCCACTTAATTGATTTTGTATTAAAAAACTAGTCCAAATAAATTGTAAACGACCAAATTAAATAAAAATATCTCATATATGGAAATCGGTTGTTTTTTAAAAGTTATTCAATGTTTACATACCGACATAAAAGATGGCGCACCCTGTACTTTTCGCGTTTTTTAACTATGGACTCAGAAGAAATCCCATTTAACTTCATTTTTCGTATCTAGATCTTCCGACACAGTTGAATTTCGATTTAATTACGTCTTTCCATCTTCACTACAAGTTGGTCGATTTAACTTCAAGTTTTTAATCATTTAGTTCGTTGTCATCTTTACAATTTTTGTTCTGAATATTTCTACGTTATACCGTTGTGAACCTTAAATTACTTACTATTATTCACGCATGCGGAATCGAGAATATCAAACGTGCAACGCGCAATTACTACAATTGTGTGGTATTTATTTGAAATAAACAATTATTAATACACACTAACGTGCACGCGCAATTTTGAGTTTGTTCGAATTCACCTGTCTTCATCCAACTAACTTCATTCAACGTCTGCAATAACAACAATTACGGACAAAACAACCGTAAGTACAATTTTTTTTGTACCACCCGCGATAACGCGAGAATTGCATCTCAAAATAGGTGACGAAAATTTTCTAGAAAGATCTTTCTCGACGCGAAACTGTCATTCAAGTCAGCATAATTATTCGCGAAGTGATATCCCCAACTGATAACAAGCACTCCAGCCCTATCTCGAGTAATTTTCCGCAAGGTTAGATTAAAAAACGGGCTTTTGTCTTCGGTGTTTTCTCGTCAGATGTAACAAAAGAAGTATTATAGTCAGGGTTTTACTGCGGGCTTCTCTCGCATCCTGATTCCTTCAATCTCCGCCAGCACGGCATCTTACCGCGAGCTTTAGGGATTCAGCGATGCTTGATGGTCCCGCTACCCTGAGCGTGGCGTGGATATATCTGGGGTCAGGTAGGAACGGTCAAAGACGTAACGCGAACACACAAGATTTATAAACAGTGATAATATAACGTTCGACTATATTGAGAATAATGAAACTGGTAATGGTATACAGATCAATGGATATCGTCGGCAGGCAAGACTCGTCGAATGCCTCGTGGCCGCAATGGCCATCGCCGTTGCTAACCGTCGCATCGTTACTACGGGAAACCAAGTGCGTCTGGCTTGGTCCTCGTCTTGTAATTCACTGCTGTTCTCTTAGCAACTGCTTGCCCGTTAGCGTGGCCGCAAGCCCGTTTGGCGAAATAAGTCACAATTTTAACGTAATGTCTTATATAGTAATGTCTCTACTCGGAAGTTCAATACGTACATTACAGCTCGTTAATACAGTTTTTATCTCCTGCGGGCCAGTGTAGTGATCGCCGAATTTTCCTGGTTTTGGCTCTTTAACACGTTCACGCCGGGGCCGATTTTCATTTGTTTCGCTGTGAGGCGGCGCTCAAATTAATGCCGCGCTTCATTGTAATTAAAAATAAATATTTTTAATGAAAATACGTTAAATCGGGCGGCGCGTACCACCGGTGGTACGCACCGCCCGATGAGACAATCTAGTGCGGGCCACCGGTGGCCCGCGCCGGCGTGAACGTGTTAAGGAAGGGCTCCCTTTATCCGCTAAGATAAACGTTTTTTTGGATATAAAAATGAAACTATACAATCAATTGCTTCCAAACTTTCAGCGTATATTTATTGATATTTCAGGGGTTCAAAAAAAAATTGTCAATTATTTTTATGAAAAATTTCGTCCGGTGGCCCTCCTCTCCCTTGTCCCCGCGCAACGTTCAGCGGCCACTGGTGTGCTGGATTTCTTAACTTCTGGTAGTCTGAAAAAAAAACCAATCGTCATTTTTGTTCGTACACATGTAGCGATTGTTCAATAAAAAAGCTAGAAAAAAATTTTTTTGCCGAAATCACTTTTCAAGCTCAAATGATCGATTTTGTACAAAAAATTGACCGAATTTCTTTTATAAAAAACATATATGAAAGATAGATTCACCGAACTTTACCTCTCCTTTTTACATACCACGAGTTGAGAGATTGCCGTAAACACAGTCAAAGCCATGATACGATAGCCATGAGCTTGATTTACTATAATTTCATCGTCTCTTGATGTCGCCAATTTTTTTACTGACGTTCTTGCAAACACCGTTTCCGTTTCTCGCGTATGTACATGGCTGGGGAATTCCCGTTTTCATGCCTAAAAGCACGCGAAGTATTTTGTCGAGTGTTTTCGATCCATCAGACGAATAATTTCAACTGTTCTGGACAGAGTTTCACAGAATACTGATAAGGTTTATTACCGAATCGTTCTATCTAACGCAACGGTTACACCTTTTGTTCAATTCTTTTTGTATTTACTAACAGCTGAACGCGCTCTAAAATTTTATACGTGAATGCCGAGTCGGTGAATGTCCCATTACTTACTCAATTTTACGAATTTCAATTTGAAATTTGGCACATATTCTTAACATCTTAAAGAATAAAATGGAGTTTAAAAAACATTATTCTGGAAAAAAATGGAAATCCCCCCTTAAGCAAAAATATTGGTTCGCCAACTTTAAATGAAATGGGGATTATTTTATTCGTCTTGATATCTTTTGGAATCTTCCTTGGATTTTGTCAAATTTTGCCATCTGAAACCCTGTATCTCATGGATTTGCGTGATCAATTGTGTAAGATATTCATCGTACATGGCGAGTTTCGACGTCTCGACAAGGGTCGAGTACTGGAAGGGGTACGAGCTATCTTGCCAAAAACCATTTCATATGGAGTACGCTTACTGTCTTTATGTACATTCGTGTTATAATTGCAGTTCAGCCCATATATCCCAATTATTTTGTTTAGTTGTGAATTGTATAAGATATTGACCAAGATATGATCTGATCTTTCTAATGATCTATTGGATTGAGGATGAAATGGAATAGTTCTAACTTTACGTATTTTAAGCAATTTGTTTTAAAGGGTTATGCCACTCTAGAGGCCGAAAAAATAGGCTTTTTGGAGATTTTTTTCAGAAAAACTACAAAATAAATCGAGATTGCAAAAAAAGATGTTTATCATACATATCAGTGACTTTATACAATAATTTTTTTAAAATTATTGTATAAAAATAAAATGGCGGCTGTGCAGCGTTTTTGCGACGACGTCTCCGTTTTTCCAGGGTCCACGGTCGGACAAACAGCTCCTGTAATTTTTGAATTATGATGAGCCAATGAATTTTTTTCGATTATATATAACAACAACAACATCATATATGTAACAGGTGTACAAGTATGAAATGCGGATTGCAGACAACAGATGGCGCACGAATGCAGTTTGTGCTATAAAGATTTGACACTGCGCCATTTTGTTGTATCATCAACAAGTGTCAGACGCGCACGAGTGATAAATTGGAAAAGTGTGTGCATAGTGTTGAGTTGTTGTGTTCAATATGTCGAAATTTATACTAAACGTTATTGCCAAGAGCATTCGTGGACAGCATTCATTTTTTGTTTTCATTTCAAGAAAACTGCTGCTGAATCATACTGATTACTTCGAGAAGCTTATGGTGAATATGCTCCATCGCAAGATACGTGTGAACGATGGTTTCGGCGTTTCTAAAGTGGTGACTTTGATGTTGCAGACAAAGAACGTGGAAAGTCGCCAAAAAAATACGAAGATGTGGAATTGCAAGCATTGTTGAACGAAGATGATTTGCAAACACAAAAACAGCTCGCCTAGCAATTGGGCGTTAGTCAATAAGCTGTTTTCAATCGGCTTCGTGAGATGGGAAAGATACAGAAGACCGGTAGATGGGTACCACATAAATTGAACGACAGGAAAATGGAAAAGCGCAAAAACACATGTGACATTTTGCTCGCTCGGTACAAAAGGAAGTCGTTTTTGCATCGTATGGTTACAGGCGTTGAAAAGTGGATTTATTTTTAGAATCCCAAGCGTAAAAAATCATGGGTAGACCCAGGCGAACCATTCACATAGACCGCAAGACCGAATCGCTTTGGCAGAAAGCCGATGCTCTGTGTTTGGTGAGACCAGAGAGGCGTGGTCTATTATGAGCTGTTAAAACCTGGGGAAACGGTTAATATTAAACGTTACCAACAACAATTGACCGATTTGAACCATTCGCTGCTTGCAAAAAAGGCAAGAATACCGAAAGAGGAAACATAAAGTCATTTTTCTTCATGACAATGCTCCATCACATACGCAAAACCGGTGCGCGACACGTTGGAAGCATTCAACAGGGAAGTTCTACCCCATGCGGCTTACTCGCCAGACTTGACTCCTTCCGATTACCACTTGTTTGCATCGATGGGTCACGCACTTGCTGAGCAGCGCTTTGGGTCGTACGAAGATGTGAAAAAATGGCTCGATGAATGGTTCGCAGCAAAACGGGAAGATTGTTACTGGCGTGGTATTCATAAATCGTCCGAAATATGAGGAAAATGTATAACAAGCGATGGAGTATACTTTGAAGAAAGCGCTTTTTATCATTCTTCCGAATTTAACATGTTTTTTTAGAAAAAAAATCCGCATTTCATACTTGTAGAGACATACACACCTGGTAGAAGTACGTAGGATTTTTTCGATATATTGATTTTCGGCCAAATGGCGCACTTCTAAAGTGAAAAGTGGAAAATTTGCCTAAAAATCGCCAGAAAATTGTTAATAACAAATTAACTATGCAATATAAAAAGAATCTTACGTAGTTCTATAGACAATGTATTTTTAAATGTATATTCAAAATTTCAAGCGAATCGGTTAAAAATTGTCTGAATTATGTTTCCGGCCAACTTGAAAAATGCAGTTTTGAGATAAACGCGTTTGAAGTTTTGAGTAGCAGAAAATCATGAAATGAAAATCATTGAAGAATGCCTTTAATCTGCGATGCCTGCACCATACAATTGGCCTTCCAGAATATCATGCTGCTCTTGCATTTTTCTTCTGCTTGATCTTGAAGCGATCCTTACCTCTTTTACCACTTCAGACAGCGATCTCTCTGCAAGCTTTATGCGCTGTTTTTCGATCTCCAGACACATTTCGTAGCTGTTTGGGCCGATTTCCAAGTCCATTGCCTCCATTATGTGCAAAATTAAAGATAACCGGTCATTGTACACACAAACCGCAATACAGTCAAGTTGAAGCTTTCGTTACTGTTTTTATGTGTAACCGCCGATGCATCGAGTTAGAAGATTTTCACTGGTCAGTTCTTCATAGACTGGTTTGATAGCTTCATAGACTTCAATTGGAAGAGCTGGCTTATGTTTGTACTCAGCCAAAGTATTTGTAGCTTTAGCCAGTTGCAATGAGCAGCATGAAATCTCTCCAATAGGACATTTTTCGTGCTGCGGTTTGCCATTAGTGCATAATTTATGATCCAGTGTAGCCCACATGCTGCTTTTCATGTTCTCAACTGAATCACTGTTTTTACGAATGGCTAATACATAATAAAAAGATAGCTCGTCTATAAGTTTATAAGGAATGTTTATAAGACATTGTCTATAGGAAATTAAAGTTCACAGAAGTATCGAGAAAAACAAGTGATTGTCGACTAGCGTCCTTCTCAAATGCTTGGTTGTGCCTAACTGACTGAATCGACGTCTAGACAAGCCAGGTAACAAATGATTTCAATAACATCTGCCGTTGGTACCTCCTCTGGTCTCCTAAAGTACCTTCCTCCTAGTGCTCACAAAAGAAGCTCGCTGCCGACCAGGCGGCCTTGTACTAAAATTCGAAAACCGAGTACTTACAGATTTATCCCGGCCATTATCTTTTGGGAAATCATTTTTGAGGTCCTAAGGGACCATTAAAAAAATAGATTTTTCGAAAATTCTAGAGTGGCATAACCCCTTAAGTGGCTCCAAAAAATAACTACCTTCATCAGTGGGACTGCCTTGAGGGATTCGAAATTACAAATGAATCGCTTGACGAATGCTTCAGCTGTAGTAACTGCTTTCGCGTTGGGTAAAGCAATGTCTGCTGGACATTTTATTAATCTTGATACTGATCTTGAATTATAAGTATGTACTCATTATCGTCCTTAGTTTTTGGCATATGGCCCACTACGTCCGTAGCAATTTTGTCAAAAGTAATTGTTGGAGTGTCTATTATAACCATAGGCTGTTTAGTTTTTACACGGATTAATTTTTAATTGGCATTGTAAACACCGCTGAATATACAATTGGATGTTAGCTTTTAAATGTTTCCAGTAGTATTTGTTCAGAAAAGGTGCTAGTTTTCTGAGCGTTCGTGTAAAGCCCACCAACAACTGGCATTCTCCCAACAGAGTCTGCTAGACACTCGCTCACTTCTGACTTCCGCCCCCTTCACTCGTGCTTTTTCCAGTTTCTCTTTCTAATGGCACTGCGCTCTCGGTCTTCATGCCGAACGCTTTTATTAGTCTACTTCTGCATTCATCGAGTAAACTTCTACATCGGTTTTCCAACTGTGCTTCTCAGTTCGGTTACTGGCACGGTTTCTGCAGTGCTTTGAAATAGCTCGATTTACGCCCAAGTTAATTAACTGCACTTGTCCAGGATTTCGTCGGTTAACTTCACAACAAACGGTTCAGACTCTTCTCTAAACGGCTCGTCGTCATGCAAGTCAACAATTGTTTCGATTTCGAGCCTCGTGGTGCGGCTCACAGCTACGCAACCAGCGGGGACAACGATTGCTTCGAGTGATAAAATCTCTAAAACAAAGTGGCTGTGAATTTCTCGCAATATTCATTACTATTTCCATTTATATACTGTAGCGCGGCAAAAATAACGGGCTATGAAATGCTACGGCCTCCTCACTAGACGGCTCGAAGACAATCGCGCAGGGCCCTAGTATAATCTCGTAGGACAATACTTAATTATTTATTTTTATGAATGAGGGACCGGTAGAGAGAAAGAGGGAGAGAGAAGGAACGCATCAATGCACTCGCCATTTTTCTAGGTACTACCTCGTCAGCGACGGGAGCTCGAGTCGCTATATCGCTCGAGCGGGCACAGCCATCAGATCCATCTTACCATCGACATCTCGAGCAGTCCTGCTCAATAACCGTCAATTCCGATTGCCGAGGATGTCTTACTTCCCGGACTGGGCTAGGCATCTCTATCGTCTATTGTGATGTATGCGTCATCCTGGCGAGGCGCTAGTCGCCATCATCCAGCGACAGGGATTCCCCCAATTAGCTTGATTTTGGGTCAATAAGAGGGGATCATAGCTCGCGAGCGTGGGTGCCCAAAGGTACTCAGGGCTTTTTCCCGGTTAACGTCAAGTAAGGAGGCCGTGGGCTCTGGTCGTTGCGCTATATCTCGAGCTGTCGGTGACCATATTGAACGCTACCAATAAGATTGAGACACAAGGGAATGTTCCAAGATGATTTTGGATTTAAGAGGGTTGCTGAGAACACCATCGCAGCTTTGTCCCGCTGAGCCGTCTTTCCTTTCTTCGGTAATTTATTGGTGTACTTAATATTTCCTTTGCTATTGAAAGTTTCGTTATAAATTATTATGGCTTGGTCGTGCCTGCGATTGCTGTGCACGACGCGCCGAGAACTTGTCGTATCGAAATATAAAAGGTTATTGTTGTGCTTTACTTTTTCTTTATGTTAACTGGCCGCGTTCTGGTCTCGTGAAAGCTTATTGTACGCTCGGTGTAGTGTCACGGGATAAATTGCGTTTTGTAGAATGTAACACCGGGATCTCTTGGAGTCTATAGAGCCGGGAAAAAGTCACTCTGTATTATATGTTTTATATTTTTTATTTACATTATTATTTTTGAGAAATAGTAGAGTGCGTGATCGGCCGTCATCCCGTATCTTGTACGTTTGTGTGAGGGATTGGTACGATCCAAGGCGTATCTCGCGTCATTTGACTTTTCATTTTATTTTAGTTTTTCGGATCGGACTTGTTGGTGTGACGTTTTGTTGAGTGCGTGACCCACCGTCATCTCGGATGGTTAATTACCTCTTTATATATTATTTTATTGTTGTTTATTTTCGGTTTATTGCCTGTTAATAACCCGTTATTTGTTATTTACTGTTGGACTGATATTCTTTATTGTATCTTTTATTTATTATATTATTTTCTTTATTTCAATGATCGAGCTGATAGCAGGATCTTCCGTGGTCCCGTGGTCGTTGATTCATGTTTGATTGTGTGGAATTGGCACGGCATAGACCGTAGCTTTCGTTCTCGAGAAATCTTATTTTATTTGGTTTTATTTCATTTCATGTTCATTTGTCCTGAGGATTATTTGGAATTTTATCTGAATTTGGAAAACGTTGAAGGATCGGTGATCAGGCCGTATTTGTGTGTCGTATGTGAGAGTAAGAGAAGGAGCGAATATTGGGATTTTCACCGTCGAAATATTTAACTTACATTAGTTAAGTGAATTAATTGCGGAAAACCCAGAGATATTTTACTGGACATTGCTTTATATTCTTTTTATTGTATTATCATGCCAAGCAAGGATCTGCTTTGATTGAATAAATATACTTTTTTTTGTGATCTATGCCAATATCAATATCTTTGCGTCGGGATCGTTATATACATATGCTTCCATCTGTGTTTTCTATTGAATCAAGTCTTTTGGTCACTGCCAATTCCTTTCATTAAATCTTCTCCCTACCCGAATTCATTCGAACTTATCAAAACATTCATGACGAATTCAATTATGCGTTTTGCTGACACGACTGTGTCCGCCTATGGTTGACGAATGCATTTCTTCAATAATTTTATTTTGTTATTTCACCGGGATTTGTTTAATTAACCCGTGGCTTATAATTACTTTTACCTTGCACTGCGCGAATATTAATCGAATTTAAGTTATTTCATTTTCCTATGGTGCGTTTAGTATACAATTTATTTTGCAATACTGTAATAACGAGAACTTTTGTACACTCGCACTATATTTTTCAAAATTAATGTAGAGCCTTCTCCAGAATTATCGGTGAAAGGTAAAGCTATATTGAATCTGAGCTCTTTTCATAATAGAATGAGCTTTCTTTAATACTAGATTCTTCAGATGTGGAAAATTGTCACTATTTCGTAGTGCAATAGCTCCAGTGTCTAATGGCTCACATTAGGTGCTAGATTATGAGCTAAATTATGTTTTCGAGTGTAAAGTAAATCTCGCAATGATTGAATGTCGGGAGCATAAAACGTGGACATAAAACAATTTTAGATAACACTGCGGCGTCCTACGGTGGATCGAGCGAACAAACATATTATTATAGTAATTATATTATAGTAATTAATGGACATTTCTTTTGTTTCGCGAGAGACCATACCACCGCCTACGTCGCGGGAATATCACACCTTTTCGACGGATCTGAGGAAATACGAAGCCGAAGAGCAAAGGAAAGAGAAAATTGCATCGTAGAAAAGGTCTTTATATCCTCTGATACATCATAACGGCAACGCATAACGAATCGGATGCGGTATTTATATTTAACGAAGTCAGCTATTCGTAATTAAAAACAAACAAGCGCCGCGGTACCATCACCGCACAGTCTAGCTAGCCACCTAATGCATTAGACCAGGGGTCTCCAAACTACGGCCCGAGGGCCACATTCGGCCCGCGGACAGATTTTGGACTATTTCACTTTTTACCACCGGCAACAATGATAATATGGTTTTGACCCTCGGAACTTACTGGAGTAATCAGTATGGCCCTAAGGCTGGAAAGTTTGGAGACCCCTGCATTAGACGAATACCTGGTATCGCTCACGTGAGATGAGTCTTCCTTTTCCCCGCGATTTCTTTCTCTTGGCGAAACTCGAGAGACTAGTACGTGTCGCGTATGTCATTACTTGTCGACTGCATGCGACGGAGTAAAGTCGCTATTCAAACATTATATGGGAATAAATCCGTCAGATGATAGCGTTTGGTGGCAGCGCCGTCAAAATCATTGTGGCCAACCCGACATCCTGAATCGTGGCTCTGGGATACCATGAATGCTCGAAGACGGACGAACAAATTAATCGGTCAAGTCGTTTTTGTCGCCCTACACTATTGACGATCATCTTCATTTCGAAACTTATAAGAAATTAATACAAAAAACAGAGTGCGTAATTGTGAAAGAAAAAAAAACTGATACAAAGTTAATACATTGAAGACAAATAAAGTTATAGCAACATTATAGATGTCAACAATAATCGTGTCGTGTGAAATAACTGTTTGTCGCCCAGGCCTTTACTACACATTGTCTGCTGACCTTTAGGCAGAGAGTCCTATATCCTAAAAAACACTGTATTTTCGGAACCGTACTTGTACTGTAAGAAAGAGTAATAAGAAGGTAGAACGAATCGATACCACTTCCGTCAAGGAGCAACGCACAAGGTCGGTGGGTGGAAGTGCCATTATCAACATTTTGTGAACTAATTAACACGTTCACGCCGGCGCGGGCCACCGGTGGCCCGCGCTAGACTGTCTCATCGGGCGGCGCGGGCCACCGGTGGCCCGCACTAGATTGTCTCATCGGGCGGCGCGTACCACCGGTGGTACGCGCCGATTTAACGTATTTTAATTAAATAATTTAATTTAATTAAATAATTACGTATTTTCATTAAAAACATTTATTTTTAATTACAATTATAATTAATAACGTATCATAAACATAAGTTTTGTTCAATAACATAAACACATTAATTTGAGCGCCGCCTCACAGCAAAACAAATGAAAATCGGCCCCGGCGTGAACGTGTTAATTGAAAATTCGTGGCTGCCGCTTGGCCATCAGCCGGCCACGGGACGAGAGACTTACTCTTCGTCGTGTATTATCTGTCTAAGTCTATCGACTTATAAATTGTTCATTCTTAGTAATAAATTGAGTTTTCCGTTAAGGAAGAGTCCGATGTATGATGATAATTGTCGAGACATTTTGGTTTAGAACATTTTTTGCAGTACTTGCTTTATTTTATTTTATTTTGACGTCCTTTGATTTTACACTTAATTACATCGTGTTAGTTATGCTAGCTAGCACGAATTGCCCTTCCGGGAATCAAACCATTGTACTGTCGCGCTATCTCGAATTTACGATTTGACACGAGATGTACCTTTGCTCACATTCATTATTAAAATATTAGCCGTTATCCGCAATTCTCGTATCGTGGTCTAATAATTATTGCGACTCTCTTCTCGACCCCCCCCCCTCCCCCCGTTCTGTCGTTGAACTAGCGACGCAAGATCACTGACGTTGGTCATTGTTCCTCTTACCCATTCGAGATTATAATTTAAATGACTGGTGCTCCGCATTACTTGTGGTTGCCTTCTTGTAATCGTTTTCATTGTGTTGGTTTTCCGAGTCAACGCAGGTCAAAAAATCTATGACAATATATACATTAACCCTTTGCACTCCGAACGATTCTGGACGTTGGCTATCAGCTACTCAGCGCCACTTTACGGCAGAAACGAACATTTACAGACCCTCGTGTTATTTATTATAATTTTCGAAATAAGTAACGTATTATAATGATATTGGACTTATATGAATTGGTTGAAATCAAGGAAAGTATATTTTTGCAACAAAATCAATATTTTATTGTTTATAATTTTGTACAGTATGATACGTTTTGAAACACTCCCCAATATGCATTGCAGGCTGATTAGTGCATGTTTGACAATAATAAGTTGTTTGACGCCTGCCACCAGATGTTTTCCTGTTAGAACACACAATGCAGTCCCGTTTTCTTTGTCCCACATCGGGAATATGTAGTTTATTGTTTAATCTATTGTCCGCAGAAGATGTGGTTGGACGCATTGCCATTGTTCTAATACAAAATATGAATAAATGCATGGGTTGAAAATTTCTAATTGTTATTACTAACTCACAAGATGATATTTACCAAAATAGCTTTCACCAAACAATTTATTCACTAAGAAAAGAATCACTTTTCCGATTTTCTCACTCGTTAGATCTGTGTACTGCTCGAAGCTTCAAACCAGACTGAGCTCAGCTTTGAAAATCTTTTCCTCCAGATGTAGACTTGTTTATTTGTGATGTTATGTTATGCGCTATGCGCTATGTTTATGCGCTATGTTTACATACCGACCTTTCTTCTACAAACTCCCCTTATCGCTCTTCTCAAGTTACATAATAGAAGCGCTCGGAACGTCGCGAGCGCACTTCGTTGTTTTCTTCCGACGGAAAACCGATTGATATTTTTTTTTTATATACTTAGTAATTGTACCATATTTTGATTTGATTTCTCGTGCCATTTCAAGATAAAATTTCAGGGAAACATGCATGTCTCAAAAAGTTGCGCTGAAATAACTCAATTCCCCGTAATCACTAATAAACTTGAATGTCGCCTGAGAGGGGACATCCGAGTGATATGCTAGAATTACGATGTCCGCTGAGAGGGGACATCCGAGTGATATGCTAGAATTACGATGTCCCCTGAGAGGGGACAGCGGAGTGCAAAGGGTTAATTTATATGCACCGCTGTATTCAGTATTCTACTACACTTATCTTTTCATGCAATTCTGTTTAAAAAATAGTCGTACAATTATTTTCGTAATATTATCATTATAACAACAAATTGCCTTCACAATGTTACAATTTAATAAATGAAATGAATTTTAGGCAGTGGTGGATTTTAATAAAGCCGGTAATTTTATATATTCTTACGTAATCATAGGCATACGGTTAAATATGAGTGAAATACGTCAATTAAATGTGATAATTACGTCTTAAAATAACATCAGAGCGCGAAACACGACATAGTGAGTGCCTCGGGGTTTGGGGAGTGGAGCCCTCCAATAAGTGTCCGAAGGGCGCTTTATTATTTATGTATTTCAATTGTTCCAGTGATTTATTATTTATTTTACAATATATATATATATGGTTATTTTAGTGGAAAAAGAAGATACAATGTAACGTATTCCGCAGTTTCTTAAATGTGGCTTTGGAACAGGCATTATGTTGCATGATACGACAAGGGACGTGCGGTCCCTACTTTTGGTACTATGCTCGAGAACGTCGTACTTGGAATGGTAACAATATCGCCCGCGGATGCTGCGGATTCCAGTGGAACGTGGAAAAAGTACAGCATAAACCCAGCTGCTAGCAAAATATGCATACCCAAGATTGCGGCAATGTAAATCGGTTTTTGCTTGCCTGCAATAAGCGAAGGTAAAGATAAAATGAACTATTACTGTAATCACAACTTTTCATGAAATATAAAATGGTCTGTAGATTTTCGAGGGTTTTCAACTGGCCCTCTACACACGTTTTCCTAGAATAATTTGTCTCCACGGTTTGCGACACACTGCGAATAGTATTTCTTGCAGATTACAAACAAAATGTAAATCGGTTTTTGCTTGCCTGCAATAAGCAAAGGTAAAGATAAAATGAACTATTACTGTAATCACAACTTTTCATGAAATATAAAATGGTCTGTAGATTTTCGAGGGTTTTCAACTGGCCCTCTACACACGTTTTCCTAGAATAATTTGTCTCCACGGTTTGCGACACACTGCGAATAGTATTTCTTGCAGATTACAAAAAAAATGTAACCCCTCTTGTTATGCTGATTCTTATTATTTATTTGTTATTTATTGTGATTTTGTGTCTCCTTATTTAATAATATGATTATTGTAGTTGTATAGCTAGCATGGGCTTTCTTTTTGTATGTGTAATAGTTGCTTGAAGAGGACTGAAATCCCCGCCGAAAAATAGCAAATCCTTTAATGCTGCTTTCTATCCTGACCCCATTGACTTGAAGATTAGTACGCATCGTCGATAGTGGGTCAATAAAGGTTTTCAACAATGCTTTCTTGCCGATTTTGACTGAACCACTCAAGTCTGCGGACTTTGCTTGTATTGTCGAGTCGCCACGATGGGACTCTTTATGAGTAGGATGCTACATGCGGCTTTACTACACCGCTAAAATATATCATGCAATAGAGACCTCTCATATTATCGTACGCGGAGAATTTATATATATGCATTTTTAGTCCATGTGAGAAATTCGTAAAAAATCAGACAGGCACCTACATTCATCCCAACATAGCCAGAGAACATTGCTTTTTACTTACGCGTAATTAAATTTCCAGTAAAATGATTTTGAAAAATGCACTTGAACTAAAGCGCCATAAATAAAACCCACTTAAAATTCCCGTGTCAATTAATCAGTTCTCCATTGCTGAGTATAGTTTAGCAGCACAGTAAACCCCCGTATAACATTGTATTCATGAACGGTTGGATCTTCGTAACAGAACGATGTAGATAATAGCGTTTGAAGGGTCGGTCATGCAAGATTTTTTTTTCATTTTTCGAAAGTATATACAGGGAGGCCCATTTTTATTTATAGTCGATTTTTTTCATATTAAAGAGATACGAAAAAATGTTTCAGACAGACATGTCACGATTTCGAGAGGGAAAGAAGAAGGCGTTATCAATTCAGCCCTAGATGGCGCCACATTGGAGATTTTTTTGTTGCGGTCATTTTTTAAAAATGGAAGTCGATATTTTCTATCTAATAAAAGTTGTAGATCTCTTCGAGACGTTTTCAAAATACCCCCCAAAAGTCTGTTTTGCATAAGCCACTAATTTCTCCACGCGTTTTTTAGGATATTGGACAATCACAAGTAGCCAAAAATAGGCCTTTCTATTAAAAAAATTGAAGGTGACCTCGAAATGATCTCTAACCTTGACCCCACGGTCAAGTTTAAGGTCACCAACAGCTATCCCCCTCTAAACCCTAGAACGTTTATATTAGGCATATTTGTGCAAAATGCTCCTAATGATTCAGCTCAGCACCTGCAAACTTCAACAAGCGTCTCATCCTATCTGAAGTGGCTCAGATATTTGATCCACTCGGGTTCATCTCACCAATTATGATACGTGCCAAACTGCTTTTGCAGGAGCTTTAGCTACACAAGCTTAAATGGGATAAGCCATCCCACGTCTCATCGCGGTGGCTAGCAATCAGGGAGGATCTTACTCACTTGGCCAAGGTCTCAATTCCTCGTTAGTTCAACTCATGGAGCGGCTCGACAGTGGAGTTAGATGGATTTTCAGACGCCTCTCAGCTAGCTATGTCGGCAGTGTTATACATCACTGTCATCTTACCGTCCGCAACAAAAGTGACGTCACTCGTGTGCTCAAAAACCAAGGTTGCACTGCTCAAAAGGCTCACCATATCCCGGTTGGAGCTCACAGCAGCGCTGCACTTAGCCAAGCTCATCTCAAGTGTTCAAGCCACACTCAAATTGAACATTGCATCTACTCATCTGTGGACGGATTCATCAGTCACGCACATGTGGATCAAAGCTCATCCGTTGCGCTGGAAGGAGTACGTTAGGAACCGAGTCACTCAAATACAAGATCTTAGAGAGCGCGCTTAGTGGCGACATATTCCTGGCGTTTCCAATCCGGCGCACTGTACTTCAAAGGGCATAACCACAGAACAGCTCAGCACTCATCAGCTGTGATGGACATGGGGCTACCATGGCTCAATCAATTGCAAGAATCAGGCCTGCTCAGCCTGCATTAGCCGAGAATTTAGGTGTGTTGGAGTCTCGACCAAGGGTAGCCCTTGTGGTGGCTACATCGAAGCAGGGCTGTCATTGGGATCTGGTGCACAGATATTCCTCGTTCAACAAATAGTATCGGCGCGCAGCTCTCTGCTCGAGGGTGATAGCACGGCTCAAGAAGATACCTGGCTCAACACCAGTCTCACTCATCTCAGCACGCGAGATCGACGAAGCGAAGATTTTTTGGGTCAAGGTAACCCAAGTAGCTTTCTTCTCACACGAACTCAATGTGCTGCAATCTGGGATACTGCTACCAACTTCTCATCCTTTCAGTAGGCTCACAGCCTACCTTTATCAGCAAGGGGTAATGAGGGTGATAGGACGGCTCAAACAACCAGCACTCAACTTTGAAGCATGTTATCCAGCAATTTTGCCTCGTCAGTCTCGTCTCTCATCACTCATCATAGACCAAGCGCATAAGCGCACGTTTCACGGCGGTATTCAGCTCACTTTGGCGCAAGTTCGACAAGCTCAGTGGATCATTAGGGGTAAGGCTCCAGTCAAGGCTCACATCTTACGCTGTGTAGTGTGCGCTCGGCAGAGAGGGATCCGTGCTCAACAGCTAATGGGTCAACTACCTTTCTCCCGTCACACCTGCACAGCCATTCACAGAGACTGGAGTTGGCAGGTCCGCTCACACTCAAGGCATGGAAAGGGCGAGGGGCCAAGACACCCAAGGGCTGGATTTGTGTCTTTGTGTGCATAGCCACGACGGCGCTACATCTGGAGGCCGTTACTGACTGCTCAACCGACGCATTCCTCCCTGCTTTTCGGCGCTTCTTAGCCTGACGCGGAATACTTCGCATTCTCAGCTCAGTTTGTGGTGCGAATTTCGTCGGAGCTAGCAAAGAGCTGCGACGACTATTCTCATCATGCTTATCTGAACATCTCATCATTACAAATGCTCTCTTACAGGATCGTGTGCAATGGTGGTTCAATCCTCCAGCGGCACCACATATGGGTGACAAATGGGAAGCAGCAGTGAAGTCGGTGAAGCATCACCTCCGTCCGACGGTGGGGGAAACAGTACTCACCTACGAGGAGTGGAGCAGCGTCTGCTGACGCAAATTGAGACTGTTCTCAATTCAAGGCCTCTTGAACCGCTTAGCGACGATCCTGACGATGTGTCAGCTCTCACCCCAGGGTATTTTCTCATTGGCAGCGCAATTACCACCATCCCAGAACCATCTCTGAAGGATCTGACGATCGCAAAGCTCCCTCGATGGCAGCTCCTACAGCAGAAATTTCAAAGTTTCTGGGCTCAGTGGTCTGCTCATTATCTACAGCGTCAACAGTCGATCTCAAAATTGCACCACCCTAACAACAACATCCAGAGCGACTCACTTGTTCTGTTCACGGATGAGCACTTTCCACCATGTAAGTAGCCACTTGCACGGGTGACTGCACTGCATCCTAGCAGTAACGGGCTCACAAGGGTGGTGGCCATTAAGACGGCCACGGCGACACTCACACGGCCCATCGCCAAGCTCACAGTGCTGCCAGTTCTCTCAGCAGAACATTACATTGAAGAGAATCAGTAACCGCGTTGTTGGTGGCGAACGGAACGTTTGAGAATGCTTTCGTATAACGTAGCCATCTTGCGTTTTGCTCTTGCACGGCTTTGACTGTTTCCATGACTCGTGTGTTCACGTCATAGTTCTGTGCATCGTAATAATTCTCATCGTTCCACTTTGCCGACCTACAGTCACTACAAAACTCATCCAGCATATCAGCATTAAGGGGTTATACGCAGTTATGAGGCAGAAAAAAGACGGTTTTTCAAGGATTTATCCTGAAAAGACTTTTGAGTTTATTAATTTGAACATTTTTGTGGTTATAAAAGCATCCTTCAAGAACGTAATCAAATTTTTTATTTATAAAAGTGTTGATTATAGAGGGCCCTGCAAGCGATTTCCGGAACCTCCTCTAAAAAAAGACGATTTACGGTGTACATCGTAACTCAAGATTGGATTATCTGAAATCAAAAAACCAAACAAATTTCGTTAATATATTAGTTTATCTAGTAATTAATCGTTCGGCTAATCAAAATATTGAATTTTCACAAAATGGCGGCTTCTCAAAAACATGGTTTCGATTTTTTATGTAAAATTTGGCCTTAAATTGTTCATAAAATGGAAAATAAGTATCGGATTGACAAAAGGAACGATTAATTACTAGAAAATGTATCTAAGAAGATTGTGTTAAAATTTTAGACCGATCGAACAAGCCGTTTTAGCGATATCGTGTACACCGACTTAAAAAATGCTGTTTTGAGAAAAATGCGTTTAAAGTTTCAAAACCGGTTCACACATAGAAAAAAATTTTTTTTTTCAACTTACCTGATGTCGTCTATTCCAGGGCCATATAATAAACCCTCCATTCCTTCAGCAGCCTCCAGCAATTCAATGTGGTGCTGTCTTCGAGCCATCCTTCCCTTTCGTGTCGCTTCGTGCGGTCTGCGCTCGGATAGCGTAACGCGCTCTTTGTCCTCCTTTTGTACATATGCATGCCCATTGGGCCCCAAAGACAGTCCCATTGCATTCATATGGTACAAAAGTGAAATTGAACCTTCATTAAACATACCGGCGGCGATATTTGCGGCCATTTCAACAATTTTTGTGCCACTCGGAATGATTTTCGGCGTAATTTTCCAGATGATTTGGTTATAACTCTCGTTATTATTTTGTGTAAAGCCGCCTACACATCGTTCCAATAATGTCTCGCTGCTGAGGTCTTCGTAAATTGGAAAACACTACTACACTCTCACACAATGTATAAGAATACAATACACAGGTATATAAAAGGAGCAACGGTCCAGGTAAACAGTTGCCGCTTGAGCCTCTGCCCCACCTACTTTCAAACGCGCCGAGGCGTCTCTACATATATAGGTATAACTCCGAAAGTATTGCTCGGATCGACTTGAAATGTTGTGTGTATACTTTTGAATATACATACATTACAAAAATGCAATAAAAAAAATCGATTTTTTGAAAATCATAACTGCGTATAACCCCTTAATATATTGACGTCGGCCTACTAGTACATCAACATATTGGCTCATCGTGTCGTGCACCCGGCTTCAGCTTCAGCGCGTGGTCCGATTGCGACAGCACATCTCATCACTTACACCGATTAATATGATCGTGTGTGGTAACAAGCTCAACTCATCTTATTCTATCCTTTTCTTTGATTATTTTGATAGAATAAGTTCCATATGTTACTTGTTTTATTCGTATAATTTTGTCCATGGCATTTGACAGGTGGAGCAATAAATTCCACTGTAAACCACATCTGTGTACTGCGTATTAATTCACCTGCTACAACTTTACAGTCCATTTCTCTCCAACAACTGCATTCTCGAACACATTTCTATAAAAAAATCTTTTCTTACCTGTGGTGGTCCGTTACCCGAAGAAGCTTATTTACTGTTAAATTGTTGTTCAAAATTACAGATCAAAGTGTCTTACTATGAATTCAGTACGCATTCGTATTGCAGAGACAAGTGCTCGTGCAAAATGCGTTTGAAATTAACTGTCGACGTGTATTTATGATGCGAATGCTGGGCATCGGTTTAAACGGAATCAAGAACTTTGGCGGACTAATGGGACTTAGATCAGATTTTTTACCAAAATTTATACTACAAAATTATTGATACTATAAGAATTGGTGTGGAATCAGTTTTAGATATGGTCTTAAAAAACCGTTATCGAAGACAAAAAATTGAATGAAGAAGCAGGAAAACCATCAATAGAACTTAGTTTCGACCGATAGCTCATGGACTGAATGCAACTTTTTCTCGCTTTAAGGAATCGTCCCATTAATTGGTAAATACTGAAATAAAATGCTGGATGTCATCATAAAATCGAGTATATATAAAGGTTGCAAAAAATGAACAGGTAAAGAAGATACTGTTCAAATTGAGGCATGGTACGCAGACGACTGTGATGCAAAACATTCTGGCAATGCTGGCAAAATGGAGGTCAACGGGATGCTGCAAATGTTCTAAAGATCAGAGGAAAGGTAACCTGTGATGACTGCATTTTCAATGAAAATTTTGCTCTTATCTTGAAAATTATAGATGTCATGAGAATGACAATTGGACCGAAAGTTTTCGCCTATGCCGGAAGCCAGAATGACGCGTGCACAATGACTGCTGACCGTCACAACTTAGTAATCTCAAGCGAGGCTCGGATTGCGCGGAAAAATGAGAAATTAGCTCAGAAGTTTTTCAACAAAGCAGAAGGTGTAAGCAAAGCTATAGTGCAGGCTTCGCAGATTAGTTGTAAGTAAATATATGAAAGAAAACTCACAACTTAAAACTTTTAACTCGATTTTCTCGACGGGCGTCGGATTTAGCAAAAAAATTATTCGACCAATCAGTCTGAAAACTTTTCACATTATCCAGCACATCAGTGCTATCGCAGGTACTACTGGAACATTTTTCCATTAACAATTTCGTACATTGTAATGTGCAAAATGATTTTTAAAATTATCAAATTGAGATTCTGGTCTGGGCGATAACGACACTCATACTGAGTAAAATATTTTTTTGATTTTTTCGTTTCAAATTTATACATTTCCCAGAATTACCTATGCCAGCAGTCTATTGCTATTTAAAGGTGAACAGTTCTATAAGTAGCGAAAAAAATAAATTTTTAGAATGAATATACTCAAAATGTGGTATTATATATGTGTATTTATATATAAGCAAAACTTCAATTACGATAAACATATTATGCACCAAAAAAAATTCCGAGAAAGACAATTTTTTAACGCTTCACAGTGGAATGACCCCTTAAACTTGGACGGTGTAGTGAATACCCGTCTGAAATGTTTTTAATTATGTCGAACTGAGGAGGCAAACTGGTGTAAGGAAACGAGTGTAGAACATTTATCGTAGACATGTAGCGATTTTCGTCGGATCGTACTGGTGTACTTCAGACATACTTATATACTATCTTGACACCTATTCCTAGAAAAATCTACACTTTGTTATTCGCGATAGACATTACTGTTGACGACTACCTTACTTACAAAAATCTCAAGGAAACCGGTTAAACGGATAAAAAACTACATTGAATGTAGATTGCAACAAATAAGTTTTCAATTGGTTATTTGCCCAGTTAATGAGTTTCAATCGGCTTCAGTGGTATTCTCAAAGCAGGGTACGCTCAACGTTTTAACTATATTCTTAGCCCAAGTCTTAGGGTTATCCTGAACTTGTTAATTTTTTGTGTACAATGAAATAATTAATTCAAAAATTACGAACGAATAACGCTAAGTTCAACAGTAAAATACGTTGGCTAAAAAGTATTATTGGTGTCACAGCTTCAAAGGTACACGAAGTGTGCACCATTGTATCCAGCTGAAAACGCTATTCACTTCTTCGGCGGTATAATTAAATCAACGTTTCTGCCACATTGACGCCACACAGCGTCAATGTTGCAGAAGGGATTAAACGTGCCCGTTTAAAGGTACCCTGTAAATCTATAATTTCATATGCCTTTCAGTTTTTGAAGGAGCGATTGAATAAAGATAAATGCTCACCAGTTATAATCGGCAGCAAGGATCTTAGCAATACACCTCCGGAAAAAAATGTTGCTATTCCAACCAGGGTCCACTGAAGCCATCCAATTTGTATGGTCCACAAGAAAGTTGTAGGCACATATATGGCAAGTGAATACCCATAGAGACACAAAAGTTCCAGCAGCCCAGGAAGAGAATTAGACTGTAATACAAATCGTTAATATCTTATTGATATATTCGCAAGTTGTGAATAGTGTAGATGTTCCTTATGGCGTATACTTGATAGTATTATCCATTTTGCAAAAGTAATTTAAGGAATATATAAATGTTATTTGTCAGAACTTTTCTGACATTTTATATTTAGTGCTCAAAAGTATGAAAATTCGTTAAAAGCACCTGTGGCTCACAACTTATTCATCTAATTCGCTGTTTTGCTCGGCAAAACTTGAATATTTTTATTGTGAAAATATCATATAAGATCATATAATATTAGAGCCATTTTATTAGGTATTCCCATAATCGTAAACCTTTAACATTTTGAATAGCTTAAGAGTTTAACCAGTCTTGCAACCCTTCCATTACTTTTAAACTCATTATATATTTTTTATTCTTCCCATAAATGATTTTTTATTTATTATTTTCTAAAATATCTGAACACCTTACTCAAAAGAAAAGGTATAAGTATTCTCAATGAAAAACCTTTTTAAAACTATGAAAATTAAATAAATGAGCAAAGTATTGGGCCATTACTTTTTCTATTACTTGAATTCTTTATGAATTTTCCTGAAAAATCGTCTGTTTTTAGTTTTCAATACAAGGTCCACATATTGTGGTGCTAAAGGGATAGAGCGTCGGAAAAAATAATTAATATTAAATAATTTGTGGAATAAATTAGTAGAGCAAGTTGAAATGTCAAGAAATACTAGCAACTCTGGCCACAACCAGTCTGGCCATCTACCCTCATGTAAGATTCAGATTTGAAATAACACAACAAAATGAAATGAAAGAACTACACAGGGGGATAGTTTGCATACCTCGATCAACTCATCCTCTGTATTTTCTCCAAAACTGTTGGTCCATTTCAGAGCTCCCCAGAGTACAAGAGGCAGCAGCCATGCATACAGAAAAATACAAGTCGCAGCATAAGATACCAGATGAAAGTCGTATCTCCAGTGAAATTTGCCGCTGTTTGCTGCCTGGATGTAATTGGCCATATTTCCGCTAACTGCTATGGAAAATATGAGGGTGACGCATACCCAGAATGGTCCATACAAATCCGGATTCGGTCGAATGTGTGAGAGTAGGTAATTGTCAGAGCCGTGAGGAAGCATGGATTGTTTGATTCGCTGTATAACATCGTTTGTATCAACGTTAAAAAATTGTTGATAATACTCTATACTCCAGAAGCTCCTTGCGACGGTAGCTGTGAATGATTAGAAAATTATTTCTGTACCTAAATTTTTTTTTGTTCATCTGGAATTTCCAACAGCATACTTTACACTGGAGCCATAATGATGGTTTTACACCATGTAACAATAACAGTAGTAACAGTAACTCTCAACCAATTTGGATTAAGGCTTTATTTTACTTGTTACGATCTCTAGTTTAGTTTCAGTATAGAATTTTTGGTATTCCAAATAAATGTAGAATAACAGATTATTACAGCATAATAAAAAAGTATATATTCTTCTGTAATGTTACAAAAAAGACTAATAAAACAAAGCTCTTTCTCAAAGGAAAGTAGAGATTATAAAAAGATCATGGTTCACAGTATGATGACTTTTGCTTAAAGTATGTTTGGCATCAAGTTTCTATCGCATATTTTGGGAATGCTACAATATCCATAGTACAAAGGTCTGACGGTGGACTAAGCATCCTTGGATTAAAAAGAACATTAGTCAAGGAGTAGTAAAAATTAATATCGCAATTATATTTTTAGACATGGATTTGAAAACAAATTGACTTTATACACACAAGCTTAGATGTTTTGTCGGAAGACTGACTTTATACAGCCCAATCGAAGAAAAACCTAAAAATTATCTGTAAAAATGATTATTAAAGACAATAATGTTGGAATTGTTGGCTGTTATCTGCCTGATATTGAGGTATGGGTTCTACTAAATTAGGATGATTTTATTCTCTACTACTTAATAACCATGGGAATTATTTTCTAAATTTTAACATTGTATTAAGGAAGGTTACATCTAATACATAACTAATACATCAAGTGCCCAAACCTCCTCTGCAGGACAATAACAATTAGAAACAAAAGAAATACTACCATACAACTTGCAATATCAACTTATTGTACATCAGGCATGATTTCCACGTCTTAAATGTGTCCAATTCATGGTTACAATGGGCTTTTTCACATATCATAGAGCTGAAACAATGTATATCTCATAAAATAACCATCAAATTTTGGCGTGATGGATATCGAAGCATGCCCTGATTAGTGCATGAGCGCCATAATGTATTAGTGCAAACCATGTGGAATTATTCTAGCGGTACAACCATATTTTTTACGTGAGATTAAATTTAGAAAATAAGGCCCCAATTGGTAAGTCTTCCATTGAGTATAGCTGATGAATAAGTAATTACCATCATCTCTGATGCAGGGCATGCCCTGAAGATCCTGGATTATACCGATCCCTCGGGAATCATTACTGAGGATATCGAAATTAACCTGGTTATCGGGGGATCTGACGTCAAGTTGAGGTTGACCAGCCTCTCCTTGGCGATTAATCGGGGAAAAGTCTTGAAACGACATAAATTGCGAGTCGTTTGACTTGGCAAGATCTCGCTCCATTATTTTCTCTATTTCTTTCACAATATTCAGTGAACACCGTGGTACAGTCACTGTTGTCAAAGATTAGCGACAGAAGATATAGATCACTGTCTTATGTAAGCCGT
Organism: Cylloceria caligata; assembly: GCA_963942595.1. NCBI lineage: Eukaryota > Metazoa > Arthropoda > Insecta > Hymenoptera > Ichneumonidae > Cylloceria > Cylloceria caligata. Next base: position 26,895,434 of record OZ012704.1, read on the forward strand.
GATATAGATACTAGTAGTAGTAGATGGAGGCCGGATCTGGACGTCGCGTCAGCTACGTCAAAACTAGCAATAAAAGAAAAAGGAAGGCAGTCCGCTGACTGAAGGCGGGACTAACCCCCGAACTTGGTGTGGAAAGCAGCAATACGTAAATGGCCACATGTCTCCAAGAGAAAGTTAATTGAATATATTAGAGGCGTTGATGAAGGATATGAAGGTGGAAATGAAACGTGAAGATGGACCAGCTATGAGGGATTCAATGGGTGTTTTCCAATGAGAGCACAGCCGGGCACAGTACGACACTGTGCCCAACATTGAATGTTCCAACTTCGGCACTGTGCCACCTAAATAAAGTTAGCCGGACAATAAAAAATGTTTGACTCTATTTATATCCAATCGATTGGTAATCATTGGTGGCATAATTAGGACATTTGGTCGTCAACCGTTCATTTTTAATCAATTAATCGAATTTGAGTGTGAAGTTAGCCGATTTCTTTTTTTTAATTCGGTTCAAAAGAGGTACAGTGGGTATGTGGACGCCTTTGCTCCATCCCACTCCTTCCCCACCATGCGGCTACCCCCACCATCCCACTTTTCCAACCACTCTGCTTAAGAGTCATCGAGCGAGGGCATACGAAGCGCCAAGTGGCCAAATAGCAAACTACGATTTCGTAGTTTTCGGATTTCGTCGAAAATACAATAGTATTATATAAAAAAACATTAAAAATGAATTCTTTCATTTATTATGATTTGCGGTCTGGTCCGTCTCTCCATGCAATTTTTTTCGCATAGACACAATAAATTATCGAAAATTCGTAGCAGCTGTCGTTAGCCATGACGCTTTTCTCGCGAACTCATTAATTCATTTAACTACAATTTTCACGCATATCTGCTACACTTCACTGGACCAGACCGCAAATCTTACCATTGCACTGCACTTAAACAAAAAAATTCTAACTTGTTTCATTGCAAATCCAAGCGATAATCCGAAAAGTACGAACGGATATGTCAAAGTCGTGTTCGCGGCCATATTGCAGTCTATGCTATCTAATTGTTAGTTCCAGCTCCTGACGGTAGATTCGCGATTCACGGTTGTCGGTATAAGCGGATAAGCGGGCGTGAAGGCATAAGCGTAAAGCGGGCCCCGAGACAAGACATTTTTTAATTCTGACTCAATGTTGCTGTAGAATCTATGTTGGTTTCTCGATTGAAAGTTTATTTACTGTACCCGGCCACAAGGATCGGTGGGATACGACTCGGCGCAGAACCAACGATACTTAGGAGTTGGAGGCAGAGCTGCCAGAAAGCGGCCGCAGCAGCACGACGCACACAAGCGCACACCCGTGTACGTGTGACCGCCCGAGCTCGTGGAGCATCGGACAATAGAAGGAGACAGATATATGACTGTCTGTCTCTTTCGGGCTGCTCGCGCTGCTACTGCTGCTAGTGCTCGGGCTGTCGCGCGATACATTTAACTCTGACTGAGACGAGCGCGTAACGTATGTTAATTTGCGGTCGATGATAATTCGAATCCACGCAGTGACACATTTTTTTCCAGTAATTATTGCATTTAACGATTAATTAATTATTGTTATTTTATATTTTACATAATTTTGCTATTTCTTGTTTTATTACGTATGTGATACGGGCCATGTTATACCTCATAAAAACTGTATCCGTACTATTGCTGCAAAGAATGGACTATAAAATGTAATGGTTGCTTAAAAAATTTGACACAACGAGAACTCGAACTGTCATCGGCCGCGGATGAGAGATATAACGCGCACGCTTCACTGATTATCGTTGTTAAGCTGCATTAGCAAATTAAGATACACAAATTTGATTCAAAGCTTCTGAAAACTAAAAATATAACAGTTAATCCAACCAACCGCGTTAACGATTGTTGGAAGAATTACCAAAAGAACGCAATCCACTCTTGGCCAACGTGTACGTTATTTTCTTCTTTAGTATATATATATATGTTTGGCAATATAGTTAATAATTTATTAACACGAATTAAATGAAAGCAACGTTATGTTCTTTTTAATTATATACATGTGTTTGTTATTATAATATCGCATAAATGTACGACGTACATGTTGTTGCTCGACGGAAACCGCGAGAAGGTGGTGGTTTCTTTTTTTAATAATAGAACACCAATCTTTTAATTTCGTACTCAACAGTGTAAATATAACGTATATAAGTATCACGTATAACGTTGTGATTATAACGTATATGTAACATCACATTATCGAATAGGAAAGTATGACATTGATGCTATTACTCTTATTTGATGTTCACTGGAAACTGTAATGTATATATATACATTGAACTGGAATATATTCAAGTATCAATAAATGAAACAAACAATTATTTAATATTTTCTTACGTTAGTTCATAGAAACGCGAAAGTTATGCAAGAGCACGATAGAGTTCTCATTACTAACATTGAATAAAGCGTTCATACTTCACGTACTATATCTAACATGATACTTTAAGTAATAACAGGACATTAAGCACCAGATTAACGAAACACATTACATTAATAAAATTGACTGAAGACAACGGAGATGAAATACAATTTATTTAACACGTATCACTATGCAAAATAAATAGTTTTTTATTTTTGGTTTCCAGAAAATTTGTTATGTTTGTATCAAACACTTTCGCGGTGAATTTGTGGTTTCTTTGCGGTAAATAAATTGCATCACTAGGTTAGACATGTGGGTTGAAGTCATGTTATTGATTTATAATCCGATGCGTTTTGTGAATATGTCAATTCACTTTATCTGAATTAGGATCAACCTGAAAAAGTAAAGTAAAAAGAAATCTTCACGAAACGTCGGTTGCAAAAATCATGTACACACTGGTCCAACTCGGACGTCATACCTAGTTTTTAGGTGTATGTGTGTGCTTCGCCAATTATTCTTTTTTGTTTTAAATATTTTTTGATACATGTAATCAAATGCTGTATCCAGCAAGAAATATCATATTTGTGTACGTTTTTATATATGAAAAAAATTAACAATTCTCAAATAGCATTTTTAAAAACTAAGTTTGTATTGTTTAGTGTTTTTATAATTACGCTTTTTCCTCATAAGACTGCACATTATGAAATAGGAGATTCTTCTCCTACAAAAAGTAGCGTTTATTGCACATTCTTATTGAAAACATTTTCGCATGATATGCATTGCAACTAAGAAAAAAGTTGAAGATTGCGATTTCAAATATTTCGTTTTATATGTAAACATTTGATTTATGAAAAAATTGAATATCTTTTTAGCCAATATCTTTTTAGCATAAATGTATGTCACTAAACGTTACGAAATCTATACACTTCACGTTGCTCGATTTAGTTATATTCGAGTGTCTATGGATGACAATAATAGGGTGTCCCTTATTTCTTGAATGAAACGTCGAGCTTCTTTTCATAGCAATCACGTAGTCCTAAGGTTGTTCCATGTTTTCTCGAAGTTGTTTCCTTGGATGTTTGTATAACGTTGCATGCGATTTTTGTGCAAGTTTATCGTAGGATATACATGCATAATTCTTCATGGTTCTTTCTTATGCTATTTCTTTTCTTGTCACATACATCCAATAAGATTATGCAGCTGTTTTGCTTGACAAAAGTGCTACAATAAATTAAATCGCACCAAAAATAGTGTATATCCTCACGTACAATATGTATGTATCTGTAATGTATCTTGATGTTGGCCTCGCTGTCTTACATTATGAACTGTATGTGCAAACTACATTTCATATAATCTGCGTGCAGGTTGTTGCAGTCTTTTTTTGCGTAGTTATCCGTCTTCTTATGAAAAATCCACACGGAGCGATGATTACAATTGTTAGTCTTCTTGGGCGCTTCAATTGAAATAATTTCCATTGTTACTCCCTCTTGTTTCTTGAAGAAACACCAATGCACAAATTGCGGATTGGGTGATAATAAGAATTATCTATACAAAAGTAATGAATGACACATTTCTACGTTGATTCTTGTAAGTTGTGCTAAGCGACAGTGCGAACAGATCCTCTTCTTTTAATTAACTCTTCAACTTCTATTGTTCATGCAGATAATATTATATATTCGATGTATCGTCTTGATAAAATGCTTACTCACCACTACATGAACGTTACAAACGCGCCCTGGCAACATATCAGCATCAACAACAAACATAATACTTTTTATGTGCATTATGTCGCATGCATCTCTCCATTGAAGCGAAGTTTGTCGAAGTAATAGAGTTTATTCCGTGATGCGGTCCAATAATCGATAGAATATTTAATATCCTAGGCAATGCAACAATTATCGTTCATTTGTATGTTGTTGTATTCGTAGTATCCGTATTAACGTTTTAAAAGGATAACAATAACGATGCCGATATACATTTTATTCGCTAAAAATATCTCAATAATTGTTTATAAACATAGAGAATTCTTCCAATTTCCTCTTACTACAAAGCAGTTGTCGAAAAAGATTTATTAAACATCACATTTATAAATTATCATTTTTTTAAGAATATTGCTGATTTTATTTCATATAATGTTCACTTTTATGAGGGAAAATATTTATTTCAAAATAAGCTATTTAAAAAAAACGCTTGAGAAATGTTCAATTAAAAAGTGCTATATAACAAATTGTTCCATGTAGTTTTTTCATCACATTATTGCATTTTAAAATATGATATTTCTTGTTAGGAACAGTTTTTTGAATTTTTCTTGAAATATTTTTAATATTTATAAGACGTATTATATAATTTATAATGCTTGTGTGAACCATGAAAAAATGGTTTAGAAGTGAAACAATTCTTTAAGTATATATTTCAGCAGTATTATTGTGTGTGGATAAAAAAAGTCCTGAAAAATACTAATCTCTAAATGTCATTAAAAAGTACTAGCCGGAATAGTTATTCTGTACATTTATATTTAAATTGAGATACTGGCGTGCAAATATGTTATAATAATCTGTTTGTCATTTCTCATCAATATTGCCCATGCTTTTATGCCACAGACTGTAATGCAATGTACACCGAGAAACATTTGCATTTTCTAAATTAGAGTACGAATTGTATATTCTATAAGCTCTTTTAATATATATTCCTTCCAAGTAGCGATATTCCTTGTAGAACTTAATGTTTATGGAATTTTCTTACTTTGAGTATGCACAGCTTAATCACGAAAACTCAACTTCTGCAAGGAGAATTAATTGCTTAAATAGATTTCCATACACTTTATGTCAACAGTGCATATACCCAAGGAATACATCGCAGTCTAAATGACATCATTTTGACTTCAAATAATATAATTTTGACAGTTAAGTGTTTCTTAGGTATTCCTTGGGTATACGTTTAATGTTTGTTCTGTGTATTTTTTCTAAAAATGGCTTACAAAGTGGCTGGGTGCCTGAAGGAAAATTTGACTGATATGATAGCAACATTTTTCTATTATACTTTGTTTTTGAAATAGAAATATTCCTGCTTGAGTTTTATCTTTAGAACGCCTAACAGCTTATGATTTTTGGCTTATGAAATTTGACTCTAAAACTATTTTTTGAAAAAATATACTTCGTACACTTTTGTTTATCGTAATCACTTTTTTTTTTGTCAGGGAAGCTCCTAAAGGATAAATTAATCTTTTATTTTCAATATATTTCAGATCATTGTTTTACTATTTTGCAATTTGTTTCAGCGAAATAGTAATAAAACAGGATTTTATGTGGTTAAAAATAAACATGTCGTTCATGAACCTGAAAGAAGAAAATTCTGTTTTTATTGATAAAACTTTACACATCTGTGGAACAAAACATAATTTTAATGTTTCATTTGATACGCAGATCCTGAGACAATAAATATTCGCAATTTGTAAAATTGATCAATATAAACGTGAAAGATTGTAGTAAAGTTAATACCATGAATTGAACTGTCAAATATGAAAATAGATCTCCTTTTTCAATATTGTTACTATCATACATAACGAGAACTGTACTGGTGGCTTTGATGATGAATGAATAAGAACAGCAATTTGCATTACCTGTCAATTTTACTGCAAAGATCATTTCTAAATTTAATTTCGACGATATGTGGAAGACAATCTTGCAGCGACACATGTCAAGTAAAAATTCCATAAAACTCGATAAACCTTTTTTGTTAACTTATTGTAAACAAAAGGAAATTTAAAGTATTCTCAATGTTTATGAATGGCTTATTAATATACTTTTCAAGAGAAAAGAGATAAATGTATATAGACTCACCGTTATCTTTTTCAAATAAATGCAAACAGCACAACTTAAAACGAACGATCAATTATCGTTGGGTCGTTTAAGATAATAATTCAGTCAAGTATTGGACTGAATTACAACGAAGTCAACTGCGTTACTTCGGCAAACTTCGCTTCTATGTACATTCTGCACATATATTGTAAAAAAATATATATACTAAAAAAGAAAATAACGTACACGTTGGCCAAGAGTGGATTGCGTTCTTTTGGTAATTCTTCCAACAATCGTTAACGCGGTTAGTTGGATTAACTGTCATATTTTTAGTTTTCAGAAGCTTTCAATCAAATTTGGGTATCTTAATTTGCTAATGCAACTTAACAACGATAATCAGTGAAGCGTGCGCGTTATATCTCTCATCCGCGGCCAATGACAGTTCGAGTTCTCGTTGTGTTACATTTTTTAAGCAACCATTACATTTTATAATCTATTCTTTGCAGCAATAGTACTGATACGGTTTTTATGAGGTATAACATGGCCCGTATCACATACGTAATAAAACAAGAAATAGCAAAATTATGTAAAATATAAAATAACAATAATTAATTAATCGTAAAATGCAATAAGTACTGAAAAAAAAATTTGTCACTGCGTGGATTCGAATTATCATCGACCGCAAATTAACATACGTTACGCGCTCGTCTCAGTCAGAGTTAAATGTATCGCGCGACAGCCCGAGCACTAGCAGCAGTAGCAGCGCGAGCAGCCCGAAAGAGACAGACAGTCATATATCTGTCTCCTTCTATTGTCCGATGCTCCACGAGCTCGGGCGGTCACACGTACACGGGCGTGCGCTTGTGTGCGTCGTGCTGCTGCGGCCGCTTTCTGGCAGATCTGGTTGGAGGATCAATCAGGGCGACCGGGGCCCACATGTTCCATGGCCCGCCACTGAAATCCTTACATCCTGCAATACCGATAACTGTTACTTTTCTCTGGATGCCTTGGTTGACACACTTGCCACAAGCGGCTCTAGCTACAATGTGTATTTTTTCCGCGAGCGGCGCTACCCTCGATTTTGAGTTGGTCACGTGTGCTCGATGACTCTTAAGTCATCGAGCGAGGGCATACGAAGCGCCAAGTGGCTAAATAGCAAACCACGATTTCGTATTTTTCGGGTTTTACCGAAAATACAATAGTATTATATAAAAAAACATAAAAAATTAATTCTACGGTTTAGTATGGTTTGCGGTCAGGTCCGTCTCTCAATGCAATTTTTTTTGCGTAGACACAATAAATTATCGTAAATTCGAGGCGACTGTCTTTAGCCATGGCGCTTTTCTCGCGAACTCACTAGATCATTTATTTACAATTTTCACGCATATCTACCACACTTCACTGGACCATACTGCAAAGCTTACCACTGCACTGCACACAAAAAAATGCTTGTTTAACTTAACTTGTTTCGTTGCAAATCCAAGCGATAATCCGAAAAGTACGAACGGATATGTCAAAGTCGTGTTCGCGGCCATATTGCAGTCTATGCTTTGTAATTGTTAGTTCCAGCTCCTGACCGTAGATTCGCGACTCACGGTTGTCGGTATAAGTGGATAAGCAGACGTGAATGCATAAGCGTAAAGCGGGCCCCGAGATAAGGCATTTTTTATTCTGACTCAATGTTGCTGTAGACTCTATGTTGGTTTCTCGATAGAAAGTTAATAAAATCGAGAGGCCGTTTTTCAAAAGAACCTAAGTTCGTATTCCTCGACTAAATATATGGGCGACATACGAAGAAATTGTGTGTATATATTGTTGGAAAATCAGCTGACGCACGGCGATCGATATTCGTCGTTCATCGACCTGTTGTTTCTAGGTGCTGTGCTGCGCTCGGCTGTCGCGAAGATAGTCGAGGCAGCGCTACACAGGCATGCCACTCAAGCGAGAGGCTGTCTCTCTCACTTGACTTCAGCGTTTCACAACGACGCGTTTGTACTACTCTGCCATCTTGCAAGATTTTGACACTTTTCGTGAAAACCGCTTGGACAGCTCGAAGACTCTGCTCTCACCTCGGACAATTTTCACCGATTTCTCAGGATCTACTCAAAGTTTATTCTTTTACACTAATTTTTCTCCGTAAATTTGAATGGACAGCCGTTTTGCTGCAACCGTTTATCAGCGCCGTCAGTGTCACGTTCGGAAACGACGCTCCGCTGTATACAGTTCCGAGCAAGCCGAGGTATATGTAAATCTAATTGTAAGTTTGACGTCCGTACTCCGCCCATGAGTGCGAAAGAGATAAGCAGGTATGGCGCTCACGGCGGAGTGAAAGAGAAACAGCACATTTGTATAAGTATGGAGGTTCATCTCCATACGTACACATCTGTGTAAGATTGGTGATATACCTCTATACTTGATGCTATATACGCTAGTACAAGAAAAATGATTGGGAAATTTATTCTATTTCATCCTACTTTCGAATAAAATGTAAATTAAAAAACATACAAGTCCCTATTGTTGATAAGATCTCTGATGTACAACAAAGTTATTAAAATTTACATGCTGTTGAATCAAATATATATACAAATATGAACTGAATCCGCGTGCTCTTTCGCTCATTCCATCGTGAGCGCTCTGAAGCTAGGTTCACATGAACAAGTACTGTAATTGTAATAATAATAGTAACTGTAATCGCTAAATTATTTTTGCACATGAAAAAGAATGAATTTTCCAAGACAGTTCTTTTTTTCGAACAATATTAACGCTGCAAAATTTTTCTTTTACACTACTTTTTCTCCGTAAATTTGAATGGGCAGCCATCTTGCTACAACCATGTATCAGCGCCGCGAGTGTCACATTCGAAAACTATGCTCCACATAGTGTGTACGTATGGAAATTGAAATTTACTCGCTGTTGAATAATAAAATATGTATAGAAATATTGAGTGGAACCCACGTGCTCTTTCTCGCACTCCATCGTGAGTGCTCTGAAATTAGATACACATAAGCGAGTAGGAATGACGGCCATCTTTTGTCATATCGACATATACAATAGTGCTTCTTATAGATTTTTTTAAAACTCTTTTATTTTTCTGAAATCTCACCGAATATATACAATCTAGGACAAAAAAGATCACGATGCCCAGAATCTGTGTACCAAGTTTTGTTAAGACATCTTTAGGTGATTTGGAGAATATTGGACATGAAAAAAAAATTGGCTGGCGTATTCGCGTCATGCCAGTGAAATGCATTGTAACGTAAATTTGTGCCTCAACGCACCACGTTACCTATAGCTGGCTCAAGCTATTTTTCCTTCCTTTTTATTTTCTCTTACAAGATGGGCGCCAGGCGCTTACGCGCCAGAAGGAAAAATAACGAGATGTTCGGCCAGACTCAACCCAGGCTAGCTACAGCTGTTCAAGACAGAGTGGGTGGTTCGGGCTGCCAAGTCACAGATTAGTCCAAGTAAAATACGAATAAAATCAATTAATTGAAATATGTCAGTAGTATGTGCACATCTTTGTTCCATCCCACTCCTATCCCCACCACGCGGCTACCCCCACCACCGCACTTTTTCACCGCCGCGCTACCCACTCTGCTTGGCCAGTGTCGGTAACGTGGAGATGGTAAAGTGAGGTGGTGTAGGTACCTTGGTGAACAAGGAAGAGTAGAGATAAGAGTAGGATGGAGCATAGGTCTACACATACTTGGTGTAATGTACCGAAATGTGACATCGCAGCTCGTCAGACTGCAAACCTTAATCGTATAGATTTGGCACCTCTGCCTAAACGCGAACAGTAAACTCGGAGCGTCTTATCCGAGAGTCAGTCGTAACCTAGCTGTTGTTTGTATAAGTCCAGTCATTACTCACTTGGAAATAAAGACTCGTTATTGTTCATCATTTATATTTATTCCCAAACTGATATTCGTCCCCTCGACTCACTACATTACACTTGGAATAAAATATTGAACTCACCCTTGTGTTGGCGGCATCTACGACAACTCTCCAGCTTACGGTTGACGGACAGCTACGCGTCCGTGTAAATTGGACTACCCGCACCCACGGAGCGTAGGCACCGTCAGGGGTACGCATCCGTAACCCGATCAGTACATTGTTACCGCACGTTTCCTCGATCCGATGTAGATCTCCGTCCTAGTCAATTAAATGTTCGAAGCCGAATACTGTACACTTCACGAGCAACACCGGTAACATACTAATCGGCGGCTCGGGGTGAAATAGATGAGGCCAGTCGACGTATATCGATTCCTCGAAATCGAACAGCAACACCTCGCAGCACTCGTCATCACTCACGTCGACGATCTCCCCGCGCATAGCCCTTTGATGCCGCACAACTACACAACCCACTCCAACTCGCAAGTCCTCGACCACAAAACGACTCCTCTCAATAAACTCCTGAATGTACATCCTGTCCAAATTATCCTCCAGTTCGGATAATGCTACGCACATTTTGTCCGTCCGCAGACACACGGTATTATCGCTGCTACCACATATTACCCGACACACAAAAGCTACCGATAGCTCCTCGTCTAGATACCTCGGATACATTTTCTTTTCGCGATTTAAACTTTCGTCGTGCACTGCTAAAGACAGACTGAATGCTCCGGATGATGCTGGCGGTGATCACAGCGTTTGAAGATAACAAACGCCCCTCTGAATCATAACTAGGTGTGCAGCGCTTTGAATGCAATGTCAGCGGTTTTGCACGTGCGTACCGCTTTGCGCGGTGCTTCTCGTGAAGCGAATGCTCTGCAGTAAAAGACGCTGAATATTGTAACATAGTTACACGTACTAGCGCAGGATGTTATACAAAAATCATCGAGGCGAACATAGGGTTTCAGGCATCGTTCGGTATTTCGAACAGCTCGAGGAGGCAAAACAGACTCGGAATATAGAGAAACAGAAGAACACCTGTGAAAAGGCTTCGGTACAAGTGTACCGAAGTTCGCGGGCAATAGGCCACCGAACTCGCGTGAAAAACATGCGACGTCACGCCATCGGAATGCCCTCGCTGACATAACAACAGGACAGCCACCAACTGATTTTGGCCAAGCGGTGAGGGGAAGGCGGTGAGCGCGATAACGGCGGACGCCGAAACCAGGAAATGCGTCGAAATTCAAACTAAGAATCTGATGACGTAGGGCAAAGCGGAGCGAGGGGAAGGGTATAAAAGGCCGGTGCGAAGAGTGGGAGCTCTCTTGGTTCGATCGTCCTCTTATCACGAAAAACCTAAATATTGAAGAATTCTAATTAAAAAGTAGAAATTCAGGAGTTATTTATAAATTACATCTAGTAGAGTCGGTGTGAGCACAGGAAAAGTAAAAACAAGTGGGTGACACCCAGCAGCCCGCGAGAAAGAAAAAGACAGGCAAGAAATAACTAGATAATTAACAGTAACAAGTGATAAAAATTAAGTTAGTGTATAAGGAGAATAGAGATAGGAATAGGAAATTAAGTGCATCAACTGCGAGCAGTATTTAATGAAATAGTAATAAGAGGATAGCGTTAAGCATATAGTATAAGTGCATTATATTCAGTGAAAAGATTTCGGGAAAGAAGTCGATCGGATTTTTAAACCAGCGAAAGTTTCTGCAAAACGCAAAATCACCTAAGTAGAACGGAGACAGAGTGCAAGGAAGACGAGAAAGAAAGAGAAAGAATTGTAAATAGAGTTTCTACACTCTATACAAGTAGTGTGGTGTGTGAGTGTGTAACCATAGCTCGAGCTCTGAAATACCGGGAATTTGCGCCCGAATAAGCCGAAATAATCATAACTAAAATCGAGGGAATTCCCTGATTTTCGAGACCAAAAGATAAAAGTCAGAAACATAGAAATAGGATAATCGTAATTAAATATAGAATAAGTAGCACTAAAACATAGAATAAATAAGACGAGGGGATGAGCGAGAGAAGCGTAAGAGTGCTAAAGAATTGTAAATAGGGTTCATACACCCTATAATAAGAGAAAATGCAAATTGGCGTGAACGAGAAGTGAAATCTCAGTGCGAAAAATATCGGATAACACTGTGTAACACCGAGTAATAAAGGAGTGAGTGCGAGCGAGGAAAGCAAGCTGTGCGGGATAGATATAGCGACGAACGAAATATAGTTATAGTGGAACTGCGCCACGAACCATAATAGACGTTCGAGTAATACCGAGAACCCGCGCATCACCAATAAAATATATAAATTGTGAAATTAATCGGTGCATCCCAAGCGTCAACGGGAATCCTCGGAAATTTGATAATTGTAATATAAAAAGAAGGAGGTCTGGCGATAAATTTTTTTTCACCAATAAAACATCACTTTTCACCACTCTGAAGTCTACATTAATTAGTTCAGTGTCGAGCCCGAATTCCCACGAAAAATAAAATATATGATAACGTTGAAATTACCGTTACAATATGATACCGTACCGCGAGAGACCTCGATTATAATTTATATATAATTATAAAATAAGAGACACAGTAAACCGATGTATTTGTTTTTAATTAATCAATATTTTATTTAAATTACTTAACAGATATTTACCGTCGTATGCAACATCCCTGCAGACACGGTAATCTTCGCTCGGAGACTCCTCCGCCGTTAAACTTATTTTTATCACTGTCTGATCGTCGAGAGGCAAAAGCATTATAATATTCACGCACTAATCTGTCGTTTTTCGTTACATTATCGCTAAAGAGATTATTAAATGGCGACATGAGGAAGCCGCATGACATAAGATGTAGGAATACGATGCAAAATTGTCCACACACATCCGACGTATTACTCTGTAGCTGCTTGAGGCCGTACCGATAGAACTTGCAGTTTCTTCGTAGTCGTGCGAGATGTTGCGGTATAACCGGTGGTAGCCCGTAGCTATCAAAGTACATTCCTTTTCCATGATGGTTAACGTACATGGCGATCCAATGCTCTCCAGGTCCGTCGTGGTTATCCGTGTTAACTACGAGTCCGGCAGGTATCGACCATACACGAGGAATTCTGTCAGCCGGGTATACGCCAATGGTTGAAAGTGGTGGATACTGCAGACTCTCGTAGATTTGTCTAGTGTTCATGCTGAACACATAATCAATGATTAAATGATGACCGATACGCTTTGAAAGACGTATATAAAGGGTGGTTAAATTTTAAGGGCCGATGTTGAATGTGAACCACACCTAAACGTCAAGTTTTTTTCTGCATTTTATTTGACATTTCTCAATTTCAGACTAACTCAATTTAAACCATGGAAAGATACACAATCGAGCAACGCGTTAAAGTTATTCAGGCTTATTATGAAAATGGGCGTTCAAATCAAAATGCATATCGTGCACTTCGTGATTTTTTCGGTCAATTTAATCGTCCAAATGTGCGTACAATCGGAAAAATCGTGCAAAAATTTGAGCAAACCGGATCTGTAGGAGATATTAAAACACCAGTGCATGCTCGTACAGCTCGTACTGCAGAAAATATTGCTGCTGTTCGCGATAGTGTGACTGAAGAGCCGTCCACCTCAACTCGTCGTCGTGCCCAACAATTGCACCTCTCACGCTCGTCGTTGATGAACATTATGCATAAAGACTTGCATTTACACGCTTATAAGGTGCAATTAACTCAAGAACTAAAGCCTCTTGACCATTCCAAACGTCGTCAATGGTCAGAATGGTGGCAAGAAATGGCAACAGTGGATGATCAATTTTCGAAGAAAATCATCTTCAGTGATGAGGCACATTTTCACCTCAGTGGATTCGTCAATAAGCAAAATTGCCGCATTTGGGCGAATCATAATCCAAGAGTGATTGTCGAAAAACCAATGCACCCACAAAGAGTGACTGTTTGGTGCGGTTTATGGGCTGGCGGCATCATCGGGCCGTATTTTTTCCAAAATGAGGCCGGTCAGGCAGTTACTGTGAATGGTGTTCGCTGTCGTGAGATGATAACGAACTTTTTATGGCCCGAATTGGAATATATGGATGTGGGCGATATGTGGTTTCAACAGGACGGTGCCACTTGCCACACAGCTAACGAAACAATGGCTCTTTTGCGCGACAAATTCAATGGCCGTGTTATCTCACGTGGTGGCGATGTCAATTGGCCGCGAAGATCATGTGATTTGACACCGTTGGACTTCTTTCTTTGGGGTTAATTGAAAGAAAAGGTGTACGTCGATAAGCCAGCAACAATTCAAGAGCTAAAGGATGAGATAATTCGGCACATTAACGGCATAGAACCTCAATTATGCCTAAGCGTCATCGAAAATTTGGACCATTGGATGGAGGTGTGCCGCCGAGGTCGCGGCGGCCATTTGGCCGATATTTTGTTCCATACATAATTAAACCATACCATATTATCATAATAAAAAGAATTGACAATAATTTCCTAAATAATTTGTGTTTTATTCAAAATCAACATCGGCCCTTAAAATTTAACCACCCTTTATATGCAAAATTTATTTCAGAACATCGTCGATCGTGTCACGACTACATGATGAAGATTTCTCCTCGTTATTATTCTCTTCCTCTTCGTCTGTTGACCAAACATCCATGTATGATTCTCCTTTGAACGGGTGCTCGCGAAGCCAATTTTTTATTTGGAAAGCCTGGCGCATTGCACAATGCGAAGACGCTGTATCGTTTATCATCGCGTGTCTGAAGCATTTTCGCAAAGATTTCGGCATCAATGTGTACGATGGGGCGCCCTCCTCATCCTCCAGGTTGGAAATTTCAGGACTCGTGATATCGCAAAGAAGTGTAGCCTTCTCGCGACCGCGAGTATAGATACGTCTTAATTTCCGCGAAATTTCACGCAAGTTAGCGTATGCTTGTTTACAACTCACATCGCCTTCGTACCATTCCAGACCGTGAAAATGATTTAAGAGAAAATTATTCTGGCTTCTTGAATGCTGTGCTAATTCGGCAAAGTGACACGGCGGTGCGACGATCTAATGAGCAGAGTGCGGTCTATCCACTGCTACCACGGCAATTTCCTTCGAAATAAATTCCGAGTCTTTACCACGCATTCCCTGTATATCCACGACGATATCCATTTTCACGTCTAATCCGTACAGATGCTCGAGTTCGACTGATTAGTTACTCACAGACACGCTTCTACGTCTCTTAACACGAAATAATTTTATGCCGACATCAGAACATTTTTCGCTTATCCGGTAAAGTCCACCATTCCTTGCCGAGAGGCATCAATTTCAAGGACATTATCATATTCCGCGTAGACTACACAATTTATCGTTGAAGCAAGCGCATTCTCAAATCGTACCTCTATTCTCACACTACCGTGCTTTATTAAATTCCAATGTGTATTGCTGTTCGCCGAAAGATCGGGTGTCAAATCAAAAGCAAACAGACAGTATCCATCGCGATAATTATCGCGATCGATCAAATTACCGTCGTTCAAGAAAGGTATTCCAGTTCCCGAAAACAACGTTTGAAAAGCATCCACATATAGATGATTTTTCGTGAAATCAGGTTGTAACGGTTCCGAAGGTATTTGAGCACCATCTACATACAACGAGAGATAATTTATCTTGTAATTTTGGAAATTGAATGGATTCATACTGAAGTCACCGTTAAACGCCTTGTTATCGACAAAACCGATAATTATACGTTTCGGCAATTGACCTAACACGATATTATCGATAGTCTCTCCATGAACACCAGAGTGTATTGAAACGGCTTTTACCTCGACTCTCGTAAGAGGATATTTAGCCGTAGATTTTGCCAGAGTTCTAGCATGTGAGAGCAGCACACCAGGAGCTATTTTTGTTCTACGAACGAGAAGCGATGCCTCGAGAATCTTTAAGCCGCATTGACCATTCTTTATATCCCCCACAAGACAAAATGAATCTCTAGATCGCACCAACCGTAGTTGCATCTCGACGCCGTTTAATATCAGGAGTACAAATTGAAAATGCGGGATTTTTTTCTATTTTTGAACGTTTATTCTGAAAAAATGGTAACAAATGAATTATTCAAAGTATTGTCCATCGCTAGCCACAACTTTTTCCCATCTTTCTGGCAATTTACGGATACCGTCGCGAAAAAATTCGGCCGGCTTGGCTGCTATCCAGTCATCGACCCATTTTTGGGCTTCTTCGTAAGAATGGAAGCGCTGGTCAGCTAGGCCATGTGTCATCGATCGGAAAAGGTGGTAATCGGAAGGAGCAATATCTGGGCTATACGGCGGGTGGGGTAAGACTTCCCATTTCAGCGTTTGTAGGTATGTTTTGACCGGCGCTGCAACATGTGGCCGAGCGTTGTCATGTTGCAAAATTACTTTGTCGTGTCTTTGCTCGTATTGTGGCCGTTTTTCTTTGAGTGCGCGGCTCAAACGCATCAATTGAGTTCGGTATAGTGCTCCTGTGATGGTTTCGTTCGATTTCAATAGCTCATAATACACCACACCCAGCTGGTCCCACCAAATACAGAGCATGAGCTTGGCGCCGTGAATATTTGGTTTGGCCGTCGATGATGATGCATGGCCGGGGTAACCATATGATTTTTTGCGCTTCGGGTTATCGTAATGGATCCACTTTTCATCACCAGTGACAATGCGATGCAAAAAACCCTTCCGTTTTTGCCGTTCGAGCAGCAGTTCGCATGCAAAAAAACGGCGCTCGACGTCTCTCGGCTTCAGCTCATACGGCACCCAATGTCCTTGCTTTTGGATCATTCCGAGGGCTTTTATACGATGGGAAATGGCTTGTTGTGTCACTCCCAATGAATCTGCGAGCTCTTGTTGAGTTTGACACGAGTCTTCATTGAGTATTGCCTCCAATTCAGCATTCTCAAACTTTTTCACTTGGCCCGGCCGCTCTTTGTCCTCAACGTCAAAATCACCACTTCTAAACCGCACAAACCATCTCTCGCACGTTGAAACCGATGGAACATGACTCGGATAAGCCTCGGAGACCAATCGATGTGCTTCAGCAGCACTTTTCTTCAAATTAAAGAAGTAAATTAAAACTTCCCGCAAATGCTGTTTTGTTGGCACGAAACTCGACATATTGAGAGCTCAAAAAAACTATGAATTTGACACTGCGACAAATTGACACATACTGAAAATTAAAGCTATAAGACGTAGCTTTGACATGAACATAGTCACAGTACTGCCTGATGCGTATAGCGTTAGTAACGCCATCTGTTATCAAACCCGCATTATCAATTTGTACCCCTGATAGGAATCGCTCCTGATTGAATATATCGCAATGCATATGACCGAGCAAGTCTACAGTTTTTTCGAAATTTAAAAATTGTTTTCTCTTCACAAGACCCGTATTTTCCGATGTTATATCATCCATATTTCCAGGGGTATCGTCGTACCAGAGAACGCTTGAGAGATGCGAAATTTTTGCTGCTGGACCGTAATTGAAAAGTGTTTCTATGTACGCTCGATAAGCGTAGGCATTATTTGGAGGTGAAACTAATTTTTGATCCAGGTATACAGTAGCGGACAAAAGTTTAAGACGATGAATTACAATTTGGTTCATAGATCTGTCATACAAGTACTAACGTTTCTTTCGGCTTGTTGTTTTTTTACAATACATATGTACGTTTGACCTTCATAATGTAGAAGTCTCGGTCGTCAAATGTAAACAATATAGATTATACAATTTTTTTTTCCTTCCAACCATCTGTAAACAGCGGACATTACTTTAAGACGATCTGTCGAACAAGATACCCGTAATCGATCCACGCAATAATTTGATATATTAATACTGTAAATAGTTTGTGGTGTATCATCCAGTGTCTTAAGTTTAATTACGTACGAAAAGAGTATGGGTAAAGCCCGCAATTTGTCATCAACTGAACGAAAACTAATCGTGTCTCTACGGAAGCAAAATGAGACATTTTCTTCAATTGCAACTCAAATAAATCGATCAGAAACTTCTTGTAAGCAAGCGTGGTACAAGTTTGTGAAGACTGGGGACTATTTTGATCGACCAAAAAACGGTAGACCGCGGAAAACCACGCCAACACTGGATCGTCGGATTCATCGATTAAGCGAGAGAGATCGTTTTCGTTCAGCAGTCGATATCAGAGCTGAAATATCCAGTAATAAAAATGCACAAATTAGTGTAAGAACTGTCCGAAGACGATTAGACGAATTCAATTTGAAAGCACGAAAGCCACGGAAGAAGCCGATGCTCAGTAAAAAAAAATAAAAAATTACGACTGCAATTTGTTAAGGCTCATCGGCATTGGACAAGTGAGGATTGGCAAAATGTGCTATTTTCGGACGAATCCAAATTCAACCGAATTTGTTCTGACGGGATACTGTATGTAAGACGTCGAATTGGCGAAGATTTAAATCCTCGATGTGTTTTACCGACAGTTAAGCATGGAGGTGGAAACGTAATGGTGTGGGCATGTTTTTCTCGCAATGGTCCTGGACCAATACGCCGAATTAATGGAATCATGGACCGTTTTCAATACTTGGATATATTGAAAAATACTATGTTACCGTATGCCTACGAAAATATGGGTGACAATTTTATTTATCAACAAGATAATGACCCAAAGCATACGGCTCGGGTAGTGAAAAGTTTTTTTCAAGATGAAAAAATCACTTCATTACAGTGGCCGTCGCAGTCGCCGGATTTAAATCCAATTGAAAACTTATGGTGTACCATAAAAAGAAGGGTTCAAAGAAATAAACCAAAAAATTTTGACGATTTGTATTCTTTGGTTGAAAAAACGTGGAATGAAACAACTGTGGACGACTGCAAAAAATTAATTGATTCAATGCCTCAAAGATGTGCTGATGTGATAAAAAATAATGGACTGTGGACAAAGTATTGAAGGGAGGAAAATATCTGTATATTTTCTACCAAAAAATATTTTTTTACGTGTAGTCTTAAACTTTTGTCCCCGAAGATATCAAACAAATTTATGTTTTCTTTGTTTATTGTATCTAATGTTGTTACGCGCAAAATTGAATTTATGTAATAAATATATGAATTAATGATTACCTAGCTAATACAAAAAAAAATCCACTGAGTCAATTCTTTTCATAAAAAAATCAATGATTACTTTTTTTTCCTCTCCGTCTTAAACTTTTGTCCGCTACTGTACATCCACCTGATTAAACATAGAATGCAAGAGATTGTTTACAGGGCCGGCACTTACTTTTGACGATGTGCCCGCGGCAATTTCCGTAGTAGTAGGAGATGTTATTTTCACTCTCAGACTAAGCATAGTATGCGCGAGATCGATATACTCATCACCCTGTCCAGGTATAACAAATTCAATCGGTGAATCATCTGTTAGCGAAGATATTGGTTTGTAATACACCCAGTTGGAGCCTTCGATAGTAGTTTGCGACGGTGGGAGTGAAAATAATTCAAGTTCCGATTTAAGACACTCGCACGAGTGCGCATGTAGAAAAGCCATCTTGTTTCAGCTATCCAAAAATATCTGCAACTGTTCGTTGACGAGTCTTCTTCTTCTGATTGTTCTTATTATTTTTCTTTTTCTTTATTACTTTTCTCTTTATTACACTTTTAAGCTATCTTGTTTCAGCTATCCAAAAATATCTGCAACTGTTCGTTGACGAGTCTTCTTCTTCTGATTGTTCTTATTATTTTTCTTTTTCTTTATTACTTTTCTCTTTATTACACTTTTATTTTGACGGGAGATACGTCGTGGATTACGTTCGTTCGATGAATGAGGAGTTCGTGACATTTTGCGCTTTTTATAACCAGAACCCCGCATGAGAGTGTCAATTTTTTCAGAGGCTTTGCGTTTGAGATTACTGCCTGATTCTCGCGCTCTCTCGCAAATAGCAGCTTTCACAGCTATAATTCTATTGAGGATATCACCGGCTACATTTACACCAGCGCGCAGCGCCTTTTTTCCAACTGCTTTAGCGCCCTTCTTTAAAAATAGTTACACTCGACGAAACAGGCACCCGAGAAAGCTGCCGATACCGTGTCCTCGTTGATTAGGTGTTCCGAAATAAACATGGCTAAAGCCGCCGTACCCGCGACGACCCCATCCGTGCTGCACACTGTCAATATCATCCATAGTGGTGTAATCAATCGTGGGACCATTCGAAATGTAGTGTCACAGTCAACGTTCCCTGCTCGAATGGTATAGGATCCCCAAATTCGTCTCTTATATCGATCTCGATAGTGTGTAAATTATTGCGCAAGAGAGGTATATATCGTGGCGTTGAAAACGATTAAATTTTTATCGAACCATACTGACAGTCATCAGTATCAATCGGGACAACTCGTAAGAGGGGTGTTTGTTCATCGCCTGTAATATAGCTCTCGCAGATATCTGTGTATAGAAACATGCTGCCCGCTATAGCACAGGTGCGCGATGCAGGCCTCGACCTTGTGTATTCGCAATGCGGTTCTATCATTACTGACCTACAGGTTTCTTCCGAGAATCCTAGTAGCCTTGCGATAGCGGGCGATACGCGAAAGTCGTGGTAGCGTAGATCATCGCATACGCGCGCCACTTCGACCTGCCGGCTCGGAAGCGATTTAAAGCGCAAATGACTGACCACGCGAGGTAACTTATTTATACTCTCCAAAAGAGCGTCTATAGAGCGATATACACCAGGTGCTACTTGGTCTCTATCAACGCGTCTCCATGTTAAAAGATTTAAACCCGATATATCATAATCACCATCCTCAAAAGTTACGAGATTTCCTACAGTAGGAACATGTAAAAGAGTCATCGGATAAGCAATTTCCACAAGAGAAACAGTATTTGCTCAACACATCGATAACAACAAGCAGATACGCGTACCCATCGTTGTACGTGGCTATCGAGCGAAGATCAGCTAAATCAGCCTCCCATACATCGTCTATATTACTCACGCTGTACGTACGACGGGAAAATCGTCGTCGCACGAGACGATGCCTGTTATATGAATCCTGTGTCTCGAGCCATGGTAAAACATTTTTTCGCGCTACTCGTCGGTCCACCTGGGCCAAATTTTTTGCTCGAGAATAAGAAACAGGATGAGCAGTGTCATAATAGATTTTTTGAAGAATTTTCATAATTTTAGCGATGACCAGTTAAATGGATTCTTTTTCTTTTTCTTTTCTAACTGTGTGGGGGGTCGATATTCTGCTTGTGCGATGTTTTGCAATTGTTCGTCCTCTTCTTCATCCCCCTCCTGCCCCTCGATGATGTCGTTTTCAGCTGTGAGCATTAAATCTCTGTTTGAGTGTGCGGTCTCGTCCTCGTTGTTGTTGTTGCTACTGTTGCTGCTGTTGCTGCTGCTACTATCGTTATCGCGTGGTAAAATAAGACGCCGCTCTGGTGTCGAGGATGATGTAGGTGTAGGCTCGTGTAGTAACTCGGGATTGCCGATAAATTCGCGTGGCATTTGTATCGCTCGCAGGAGTTTGGCAAATCGAGATCGTCCGATGGGTTTCTCGCGTTTTCTAGATCGCATAGCATCGTTAACAAGATCAACGATATTGGAATTTGAAATTCTTCTGCCGTCTATGGAAACAACACCGTTACGATCCCATGTCATTTTTTTACCAACGGCGCTGCGATGCAAATTGCGAAGCAACGATATTGCTTTAGATTTAAATTTTTTTGGTACGCTATCGATAATAAGTGTGTCATTGAGCCGCGATTTAACTTTGTTCATTAAATCGTCGTCGAATTTATTCTCGTAGCTATCGAGTATTGCTACTTTTCGTTTTGATGAAATATTCGGTACGGCATTATCGTACTCGACCATGTGAAGATAACGCTGTAAAACCTGTTGGTACGCTATCCACTTCTCTCTCTCGCTTTTGTACGAGTGAGAGTTTAGAATTTCACTCAGCTCAGAGTCGAGGCGCGATAATGGCGTACCGGTAGTCTGTACGGAAGGCAACGGGTCTGCACTAGTAGTAGTAGTAGTAGTAGCAGCAGCGGCAGTAGTGGCAAGTCCAGCGAGACGATGTATGTTATCATGAGGAATAAGAACCATCTTTCTGGCATATTCCATGTCTCGCGTAGGCCAAGACAGGCGCAAGAAGCAACTTGAGAAATCCGACACAGTGCTCGACGATGATCTTCCTCTTACCGCTCCAATTTCCCCTTTTGGCGGCTAGTCGTCGAAGAATTGTCGCGTGCCTCCGAAGATGATTCTTTTGCACGTTGTTCAGACTCACGTTTCCCTGTAAAACGTTTAGAGCACACTCGCATATACAGCGTACAAGCGCTACATCTGCTTTGCGCAAAATTGCACGTCGTTGCTCTTGCTTCAGATAACACAACGCTTGCAATATAATTATCTGCTTTTTATCGAGAGGTCCGCGCAACGCCATTACAAGCACATTACTGGTACATCGCGCGACGCATCGCGAACTTTTATTGCTTTTTGAGGCACGTAAACGTAATGGTATTGGTCATCGGGAAATATACAGGCGCGAAATCGACAATTATCAGGCGTCGATTGTTTCAAGTCAAATAATAGATAGCCGTGCGGTGCGGCTGTTGCATCGAAATATATCACTTCCTGCAAAAATCGCGGATTCTCGGGACATACCTGGCGGGCTAGGTGCTGAATTTGCGCGCGATCTCGCGGATTTTTGAAGACAACGATATAATTAGCGTTTAAGGAGATATCGCGCTGCCCGTGACCCTGATGGAAGAGATTTTGCGTGATGAAAATGACACTAAGATTTTTATGATGGCTACCCTTGGTGAAAAGATCGACCACAGTATTGTTCGATGCCTCGCGCATTAGATCGTCAATGACCACAAGTTTAGGTCTTGCGTCATTCGAGTAGTCTACTGCTTGCGGTAAACCCTCGCGAAATTCGATTTTATCACCGTACTCTGAATACCCGGACTGCCACTCTGAGTAATAAAAAAGTATACGCTCGAACGGGACATCCGTCATTTCGCGCATGTATTTAAAGAATTTTTTTACAAAATATGTTTTACCACATCCCGTAGGACCGCTTATCACAGCTGTCCACGGATGTTTCCAACGTGTATCCATATCGACGAGTGTCTATCAAAATCAATCAGCAGACTCTTAAATAAGCTTATACCGCGGCTGCGGCTGCGGCGGCGGCGGCGGCGACCCCGCGGCATCAGCTATTTTCGCGGCCTTAAAGAGCTGATAAGACGCGGCGCGTCTGCACTAGCTGATGAGGCGCGGGCCCGCGGTATAAGCTGGCGTTTACGCTGTATGTATATTAAATAACGATAATTTATATATTTCTCACAAATAAAGCAATATTTTTATTTCACTATGCATACATCTCTATATACAAATTTTACGAATCATCAAATTCTAAACAACAATATTATATCCACGGATGTAGCACTAGAAAGCCAGAACAAAAGAAAACACTCGATAAGAAAGACGGGACAAAAGGAATCAACGATGAGAAAGTCAGCACAAAAGGGAACGGTAGAGAGATAGCAGCTACTGTTACGAATATCAGCACAAAAAGAACGATCCGATAACGATTTTATACATGATAAATCAATTTTTTCAATGTATTGTACACTGTAAATATGTTACATGAAATTAGACAAAAAGATTATTTTTAAATATCGCGAATTCACCCGTAAAACTATATACTTTTTGCGTTATACTTATTAGCGTATTTCACAATAGCCATACGGTACAGTAGAGTACAGCCCGTGCCGTTTTCGCTTCGTGTTAACAGGCTCGCATGATTTCGTTTCTTTACGCGTTACTACATGATGAAATTCCGTACGTCGAATAGCGTCGAATTTTAAAATAATAGGTACGCTTCTTGCTCCTGTCACGAAAGATCGTAATGCGTTATAATTTACGTGACGGCTATTCGCAAAGTTTAGCGTGATACCCTTCACTTTACATTTTTCAATAATCGTAATGTCGGGTTTACGAACAAGGTATGCGTAAAATTTTGGTCCACCCGAAACGAACGAAGTTATATAACTACCAGGCCCGTATTCACTTAATTCATCCGTAAGATCTTCTAGAAATTGACCGATTGACGGCTCATACTCGTTACCACCGGGATGGCTCACGTAAATACAGGAGTCCGTATCGCAGTACAATATTCGTCGCCCGAGCCCCTCAAGATAACTGTATAATTTTAGGCGTGCCTGTGCCGTCGTGTATGCTGCAATCACGGCGTTTGATGTCGGTGATGATTGGATAGCATCGCGGTTTCTCACATAGTTTACATACATAATCTTGTGATTAATCGGTAGCATCCCCGTCACCTCAATCTCCGGACTCGTTAGTAAATTCATTAACTCCGCGCGCGTGAAGACGATAACGGTTTTCGTGAGATTCTCTCGTTGACCAAACTTTCCCCAGAATGAATTAAGAGCCAATTTTGCTAGTGAACGTAAACCCGGATTTGGCTGCAAAGCACTTCGCTCGAGATATACACCCTCAGACTCGTTGTACAATGCTATAAAACGCTCAATTGCTTCCTCGTCATCGTTACACTCTGTTGGCGGACCACTCGCCTCCTGTTTTATTTTTAGGAATGTATCGATGTACTCGGCAAAATGACCGCCTCGTCGCGTTGTCGCGTCATACTGCGTAACAACGTATTGCCAAATTTCATAGATACGCGTCACTTTATATCCGAGCGATACAGCTTTTTCCAGTTCGTCCACGACCCATGTGCCGTCAAACGCTCGCTCAGTCGCGTCATCGTGTGTACAAACCTCGGATGTGTCCATATCTGTACAGCACGTTCTACACAGGGGGAACAGTAGTTTCCCATGCATGCGAACAGGCAGTACGGGTATATACAAATCGCGCGGTGCCAGCACGGTACACTTCACGAGACCCTCGACGACACTTAGATCGTTTTCAAGTCCTACGAGTTCTCGACACTCGTCGCCTACGTATAATTTTGGGCGTCCAACGGGATATTTTCCATTCTTACATACCCACGGATACAGCGAGCAAACATCCACATAGCGTATCTGCTCCCCGTTCGCGACGTCGTACAAGCTTACAAAATTTTCCGTTCGACCGCCAAAGAATGCATCGCGTGGCTCGAGAGGCGCCTGCTTGACCATGGCGTGATTTTTCACGTATATCGACATTTCCTCGTTATTCTCGAGTAATCTGTCAAAATCGCATTCCCATATTTCGGTTAGAGTGTACCCTTTTGATCTGATTCGCCCGGAAATAAGAATGGTACGCTCGTATCGCTCATCCATTGTATCGCCGAATTTAGTTCGAGCATCTCTATTCACGCGATAACATCGCGGACAACCGTGCCAAAAGCAGCCATGAAATTGAAGAACGTGATGGACCCCCGCATCCACGTAGTAACCGTCCACGGCCGGTAGGCCGGCCGGAGGGCGATACTCTCTCGTGCGTCCAGCATGAGCGATAACGCAGTTGAGCTCACGCTCGAGCCATACGAGCCATACGACGGCCTTGCGCGATTGCTTATCGCCCCAGCGATATCCTCCTGGTGGTAACACCGCAATGCGATCTTTCTGTAGAAAATTCTTTCGAAATACTCTCATACATGCTGATGCTATCGTGCATGCTTCTGTAAAGGGGCACACGCTCCCACAACGTATAAGTAACTCTCGAAAAGCTAAACACGCTCGTCTCAAAACCGTAACATATGTACGACAATATTGCACAAATTGCGTCGCAAAATCAAATTTATAATCTACGCGACTCGATTCTTCCTCATACCATTTTAAACAGCGCTCGCGATCCGCTGAGAACATGGTATCGGGTGAGTAAAAATGCAAAGCCGGCAGAGGACCTGAGTAATTCTGATATTCCGGTGTGTTGAATAAATGGGGACATGTACCTTTTGCCACCTCATCAGCGAAACCAAAGGCCTCAGGAAAAGCGCTAAGAGCCATGGGTAAATAGTTTAGACTATCGAGAAAAACGACATCGCCAATTTTCATCGAGACAATCTTCGTACCATTCGTAATCGGAGAGGGCAGCTGTGGTTTTTGCACTTCGATTAAATACCGTAGAATAAATTGTGCGTCGAAACCTCTAGCATTATGGGCAATGCAGATAGTCTTTTTAAATTTTTGCGATAATGCCAATTTCACGAACTCCCCAACAGGATCATCGATAAACACGAATTCACGTTTACCACAGTTAGCACAATCGGTCTCTATATCTGTGATATCCAGACATGCCATACATACGCATTGTGCAACACATAAGTTCGGCTCGTGAATTTGTGTTGATTTATCATCATGCAATTGCTCGTGTAGTTGCGTCTCAAGATCATAAAATAAAAATCTCGTGAAAGACTTGTCTTTTTTCTTCTCCTTTTGCGCCTCTGGTTTCTTAAGAGGTGCTATAAAACACGCATGCGTAGTCGGTCGCGTTTGTTTGCATGTAATACAAAACGATATACCACATACATGCATCTTTTTGTCTGTGGTTTTAATCATACGCGAGCAGCCTCTACAGATTTTCAATGCGTTACAGACGATGTACCGTCTACATTTACGAGACGTGATACCCGCGGAGCCCTCACCCTTGTGATGAGCGAGGCGAAAAGCACCAAAGAACGAACGATTACAGTCTGCGCAATACTCAGGCTGAGAGTCTCTATTACCGTTGCAATAAGTGGATTTACATCGAGCACATTGATAGCTACATCGATGCTCGAGTACTCGAATATACTTGGAATTACATTGTGCGCAGAACCCTCGGCTATCCAGCGCACCGGCGAGATTTAATATCGGTTAATAGTGATGAGAACGCTCGTAATAGAGAATAAAGAGTGTATGATTAATTTTATCTGTTGCGGTGAGTACGTATTTTAGCCCATCGTACAGAGCCGGAACGCGTTTTCCGAAGGTGAGAAATTCATAAACAACAATCGCTACACCCTCGTGAACCAAGTACTCCTGAAAGAGCTGAATTTCGCGCGCACCGCACCCTCTAGACGGTGTCGTTACCCCTGCATTACGCGTGAGCTCTATCGCTGCTGTATATTGCGCACCTCGAAGCCCGTTCCGAATTCGACACCATCGTCTGTGTAATTCGCCCGCACGTATTTGATCGCGTTCGGCATGCGCACGGGCTGTGACAAGAGATCGTTGTAGACACAAATTATCGCGATTACTTATGCGTAAAATTGACTTTTTTGCTATAGACTCGTGTGTAAGTCTAGTACCCACATCGGCTCCTTCGACACCTCGTACTATACATGTCGTCATTCTACATGTACCAGCGTCTATTCGAATTCGCGCGCACTCTGAGCTACACTATTAATTAGTCGCCATATATCGTCAGGAACGATGTCACGAGCTGGTCGAAATGATAACCATACAGGTCCCTGCGCGAAAGACGGTACGCTCAGAGTCATACCCACATAATCATGTCCTTCGCACGATTCTGTAAGGCGTGTGGGAACATCTCGTACACCGCCCTCGAACCATGTCAGATGATCGATACCGTCCGGTGGCTGACGAAAATAAAAATCTGTCTCGACCCTGCATCCTAAAGCGTGGAAAATATCGTCTCTGCTCATTGTCGATACTGAAACGTTCACCAGGAAGCAAAATATCACCACCCCGTGCAGCAGTCCTTCCATCGCCAGTTTGTCCACCTGCAAGCATAATTAAACCATTTATTAGAATTTTTATTTCATTTAATTAAAATTTTTGTTTGTCGCTAGCTATATACTATGTATATTAATCGTGTAACGTAAGAATTACAAACTTATATTTGTTTTTAGTCCTCGAATCCATCGACTGCACCCGGGAACCGCCGACGCATTTCGTAAACCAACTCGATTGTCCGCGGTCTCGGCACAGTGAATCGTGTAAAGCGAAAAACGTTTGGGTCCGACTCGTACCCTGTTTTTTCATTTTACTATTATTATCCCCGTAATTTTTAAATTTTTGTCAGCGTAATTGTATTATTAAAAGCTTACCTGAATCTACCGGGTCCTCCTCCTCCTCCTCCTCCTCCTCCTCCTCCTCCTCCTCCTCCTCCTCCTCCTCCTCCTCCTCCTCCTCCTCCTCCTCCTCCTCCTCCTCCTCCTCCTCCTCCTCCTCCTCCTCCTCCTCCTCCTCCTCCTCCTCCTCCTCCTCCTCCTCCTCCTCCTCCTCCTCCTCCTCCTCCTCCTCCTCCTCCTCCTCCTCCTCCTCCTCCTCCTCCTCCTCCTCCTCCTCCTCCTCCTCCTCCTCCTCCTCCTCCTCCTCCTCCTCCTCCTCCTCCTCCTCCTCCTCCTCCTCCTCCTCCTCCTCCTCATCCTCCTCCTCCTCCTCCTTCTCCTCCTCCTCCTCCTCCTCCTCCTCCTCCTCCTCCTCCTCCTCGTCCTCGTCCTGCTCCAACTGTTTTTCTTCTTCTTCCTCGTTGTCTGTATCACTGTTGGTATCATCGTTTGAACTGTATTGTCGCGATGGACCTGCGACAGCTCCATCTGGTTCTCTCGCAGGGCCTGCCATGGAAAGACCGTTTGTTGGTTTATAACCGCAGAATGGCTGGGTAAAATTTATCCAACGATTCCCTGCGGAGCTGTCACCATCGTTGTCTCTGCTATGATCATCTGAATCGGTTCTACCCTCCTCATCGAAATCATAGGTGTCGGAGATCATTTCTTCGTCTTCATACCGTCGAACTATATAAAAAGCTTATGAAATAAAGGAAATAAAATAAAAGTAATTAGTGCTGTATATTACTTACGTCTTTCATTGAGTATGGATTGCAGAGCAGGCTCATTCAGCCAACCTCGTCGACGAATAACACACACCACCGAATCAATAATTATTTGATTATCAAACAATCCAATATTATACGCGTCAACTAAATCACGCTGATGACACTCACACAGCATACTGCGAATTTTACGAACAACCGCCTGTGTCGGAAGTTCCCATAGGGTGATCTGTAAATTTCTTCTCCCCCACCGCGAACTAAACGACTGTCTACGCTTCAATATAAACTCTATCAATTTTCTTATCAATGAGCGCCTTACCACTCTGACCATGATTTTTCTGTTAGAGTAGTAGTAGTAGTAACCACAGTAAATCAGACAATTAACTAGAGAATTTTCAAAGCGGCCAACTTTTATATATATTCCTTTAACAAGCTCTCTCTCTCTCTCTCTCTCTCTCTCTCTCTCTCTCTCTCTCTTTCTCTGTCTCTCTCTCTGTCTCTCTCTCTGTCTCTCTCTGTCTCTCTCTCTGTCTCTCTCTCTGTCTCTCTCTGTCTCTCTCTCTGTCTCTCTCTGTCTCTCTCTCTGTCTCTCTCTCTGTCTCTCTCTCTGTCTCTCTCTCTCTGTCTCTCTGTCTCTCTGTCTCTGTCTCTCTCTCTCTCTCTCTCTCTCTCTCTCTCTCTCTCTCTCTCTCTCTCTCTCTCTCTCTCTCTCTCTCTCTCTCTCTCTCTCTCTCTCACCTCTACTCGCGCAAGATACATCACTAACACCTTCTCTGTCACCGCTCAGGATTGCACTAAGGAGCTCTACGATCCTTAATGATTGTCTTCGTCGTATAACTTCGCGCCTACTCACTTACGTCAACGCATCCATTATAACGAGTACGTAAGTGCATTGCAGTGCCTGATGGTTCTCACTATTCAGAGACGGTACTATTTCTGACATACTTAGGCCTTTATACATAAATATCTATACAACGAGCCCACCTGACTCTTACTGCGCTCTATCTTTGTTTACTTTATGAACGTTGATTGTGTGCGAGCACGTGTACACACTGCCTTCTACATTTACTCGTATAGTCGCGTTGTCGAGTCTCCCTTCGAAGAGGCACAGTACCGAGCAATATTTTATTATTTGTAATCCAACGATCTATTGCTCCGTATGTCTAATCTTAAGTGCGATAAGTGTAACAAACTCATTGCGAATAGCAGTGCCTTGTGCCCAATTTGCTTGAAATCTTTTCACCCTGGTTGCGGAAAAGCGTATCTTTCATCTAAATCAGCTAATACTTGCTGTGTTTTGCATTTATCCAATATGCCTAACTTGAAACGATCACCACCGTCATCCCATAAACGTTTAGCTTTAACTTCAACACTATCTGAGAATAAAAAAAAACCATCTCTAGGAGATCATCATAGTATGCTTAATACATCCGAAGATTTTATCGGTCCGCCTGTCAACGATGCTAATGTTGTTCAACAGTGTTCACCTACGAGTCAACAACATGCTCTCAACATGTCAGATAGGGAACTCCTCATAGCCATGCATGGCCAACTCAGTGCTTTTATTGCTCAGCAAACAAATGTAAACAAAGATCACACCGATAAGCTAAATTGCATCCAAAACCACACAAAATTACTTGAAGCGCATGAGTTAAGAATTTCACACCTTGAAGCAAACATTGTTCAATTATCTCAGCAGAATGCTAACCTATCATCTGAACTCGCGATGATTAGGACTAACTCCTCAGTATCGGCGATTACACCGTCTCTTTCTGCTGAGATAACACTTTCTGGAGTACCTCTCTCTATCGAAGATTCTAACGAGGAGATAGTTGAAAAAGTTTTTTGCGCCCTTGGAATCTCAAACCTCCTCGGTGACGTTTTAGACATTCGTTGTTTCAACAATAAGAGGAAATTTTCGACTATTGAGCAAACTAATGGTGAATCTACCTCATCAGCACCATACCAAAGAACATCGAAGTCTTTGATGCTGACTTTGAAATCTCACCAAATTAAAGATTATATTATAGACATAAAGCGAACAAAGAAGAATCTGTCCCTCAAAAACGTTTTCGGTCTGGACAGTAAAGGAGTGGTGTTTATAAATGAGTTTCTTCCTGCAGCACTCTACAAGCTTCTACGTCTCACCAAAACTCGAGCTTCTGAACGCAATTACAAATATGTATGGGTTCGCTCTGGCATGATTCATGTGCGTAAAGGAGATGGGCAAGCGCCAGTTATTATTACCGAAGAAACTGACTTACAAAAATTAGTTTGACTACCACAGTCAAATCCTGTTCTATCGCATCCTCCACCATCTTCGTCACTTTTAAAGGTCGCACAATTCAATGCAAATTCTATCCGAGGTCACATTGAACTTATTCAATCGACCATAATTGAACATAGCTATCACATAGTTTCGATAAGCGAAACATGGCTTCATTCATATGTTGCCGATGACCTAATAAGCATTAACGAATATTTTCTAATTCGCAACGATCGAGAAGGCAAAGAAGGGGGTGGAGTTGCTTGCTACATCCATAATTCCCTTAAAGCAAAAGTATTAGCGTCTTCTCCAAATCAGTTTTCCAATGCACCAGAATATTTGATCGTCGAAATTACTAGCTCGAATACGAAGAAGCTTCTTTTTGCTTCAGTATATAGGCGACCAAAAGGTATTATGTTTGACGACTTCATTCAAGTATTATCTAATTTTACACATGTTTACGAGAATATAATTATTGCAGGTGATCTTAATTGCGACCTGAGTAACATTAATTATGAATCGTCATACCTGCGCCAATTAACTCTCTCGCTCTCATTTCATATTGTTGATTCTGCACCTACTCATCACCTAACCAACTCTGATTCATGGATCGATGTTTTCATTATTGACAATAAAGAAAAAGTACATTCCTTTGTCAAATCGGAGGCCCCTTTCATAGCAGGTCATGATCTTCTTGAACTCAGTTATTCTCTCGACGTCGAGCCTCCTGAAGACCGTATTATCTCACGGCGAGCGTACCGCAATTTTAATGAAACTAGCTTTTGTGAATATTTATCTAATATATTTAATATTACTGAATTATTTGATTTTAGTACTAGATTTAGTTGGAATTCCGGTCTCATTGATAACATACCATTAGGTATTAACATGATCGTTGAAACAGTATCCGAAGCGTATCTCACGTCATTGGATTATCATGCTCCATTCCGTTCATTTCGTATATGTCGGCCACCAGCACCGTGGCTCTCACTGGAATTGAAAAATCGTATGGCTCAACGTAACACCCTATACACGATTGCTAAAAGATCTAGTAATGTACTCGATATGGCGATATTTAGAGAGTATAGAGACACGCTTAAGAAGGATCTCAGACAAGCAAAAAATGATTTCCACTTTCAAAGGCTGTCTAGCAACACAGATCCCAGCAGATTATGGAAAGAATTAGCAAAACTCGGCCTCGTCAAGTCATCTTTTGCATCCCCCACTCAATTTTTTAGACCGCAGGAACTCAATGCATTCTATTCTGAAATATCTAGTCAACTGCCACCGTGTTCGCATGATGAGTTTTGTAGGCTCAGTTCCAATATCCAGCCAGTTCGTCCAACGTTTAGTTTTTCCGAAATTACTTGCTCACAAGTACATCTTACTATCTCCGGCAACTCAAACTCAACATCGTATGCAGCTGGTCCCGATGGTATTTCCATGTTCTCTTTATTCAAATCGCTTACGGTATCTTGCCCTATCCTAACAGCTATGTTTAACCTCTCTCTTGTATCTTCAGAGTTTCCTCAGGACTGGAAGAAAGCTTTTCTTCGGCCCTTGTCTAAAATAAAAAAGCCTCTCTCACCATCAGATACGCGACCAATAGCTAATCTGTCTGAAGTGTCGAAAATACTTGAGCGGCTTATTCATAGACAACTGACTGATTGGATTGATAGCAATAAGATATTTGATGCACGTCAATCAGGATACCGTAGTGGGTTCAGCACTCAGTCAGCCCTTCTGCGTATTTGCGAAGATGTTAGGCGTAATATAGATAGAAGACGCATGACCATCCTAATTTTGTTTGATTTTAGTAAAGCATTTGATACAGTTCCGCATCTACAACTTCTTTTGAAACTAAAGAAGACCGGACTTTCTCATTCGGTTCTTGACTGGATTTTCTCATATCTGACAGGAAGAACTCAAGCAGTTATTGATGATCACGGAGACTGCTCTACGTGGCTACCTACGACGTCAGGAGTTCCGCAGGGTTCTGTCCTTGGACCGCTCTTGTTCTCGCTGTACATCAATGACATCGGTTCTGCATTACAAAATTCACAGCACATGATATTTGCTGACGACACCCAAATTTATCTTGATTGTTGTCCGTCACAACTCAACCAGGGCATTAGGTTGATATCTGAAGATGTCCATGCTATAGCTAACTTTGCGGTAACAAATGGTCTCAAGCTCAATATTTCTAAGTCTAAGATTCTTATACTAGGCAGTAATTCTTACACCCGCCAGCTGGATTTCTCTGAAATATTACCGATCACACTAAATGGTGTTATTCTTCCATTCGTTAACGAAGCCCGCAATCTGGGTGTCACTATGGAGTGTAACTTGTCGTGGAAAGCTCAAGTACAGCATATATCACAAAAAGTGCATTTTACTATTCACAAGTTGAAGTTTCATCGCAATGCTCTTTCCATGGAAGTAAGGAAGTTACTTATCACTTCTCTTATTTTCCCTCAATTAGATTATTGCTGCCTTGTCTATCACAACTTATCAGATGAACTAAATACAAAATTAGAACGCCTTGTCAACCATTGTATTCGTTTTATCTTTGACTTGCGACGGGACACTCATATCACAACTTTTAGACGTCAACTTGGCTGGATCACAGTACGATCAAGACGTCTTTACTTTCTTGGTATAGCTATGTTTAAGGTTGTCCGTCAAAGTACACCAGCCTACATACAAGAATTATTTACACGAACAACAACTCCAGTTGAACGACCCTCAAGGCAGCCTCGATCAAGCTTTGTCATCCCTTCTCACCGTACAGCGACTTACCATGAAGGGTTTTCGCTATCTGGCATTTATTTCTGGAACTCATTACCATCTAATATTACTACGTCGCCGAGTTTAGAAGTTTTTAAGAATCGAATCTATACTTATTTATTTAACTATGTAGATACATGCTAGGGTTAACGATGTTAGTGTAGATTGTTTTTAATTGCATATTCTTAGTTTATATTTTCATTTATATTTTATATTCTAATTATAGTATTTCTATTTATATTTAATCTTACTTTTAGTCTTATTTACTTTATTTACTTTTTTTGTATCATTTTTTGTATCACTTTTGAATGTATCATTTTGCCAAAGGCTTGCCAAGGCATAATAAACAAATCAATCAATCAATCAATCTCTCTCTCTCTCTCTCTCTCTCTCTCTCTCTCTCTCTCTCTCTCTCTCTCTCTCTCTCTCTCTCTCTCTCTCTCTCTCTCTCTCTCTTCTCTCTCTCTCTCTTGTCGATAGTATCGTAGATACTTTGGACATAGTAGCACCAAAAAAGGTAGTTAGGATTCCAAACGTATGGGAAGGTAAAAAATGGTACTCTGATGAGATAAGAAGGGCGGCAGGTAAAAGGGATAATCCTTATAGGGAAGCAATTCATGAGGGAAATAATGGTAACTGGGAACAGTTCAAAGTAGAAAGAAATGCAGTAGTTAAATTGATAAGGAAAGAGAAAAAAGAATATTACGAGAATATGATAGACTGCAATAAGAACGACCCTAAAAAAATGTAGAAAACCTTGAAAGAACTTATTAGAGGGGGACCA